>LN890957.1:684961-698810 GCA_900010015.1 Tuber aestivum
ATTCGGTTCCTTTAATGCAGCTGCTTGTAGTGTATTGCCATAATCGCCACCCTGAGCATTCACATCTGCCCCACGCTGGAGAAGAAGTCGCACAACCGATTCGGTTCCCCTTGATGTAGCTGCTTGTAGTGCATAGCCGTGCCGGCCACCCTGGGCATTCACGTTTACCGCATCCTCTTTCCTGTTGACCAGTAACTTACAGGCCGTCACTAAATTTAATAAGGAGCAATAGTAGATTGCTGGTGGATAAGTCCTGGAAGCCAGGAGATCAGACTGCCAGGGATTGTCAGGGTCATACACATCTAGCCAGGGCTGGCCGAGCTCGAGGACCTTTACCGCGGCCTCGGAGAGTGGAGCGGGTGCTGTATCCTCAATTGATCTATAGTAGGTGAACCAGTGGCGAGCGCTGTGGTAGAGAAATGACGTTTTTTCGACTTTGTCCCCGAGTATAGTACCTGGTCCGCCATGCCGCAGTATTCGACTGAGACAAGCATGCCCCATCCGTAAATTGGCCTTATCCTCCGAAATATGATAGTAGGCACTCGGGCCCTGCGCCGCCCGGTCTAAGATCAAATATTCCTTTACCGAGAAATGTGCTAGTCGTAATCGCCGGCTTTCCTGGCTGGAGGATTCCCCGTCCCTGGCGTCTTCGAATGAAATAAGGCTAGGGCAAATGCTCATCAGGGAGTTTGTGTCAAAAAGATTTTCCGAATCCTCGCCATACTTGTTGACATCGTATTCTATCACCATGGCCTCGGCGAGCTGGCCTAGGGTCAGTGGTTCTGCCGAAAATGCTAGCCAATCCATCGCTCGCCGAATATACTCCTTCTGCTTCTTAGGGATAGTATCTAGGATCTTCGCGTAGATAGAATCCAAGTCTTCCGGGAGTTCCCTCATTGCGTCCCGCACTGATTTTGGTGTTATGCATTCTTCCAGAATTCGCAGGAGACAATCTACCCATCGGAACCTGAAAACACGAGCCACAAGGTTAGCATAAGTGGAAATTCAATGGGCGGGCATAACACACATTCCCTGAGAACCCGCAACTAGCGTTTCCTCTATCTCACTTTTGATTTCTTGTGTAAACTTCTGGAAACCATCCTTGCTGACTAGAGAGTTCCGTATATATGCACGGATATCCGGATCGATAGTGCTGGATTGTAGCGATATTGCAAAAGCAGTATGTGGTTCCAGTGATCTCGCTATATCGGCCTCGGGACGGCTAGTGACGAGAATCGAAAGTGATCCCACATGATCCACCGTGAGCTCGCCAATCCAAGACAAAAGGGTCCCGCGGATGGCCTTCGGAAATTCGTCCAAGGCATCTAAAATGATAAACGTCTTCTTCGCAAGCTTCGTGATATTCGAAAATACGGTTTGCAGATCTTTTATATCTGGCAACATTCCAATTGCCTTAGAGTCGTGGTATAGTTTGATAATCTCATCAGGCAAGGCCAGGTCGGAACGCCCCCGTAGCAGTTGGCCAATGATGGATAGAAGCATATTCACCAAATTTTGCTTCCCCGAGTCACTGAATGTAAAGTAGAAATAGGCTAATGCGTGATCGTCATTCGCCTTGCACAAATTTTTGACATCCTCGATAGCGGTAGCGCTAAATAGTGTCAGCAATCAGGAAATCATATTGCACCCTTCGACACCCAGTTGATTTCGCACCTTAGGACACTTTTTCCACATCCGGCTACAAGAGAAAAATATTAATGACATTCCTAGAAGCATAAGATTTCACTCGTCTGTGGACTCACGTATACCGTGAAGCCAGAGAACCTTTCCTTTACCCGCCTTCCAATCCATATACTCCTGCCCATTGAGCAGCCAATTCCCTGTACCCTTTTCACGAACGGCAAGTGCAGACGAATAATTGGCGCCAGGATCAACAACATTAAGCCAATTTAGCACTTCGCGGAATTCTTTCTCTGGGATCGTAAAAACATCTGATATTAGTAAATAAGTTAACCAGCAGGGTTAGGGATATTGTAACCAAGTACCATCTAGTGTTCGTAACATCTTTGTTACCGTCGCCCTGAACAACTAGTTAGTCTTGCCACCCCCCAAAAAAAAGGAAATGGAGAAGTTAGCTTCTCCTGGTACGGAGGAATTGAGGGTTTACGTTGTGGCCGTAGTCAACAAAAGTTGAAGTTTTGATCTCTGAACTTCAACCAAGGCCAGGTAACGCTCCATTTTGGCCTTATGAAGCGGCCAAAAAAGCTTTCTAGACGATTTCCTCCACCCCGGGACATCTAACCTTTTCTCCAGTTTCCCGAGGGCGGTTGCATAACCTTTCAAGTTTTCGTTTTTCGTCCATTCCAGAAGCCCAGGGTATTTTGGGTTGTTCTCGTCACCTTGTGCAGCAAGAGCCTGGATTTCCTTCAGCTGCTCGCCAATACTCCTGATCTCATCCGCTAGTCTCTTGAAATCATTTTCGCTCTCCTTAACTGCATCGCGGTATTCATCGCAAAGTTGATAAACCTTGGCGCCGAGGTGAATGAGGGCCAGACCACTAGCAGCAAGCGAGAAGGGTTCCGCCATTTTCTTTCTCACGAATGTTGTGGGTTAAGAGGGGGAGTGCAAGTTGCTTTGAGAGCTCGCTATCTTTCAATAGGGAAAGAAGAATAAAGGTCGGCCTTCAATTCAGAGGTGGGTCCTCGAAGCTTGGGGAGCTTTTTTTTTTTTTGCTATGCTTTCAGATAGTGGATTCGGGGATGAGGCGGGATACAGCAACTACTCGTAGAGGGAATCCTTTCGCAGCAACCCTTCTTAAGAACCCCAAGAGCGGGGCTCCGAAATGCGCAGCGCTTCTACAAGCACACAAAAACGGCAACTGCATGCCCAGTGGCTGTCTGCACTACTGCAAGCCAAGTATGATATTACCCGAATATATCAGCCCCCGTGCTACCATTTTGAGCAAGGATTAAATTTCTTTCCTCGCATGGGCTTTAATGCCAGTCGGTATGCGGCACAGTACTGTCTCCCTTTATGGGCGGAAGGCGCAAACAACCGCGCGTGTTTTGACTAAGTTGATGGTATCGGAATCAATACGAGCACGAGTATGAGCACAGCACACGAGTATGATACTTTTACTTGTACGAAGTACAGCCCTTGAATCGTCATACTGTAAACTCCCCATTTGAACTACCGGTATCACGAGTACTTGGGCCATGCGGTGCAGAATTCGATAGGGCAATACCGCAGTCAGGTTTACCGGCCTACTGCTCGGGGGGCATTTGGTTGCCACCACCAGCCTCAGGCTTAATCTTGCATCGATATTTTCAGCTTTATGAATCTGGTGGCGGGGGTCCCCGGACCGCAGATACAACATGGTGCAAGAATTGAACACAAATATTTCATCACCGGTGGACCGAGGTGGAAACCGGGAGTAAGGAAAACCGCTCTAACGGCCATCTGTATGGGGCGGGCGGAGTTTCGTTACGAAATACCTGTCGTGGTTGGTGTCCCGTAAGCCACTGATCCAACGTTATAACTTACCCCCAACCACCAAACACTGAAGGCTATCCTTGATAGATACTAGCAGGATATATACCGTAAAAACCGAAATAACTGAGAATAGCGCTAGGACGTCCATAATTTTCCCCATCGGATTATGGTGGAGAATATGGCGGACGAGCCCCCTTCATCCCCCAATTGAGATAACAGACCTTACTAGAAGAAGCAACTCCAACGTCCTAGCGCGATTCTCAATTACTTCGGTTTTCACGGTAACGCTCACGAAAAAGCCCTAGGTCCACTGCACGACCAAGCCCGGCAGGTCGCCAAACACTGGTACTCCCTATTAGCGACGAGCAACCACCAGAATTGGGACGCACGAAGCATGCCTTATACCCAATTCCAAAGTCCGAATTAATCCCAGCAGCTAATGAAGGAGGTTATGAGCAGTGTTCCCAACCGTCCCGGGCGCCCTGCAGGGCTTTGGCGGGCTTGTAGTCCCGGGCGTCCCGGGCAGGGTGGGTATGGACGGCAGGGCATGGCGTCTGTCTTTGATAAAGACCGCCGTCCGAGGGGTTGACGCCCGGGCCCGGGAGTCTTAATACAAATGGCATCTTCTGGACGTCATCTACTGGGCCCGGCTCTCATCTGCAGGGCCATTTACAGGTGAGGCACCCACAGGTCCCGGCCGGCCACCCCGGATAGAGGTTAGGAAGGACCACAGGACGAGCGTCCGTCCAGAGCAGAGTTCTAGGAACCGGCGCCCGTCCTGTCCGAAGCCAAGGGCGGATGGACTGGACGCTTGGGAACACTGCCCAACGCCCAATGGCAACATGTATCAACAAAACAAAACCAAAACCAGTACCCCCCGACTGCCGGCAAAGGATGTGAAAGCCGCATTCCACTACCGTGAACCTACCCCCGTACCTCAGGGCACGCACTGCAATCGAGTATCCCACCAACAGCATTCCCTGTAGCAATCCAACCTGTTTACCATTGCTATCATACTGTAGCTCTAAAAAAATTTGAGAAAAAGTTTGGTTCTGAGGTACCAAACAATGGGGAATCTATGTTGTATGATGAATGAAAAATTTCTTTTGTTGATTCAAGAGGTCCAAGGCATTATTAGTCCCAAATACCCCGTCCAGCTAGAATTTATATCTCCTCTAGCTATCTAAGCATACTCTCAATCTGATCCCTTAGTTTCTGGGAATCCCCCTGAGTCCGGAGTTGTATTTATAGCTGGGTTCGGAAACCTCGGAAAAGGAGAATTGATCCTCCATGTGTTTTCCCCAGGGTCTGTCCGGGCCTGGAAGGGGAAGCCGAAAAGGTGACTCCGCTAACTGACTACGCCTGAAAGCAAGTGTTCGGTTTGGGATCCGTTTTCTCTAGATGGCCCTTCTAGTAGCAGGAGGGGGTGCGCAAAATCAAGGAGAGCTAGACGGTTGGACGCGTGGAGGGCAAGGGGATGGTCCTGGGTTCACCAAGCGCACAATCTCCACGACCAGGCTGTAACCGCGCCCCGGAGCAACACCCCATCTTGGCCATCCAACGGTAAGGATTTGGGATTAGGGAGAACTGGGTAAACGATTTTGGTATTATCATACTGACTGTTGCGGAACGACCCACCGGAGACGCTAACGCCTGGCTTCCCAATGTAAACTTTGGGAGCTAATGTCCAGGTAAACTAGAATTTATTCCCCGACCCATGCTCCCTACTCTGAGGTAGGATACGGGAAAAATCCATAGCGCAAATTCATGTGAAGATCACCTAGTACATGCACTTTTTCTACCACCGGATTTTCCAAATAACAGGCGGCACATCAGTGCGGGGAGTGCCTTTCCCAAAGCTTGTCGGTTAGTCAGTCCCCGGATCTTCTCCAGGTTCCTATCTTCGGCGATACTGCAGCGGGGGTTCAGGCTAGCTTTCCAACTGCCCAAGATTGAACTCGTATCTAAGGCGAATTGCGCGCGAGAAAGAGGCTCTCTGAGAAGCTCGAGCACTAAGGACCCGTAAGAGAACAGCAAGAATGGATGCAATGCTACGATCCACATTTTATCGTTACTCAGCTTGATACTGCGTCCGACATCTCAGTATCGAATACTGCCCCGCTTCCGGAATCCGACCCGCTGCCGCACAGCCTAGGCTAGCGGAGAGGCTTTTACTACTTTCCGTGCCGATGTTTCTTATTTCATTTGGACCTCCATCTCTTGATATCACAGACATACCACTGCCGTCTCTTCGGTTCATACACCACATCTAATTCCCAGCTCCACCACTACAGCCTTCTCCCGTCACTTGCTGTGCCCTCGAATGAGTGTACGCCGATCTCCATCCCTTAGTGCTAGACTCCCCATACTCCTGTGACACGTCCGGGAATAGCATCTGACGCAGTGTCCCGGATTGTCTCCTCACCCGAATTATAATCTCTTCCTCCCCCTCCGAAGACACCGAATCCCCCACTCCTTGCCTCATACTTTTTCGATCACATAACTCTCTCCTCCTTGAAATACCTGATCCAGTAGAACCTCCATTCCGATTACTTACTCTCTACCTATATTTCTAACATAGGCACTGTTGAAACATGGCTTCTGACACTACCAGTAACGGATATTGTGGTATCGTTCAGACTATTACTTTTTCTCCTTACATCAATTAGTACCCCAGGCACACATCAAGACCTCCGGTACCATTGAAGATACCTCCTTGCATTTCTTGTTACTGTTCGCTCAACCTAATTGTCTCGCTCACAATAGTAGATAGCAAGAGCTTCTCGCTCTTCCTTTCTAGACAATTAAGCATTCATCGTTCTCTATCATACAATCTTCTTTGCCATGCAAAACACTCTTCACAATACTTTCACAATAGGTTATGAGCCTCTTGTAGCCTTCCATCTGTCAAAAACCACCCAGTACAAGCCTAGTTTCCTCATCTTTGTTATCAGAATAGTCCTGTCTATTCTATATTGCCTCTTTTTACAAGTCCTCCTTTTTCTCAGCTCCTTTTTTTTTTCCCATGTCACTCTCGAAATTGTTACCGGGGGCTGTGGATGATTCAGTCTACTGTTGCAAGTACGGTGAAGTGACCAGGTTCAGTCAATTGACCTTCCCACGGTGGTCTCAAGACCTTCAGTATCTTTTGCAAGGGGCTAGATCTCTTGAAATAGTACTTGGCCACGAGGCTGCTCCGCCAGCTAACTAGCATACCCGTCTCCTCAATTTCAATCAGCGTGCAAGCCTTGCCATTACGTTTATTTAGAACTCGTGTGGCCCTGAGGCAAAAGGCTTTCTTCATCGTATTCCTTACTTCCTGGCTGCAATGTGGACTGCTCTTGTGGCTGAGTTTGATACTGCCTCCTCTCGTGCAGGGAGAGAAGGTCTTATACACACATTCAATTGTATCAAATGCAGTGACTACTCATCAGTTAGTACTTATATTACAGCCTTGATGAATTTCAAGGACATACTTTCCTCAACCGATCAAGCCATTACTGATCCAACGTTTATCTTCTGTATGACTTCCTCCTTACCAGACGCTTATGACACCACTATTCAGCTATTGCATCAGCAAGCAAATCTTTCAGTTACTGAATATATAACTTCCATTTGACAATATGAGGCCACCCTTCAGATTAAGGCCCTGAGTACCTCAAGTTCGAATACAGCTGAGCTATTACCTCTGGTTCTGAATTATTCTCGCGAGTTGGTTGCTTTTACTCCAATCATGGTAGTCATGGTCGTGGTTTGGGTAATGGTCGTGGTGGTCATCGCAGTTTCCAATCCAGGTTGGAGAACCAGGATGATGGTGGTGGTATCAGTTGTTCATCATCAGCTATTTGCTGGTATTGTAGTTGCTGTGGGCATATCCGACGTGACTGTGATTCTTGTCAGAAGGGCAGACAAGTGTAATGACTCTATGTTATAGAGCTATGGCAACCTAAGTCTAAACCCATACAGGAGATCAAGAGGTCAAGTGATAGACTAGGCAGGCATGCTGGAGCATGTCTGAGGAGATACTCCGATGGTCTGGATATTTCTAAGAACAGAAGGTACTTAAGAAATAGGTGTACCTAAGTAGTGGTAGAAACGTAACTACGTCTGCTCCATCCTAAGGATAGGTCAGAAGGCTGGGTGAGTTCACCCTGCCTAGGAGAGTCACATTACCCTATCATGAAGACCAGTTTTATATCACCATGACCATACTTACCCTACCTTTGGGACACTATTACCCTACCTTCCGTCGGAAATGTTCTCGGAGAAATTCTGGGAAATAATAGGATTGTTTGTTACGCAATGACAATCAATAGGCACTTGCTTGCACACTGATTGGAAGACTACAGAAGGAGTTATAGTGCTCCAAACATGCTGTAACTTGGCAGAATAATTCCTAAGAGGTACCTACGGCCCCAGGGTTCGCCCTGGGCGTCATGGGCCAGAATGGGTGGAGTTGCCGCCTTACTAGTTAACTGGAGTCAATAAAGACATGTCAATGACACTGCATATGTCAATGCCGTCTATCTGACTGGAGGCTGTTCACAGGATATATAAGGGGGCCAAGGTAAGAAGGTGAAGTACCTTCCCCAAAAAGAACAGAGTAAAACGGACCAGAACTGAGGGAGTTAGCGTGAGCTATCCAGAAGGGTCCCACTGGCAGGGTAGTCCTGGGTAGTGCCGGAGACGCCAGGAAAGGTTTTACGCCAATCAAGCCTACACGTGCCCCTTTGCTATAGGCTCTTTATGGGTTATCAGAAGACTCAAATAGCATAACACGTATCATGGTGAGTGGTATGCCGGGGGTAAGGGACCATGGGTAGCGTCCACAGGTCCTACTGCCGACACAGCTCTCTGCAGGAGCATCGTAGACCCTCTAAGTTTGCAATCAAGATGGATAGAGCTTAACTGGAAGACAGCTGATGTCTACAAGTGCTTGCATAGGTCATAGTACATGGGAAAGGAGTCATTTGGTTAGCTCTCCCAGGGTGTCTCGACAGTTAGCCACTGATGAGACTCCGACGCGCAGAGGTTTTCACTGCGGCAGGAGTATTGGTAAGCACCTTGCAGGAACTGATGTGTATGAGAGGGATTTCTGCCAGAGTGTGCTCACACTTAGGCCCTTCAGGGATGCGGTGATAGTGTTGAGCAACCCTTGTGGAGAAGGGCATACTCATGTTGGTCAGGGTAACCTGATGAGGGAATTTTTGGTATAAGTCTGACTACTGAATGATTATACGAGAACTCGCCTACCCTGATAAAAATCAACATCCTCTTGAGAAGACTTTAATTGAGATAAGCCAGAGCTTAACAATATTAAGTTTTACTGTTTACTTTTATTCTTTACACTTTGCAAGAGCTTTTGTTTGAGATATTCGAAGTTTGGTACGGTTGCATCCTTAGGATCTATCTTCCTAAGGGAGCCCCCATTACATCACTGCAATTCGAACCTCTCACTCCAGAAAATCAGCAGCTTTATTAGTCCTTGGTCAGGAGCATTATGTACCTTATGCTAGGAACTCGGCCTGATCTAGCATTTACGATATCCGTTTTGTCGAAGTTTTCTACCTCTGCCGGGTTACAACATCCAGCACAAGCCAAGTGTATTCTACGGTACCTGAAGGAGACAAGAGACATTAAGCTTTGCTATAGGAAAAGTGAGGTTCTATTCGTGAACTCTCTTCAAGGGTTTTCGGATTCAGATTGGGCAGGAGAGGTAGTAGACCAGAAGTCAACAGGTGTATTCGTTTTTCTTCTCTCAAAGTACGTCATTTCCTGGAAGGCAAAGAAGCAAACTATTATTGCTCTTTCAACTACGGAGTACATCGCTGCATCTGAAGCTGGATGAGAAGCAGTTTGGCTTCGTCGACTGGTTGGAGACCTTACAGCAGCAATTTCACCTACTGAGTCATTCTCATTTTCGACTACAATCTATATTGATAGTACCAGGAGTCTTGCGCAAATTTCGAATACATGTTATCATGAAAGGACTAAGCATATAGATATAAAGTATCACTATATCCGTGATATTGTTGAACAAGGAATTGTCTTCTTCTACCATATTTCGATGCATGAGATGTCTGCCGACATGCTTACAAAGCCACTTGCAAGAGATTTGTACTGGCAGCACATGGAAGGAATTGGAATGGAAACTACAGTCTAGATAGTCTCTTTCTGGGTAGTTCTGGATTCTTTATTTCCATTTCTCTCTACTAGTTTTTCGCTATTATTGGACGAGCTGAGAGTAATCCTTTCCTGCTTGTGACACTTATAGATAGGGGATTTTACTGGTACTCAATGATGTTCAAGTTTTCTTTTTATTTTATTATTTCTTTTCTGTGTTTTCATCTGATGGTATTGCAGAAGAGAGGGAGCGTTGAAACATGGCTTCTGACACTACCAGTAACAGATATTGTAGTATTGTTCAGACTATTACTTTTTCTCCTTACATCAATTCATACCCCAGGCACACATCAAGACCTCCGGTACTATTGAAGATACCTCCTTGCATTTCTTGTTACTATTCGCTCAACCTAATTGTCTAACTCACAATAGTAGATAGCAAGAGCTTCTTGCTCTTCCTTTCTAGAGAATTAAGCATTCATTGTTCTCTATCATATTATCACAAACTGTAACTAAGCAAGGCAGATTTCACATAGTTCAGAATTCTGAGCTATAGGTATGTTGGGATTTTACATGACGCACATTAGTGCGCCATAAGTTATTAGGTTTACCTGTTGGTTACTCATAGTTGTAAGTCATATGATGTGGACATATACGTGCTCAACCATCTCAGGAGTGGCTCTAGATTTTTGGGACATGATAAGTGCCCTGACTCCAATGACTGATACCATGTACTCAGCTTTCCCTGTTTGCTGATGGGCGTCTGCCCAAAGCTAACTTGTTTCGCGATACGACGGTTGAGGCATGGCGAACCTGGTACACTTGACATTAGTGGCTTGGTTTGGGCATCCCACATGGGGTTCAGGAAATTGATGGATGCTAGGTGGTTGCTAGGAACCCCTTTGACAGTACTCTGTGAATTAGACGGGACATCATGGTGTTAGGCAGCAGCCAATTCTAAGTCAAGTGAATCGTAACTAGGGCCAATAAGGTTCCTTGGAAAATGGTCAAGAAAGCTCATAACAAAAGTAGGTATTAAAGTATAACGAATATATTGATAAGATCTCTTCTCCATTCACTGATAGTTCTGAAAGCTAAGGATTTTTTTTTTTTTGTTTGACTCACTTAAATTTTTGTTTATGGGACAAAAAGGTATATGGAGCGCTAGCTATGACACCTAAAAAACTGCCACCCCCCCAGACCAGGCCGAACGACAGAGCTAAATAAACCCTCTGAGGTAGAAAAAACTACTCCCGCCCGTAATCCTTCCCGTAAACTGCTCCACCCAATAACCCCCACTACCAAGTGACAAAAGAAAGCTAACTACCCGACAGTGAACCAAGAACCCACCAAAACCCCAATAATGAAACACCTAAAGACAGAAACCCAAACCAAACCCCTAAGGGCCAACGATCACAACTCAAAATCCCATAAAAGGAACCCCTAGGCCATATGACGAGGGCTAGGAGCAGGGAGCCAAAGCTCCAGACGCCAAGGGTACAAGGGAAACCACCCCGAAGGTGGTGACCGAGAAGTAGAGAGAGGAGGTGTGTAGCAGGCGTGCCAGCGACTGTGTGTCCTTTGGGACATTTGAGGATTGTGGCAGTAAGGTGCCCGCTTGAGAGGAGGTGGCAGTAGAGTACCAGCCGACCCAACCATAGAGAAGAGCCCTAAGCGAACCAGGTGTTTTACTACATCTCTCATGTAGTCCCTTGTTCTGAGAGAGATAGTGTCACTGTAGTGGAAGGGATCCCACTACCTGCCAGCCAAAAAGGCCTCAAAGAGTAGAGGAGGGGTAGACCCGATTCCATGAACGACAACTATCAGTAACTGCGTTTGTGTCTGACTAGGCAGCCTCTTACGGGAGCAAGAGAATGAAGAGATTGACCGTAGCCTGTAAGCTGTTCTCTCCTACTGCAACAATAGTCCTGACCATCTGTTGAAGGTGGAAAAGGGGGTTGCCGATGATGGTGCCAATGCCTAAGCGAGGCAGGGTAGGAAGAGGAGAAACATCACAAAGTTGAAAGACTCTAACTAAGGATAGAACCAAGAGGGCCAATAAATAAATAAGGGCCTTAAGGCAGGGGGGAAGCGAGCCCACCTCCTGTAGCCGGGGCTAGATAGAGGGAGATGGGGGGGGAAGTGGTGGTGCTAGACGATGAAAGCCACGATAGTAACCATGGTGTTGAGTTTTCAATCGCTGGAGGTGGAGCGGAGACGGAGGATGTTCTGAAAGGTAAGGAGGCACCTCAATATTTATATTCTGCATCTGGGTGGTCATGGGCTACATCTATCTTATACTAAACAATGTACCCTTTCATTTTCCTACCCCTTACTATCGTAACGGGGATCTATTTGACCCTGACAAACTTGGCGTCTTCCTCGGACTACAGTCTCCATGCATTGTTGTGTTTCCGCGAGGGCGTTTGAAATCTCTCAAGCAAAAACGCACTATTCCTTTGTCTCGGAGGTTTAAGTATGAGAAAGTGGTCTCGCTTCAAGCCAGCTCACCATCCTCCTTACTCTGACTAGAGTGACCAGCTCCGTTGTGAGACTTATCAATGTGTCATTGACTTTACAACTTGACTGCATTGACTTTGAGGACTTTCCACCATGATTGGACTAGTCAATGTCCTGGGAAAGTCCCTTATCCAGAGATAGGCCTCCAGTTGGCTCTATACTATGCGAGTACTTAACTGGGCCCCATGCCTCATCCATACAGGCACGTCCCGATAACTCATTGGACTGTTGGTGATTTCATCCCAACACCTTCTGTCCATGTCTGAGATGGTTGGTCTCGCTTAGCTTGTAGCTCTGTAGTTACCCATCTGATTGACTACATTCCACTTCTCAGACATGGCCTGAGGTCCCCTCTTATATATCCTGCAGACAGCCTCCAGTCGGATGGACAGCGACAACGTATATGGTGTTATGAAGCATGCTTTGTTTCCACTGGTTTATACTGTCGGGACACTAAATTCTGGCGACACTATTACTGCGGGCAGGCCCAACAGCAGGGCCGGAGGCAGGTGTTGGCCGTGAAATCTTCGCGGTTTTCAGGAGGTCTGTGCGCGGGGGAGGTCTGTGTGTTCATGTGTGTAACACATGGTCATCTGGGTTCCTAACATGACACTGTATGGATGGTGCCAATCATGACATGTCTGGGGAAAATGTATTCTTCCATTGCTGAGAAATCCTACCAAGTGGTTCTTCATACCGGTTAATAGTCGGAAACACCTGTGTCCACACTACGCGTCGATGGTTATACAAAATGCCAATTCAGAAGTATCAGCAGAGGCCTACATTGATCACTTTGCTGAGGGCTTGGTTTGCCTGGATCCATGCATGGGACAGTTTTGGTTGGCGACCTGGGATGACTAGGATCGACTGCCTTTTGACCGCCAGGTTACCTGGGTGATGATATGGGCTAGGGCGTATGGGCTAGGTGATGATAACTAGTGCATGTTTTGTGAGCGGGCGTTTGGATCGTCGGCTTTGTTGAGTGTATATTGGAGGAGTACTCAGCGATATTGGGACAGATTGTTTCTTTCCTTTGTTGAGTATGTTGAGAATGAAATTGCTGAAGCTACTACTGATGTGGTGGGGTGTGATGATGGTGGTGATTAGGTTTTATGGGACAGGAAGACAGAATAATCCAGGATGTCGCTTGTGGCATGAGTGCCTGTGAGCCTGTTGGATATTTGTTGTTTTTTTGTTATGTTGGATTTATGTTTGGAAGGAGTGGTTGTGAGATTGGTTTGCCGATAGGTTGTAATTTATTTGGGAATTTTGATGGTTAGCTAGTTATAAGCCAAATTGGCGCCACTACTAGGATAAATAAATTTAGATTAAATCCTATACTTATATTTTACAAGAATAAAACCTACCTTTATGCTCTTTAAGATTTATTTTAAGAAACCCGAGACCTGTCTCTCCTCCCACAGAGAAAATAATAAGTCCTAGGCGAGGACTTAAGAAGATAAGGAAATAGGCACGATCAGATAGAAGTCAAAAGGACTTGACTGTCGATATCATGTAGGCAAAGGCCTAAGAACTATACCCTTCAAGCAAGATAAGAATCGTTACCTGTCTGTTAAGAATCCTACCTGGGTGGGGTGCGACAGGTAACGGTTCTTAACTGGTAGCGAGGAGATAGTTCTCAGGCCTTTGCCTACGCGATATTGATAGCTAAGTCCTTATGACTTCTATCTTATCGCGCCTATTCCTCTAATCTTCTTAAGTCCTCACCTAGGACTTAATTACTCGACGTAGG
>LN890957.1:720010-755592 GCA_900010015.1 Tuber aestivum
TGACAGAGTATTTCTAATATACTTGGTTGAATGGTTACCTCTTCAAGTCCATATTCTTCATATCTTTCTCTCGGAGCCTCCCTTAGTGCAGTACGCCCACAAGTTGTAGATGAACTTGTGCGCTACTCCTATTGTACCTGGAAGCATGACTAGCACTCTGGTGCGAATACGTTACATTTTTTTAACCTCAGCAAGTGGTTAGAAACTTGTGCATAAGACCTCGGATCGATAGGCGCAATCCAGCAAAGGTAGCACGAAGGCGGAGCAGCCCAGCAGCGGCCCGCCTACCCCACCTATACAATAGACCCTCTCACAATGCGCAGTGGGAAACAGGTCTCCAGAGAAGGGCTAATGAAGCCCAAGAGACCAGGTCAACCAAAGAAACCAAAGGACGGATTTGCGATCGACAGTTCAAGAAGACAGCTAGCTTGAGATCAGGCAGCTCAGGATTTCAAGGAATCCAAGGAAGAGTTTAGCCAACAAAGCCTATCCACGCCTGGAGGCTTCCCAGTTACTCCCGGAAATGGAAAACTACCCAGAACTAGCGAAAGTTCATCCAGACTACCGGCAGAAGGCACAGGTACCACACCTGGCCCAAAGAATAACGGTAGCGACAGCAGCAGCCATAGCGAAAACAGTAGGGCAAGCTCAGCAAGAGACCCCCCCGGAGGTCCTTCAGGACTGCCAGACCCTCCTGGAGGAGGACCTGGAGCCGGTGGTATACCTGTCAACCTCCCTAAGATTAAACTCCCCCTATCTGCAAACTTCTCGGGAGAGGGTGATGACCTGAAACCTGAAGCTTTCCAGCGATGGGAAATTGCGGTACACCAGTACCTAAGACTACATGGTATCAACATCGAGGAATACAACACAGGAATGTATATTGGAGCTTTCTGTGAAGGAAGAGCCCTCGATGCCTACCAGCAGTGCATGGACGCATATGGTGATGGAGCAAGAGTAACAAGAGTGCTGGAAGCACTGATGGAACAATTCCAGTCATCCCAAAATAGCGAAGAGATATTCAAAGCTTTCTACAGTATGTAACCGGAACTGGAGTTCAGTCCATTCGGTTCAAGGATTTGTTTTACTTGTGGTTTCGAGTATCCGTTGATACTCAGTTTGTTTTATTTGTGGTTTCGAGTATCCTTTGATACTCAGTTTGTTTTACTTGTGGTTTCGAGTATCCGTTGATACTCAGTTTGTTTTATTTGTGGTTTCGAGTATCCTTTGATGCTCAGTTTGTTTTACTTGTGGTTTCGAGTATCTGTTGATACTCAGTTTGTTTTATTTGTGGTTTCGAGTATCCTTTGATACTCAGTTTGTTTTACTTGTGGTTTCGAGTATCCTTTGATACTCAGTTTGTTTTACTTGTGGTTTGGAGTATCTGTTGATACTCAGTTTGTTTTACTTGTGGTTTCGAGTATCCTTTGATACTTAATTTGTTTTATTTGCGGGTTTGAGTAAGGAAGAGTGGGGAACTCGCCCATGCAGGACATGGACGAAATTTTGTATTTAAAGACCGCTGATTCCCTTAAAGGAACAGCAGACTTCGACTGACAGAGTATTTCTAATATACTTGGTTGAACGGTTACCTCTTTAAGTCCCCATTCTTTATATCTTTCTCTCGGAGCCTCCCTTAGCGCAGTTCGCCCATAGGTTGTAGATCAACTTGTGCGCAACTCCTATTGTACCCGGAAGCGTGATTAGCACTCTGGTGTGAACACGTGATACAGTATCTGTCAGACCCACGGTGGAAAAACATAAAGAATCACGAAAATAGCAACAGACCTCTTGCTCTATGTAAAGCGTATGCCCCGCGGGGCAGTATCGGCCTACATGCAGAAGCCCCGATTCTATGATGCTATGCACCCCCTACTCCGCAGGGAAGTAGAACTAATGGAGGAGGATGATAATGACATCCACGACATAATCAAAAAGGCAGAACAAAAGGATACAATACTGCATGAGACTAACGCCTACAGAACTAGATCCACTCCGCGGCCTGGAAGGGAATGACAAGAAAATGGACCAGGTCCATCAAAGACAAAGAAGTCCAAGTTTCAGAAAAACGCAAAGCAATCCACCAAAGAAAAATGCAGAGAAAAAGGGGAATGCTTTGAGTGTGGCAAAACTGGACATATGGCCTGAGATTGCCCCACCAAGAAGGGGAAAGGAAAAGCAGTCAAAAAGGAGCCTGCAGCCAACTACATAGAGCCAGACGAATACGAGGATGTACAGATCAATACCTTGGAAGCTCAATGTTTCCTAATCCAGCCAAAACAGGGAAAAAAACCCCGCTGAGCACTAGAAGGAACCATCTACATTAATGGGCACCCTGCCTAAGTCCTTTTTGATACAGGAGCAATTGGTACAGACATGATCAGCAACACCTTTACAGCTGCCCATGGACTCAAAACCGAGACCCTCCGACAACCAATTCCGGTTTCAATGGCAGTAAAAGGATCCCACTCTACTAGCCATAAAACCGCAAATGTTTCAATACAGCTAGGATCTGTTAAGTTCCCGGAACACAAAATGCTACTAGGGAATATAACTAAGTTCAATGCTCTGATTGGAATGCTCTTCCTTACCCATCACAAAGCTGTGATCAGATGTGGTGATTCTGTTATAGAGTTTTCCGAGCAAAAAGTCCGAGTATCCTGCACCCCCACCAGTGAAGAATACCGAGCAGTGGTATGCGAGTCAGTGGTTCATGAACTACTAAAAGAATTTGACAACGTCTTCCCTGATAAGATTCCGGAAAGACTGCCACTCCTGCGCACAGAAAACCACCAAATTACCTTCAAGGACCCGAATAACCTCAAAAACCAACCCACCTACTCAATACCCGATGCCTATAAGGATCAGCTGCGAGACTGGATCAACGAAATAATGAGAAGAGGAGTGATCTACAGGAAGCAGGCCCCTGGAGCGGCACCTATGTTTGTCCAACCAAAGGCAGATGGGAAGCGAATCAGGCCCCTGGTGGACCTTAAGTTCTGAAACAGCAATACGGTGATAGACAGTTCCTCAATTCCGCATCAGACCGAAATCCTTGAAGCAGTAGGCTGTGCGAAATACTACAGCAAAATCGACTTGAGTGATGCTTACTTCCGGACAAGGGTGAATGAGGAAAGCAAATCAAAAAACACGTTCAAAACACCGTTCGGGCCCTTTATCAGTAGGGTAATACTGCAAGGAGATACCAATGGGCCCACCACATTCATGCGCATTATGGAAAACCTGTTTAGCGAATACCTACACCACTTTGTATGGGTCTATATTGATGACATACTTATCTACTCAAATACCGAGGAGAAGCACGCAAAACGCATTAGGATGGTGTGCGAGAAATTGTGGCAGGAGAAGTTCTACGCTAGTAAGAACAAAATGACCCTGTTTGCGGACCGGCTTGAAATCCTAGGCCATGTCATAGATGATCAGGGAATTCACGCTGCTCCTGGAAAAATAGAATCTATTGCAAACTAGACTACTCCGCCAACACAAAAGGAGCTTTAGCAGTTTCTAGGATTGGTCAACTATATCGCACGTTTGCTACCACACCATGCTACAATAATGGCCCCCCTCACGGACTTAACAGGAAAAGCCAAGTTCGCTTGAACACCCACACATGACCAGGCATTCAAGAATGTGAAGAAATTAATCAAGGAAGCGGAAGTGGTCTGACTACTAAACTATTTAAAGAACCTATTTGGTTGATCACAGATGCATCAGATGTCAGAGTTGGCGCCTGGGTGGGCCAGGGGTTGTCACATGAAACAGCACGCCTGGCTGCACTGCATAGCAGGAAGTTTACTGACTCCCAAATAAACTATGGAACAACCAACAAGGAAGTCCTCGCGGTTATTGATGCACTCAACATATTCAACCATCTTCTACTAGGAAACAAATTTACAATAGTAATGGACCACCAACCCCTTACCAACCTCAAGACAGAGAAGATACCAGAACGAAGGAGGACATGCTGGATCAGCGAAATTAGCAAATACGATGCCCAGATCATCTACATACCAGGACAAACTAACTATTTAGCTGACAGCCTCTCCCTCATTTATGAGAACCAGAACACAGAGAACCCCCCCTTGGTACAAGACCATACCAGATCAGACGACAACTTCTCTGACTCTACCGCATTCGAACAAGAACTCAACACCATGCAATCTGAGGACCCTAACCCCCCTACTCCTACCTCTCCTCTGGACTCCTATACGGAGTATTATGCGGAAGGACAAGACAGCCCTTGCGAAATAACAGCTGGAAATGACTGGGGTGATACCTGCACCCTCCGACGAACACCCTTCCCCGACCGAGAGCATGCAGCGATCCATTATTCCCAATGCTACTGTGATCATTGTCCTTACCATTAGACCGAAATCAAGTTTGTCAATAACCATCCCAAACCCCGAAGCCAATCCAGCAGGCACTCTGGATCAACTACTGGATCTACTAGCTACGGTTTGGCCTGGGGGGAGGAGCAAGCGAAAGAGATCTTGAACCTTACAGATGAGCTATCGCCACCGCCGGTTACCTTGATGGAACCAGAAGCACGGGCACCTATTGACACTCAACACTTAGAAACAGCTGCGAATCTCTACCCCCCACCAACTGAATACCCGTCAAGCCCACCCCCAGTAGCCAGACCCCCTTACAGTGATGCCCTCGGCTGTTACAACACCGAAACTCTCATCTCGGTCATACTCCCTACCCGTAACCAATTCCGCCACGATCTATACCAGTCATATGATGAAGAAAACTTAGGACAAGATGAAGATGAGAGACCCAGCCATGGAGAACTCATTGAAGAGGAAAGAGATGTGCGATCCGCTATGGATGACCTGAAAGGAACCTTTTGAGCCCAGATGATCAAAGCCTACCGATGCGACCCCCTCTATCACAAGGTCCTTGATAGTGAAAGGACCAGAGACCTAAAGCTTTATGAAATTGCTGATGGAATGATTTATACCCCTACCCGATACGGCAACAGAGCTCTCTACATCCCCGATGGACATCTGACGAATGGAAGAACACTTCGGGAATACCTAATCAGCGAGATCCATGATAAAGGCCATGCTAGCACAGACCGGAACCTCCATTATACCTCAGAGTACCTATACTGGCTGGAGATGAGAGATGATTTCACGCAATATGCGAAAACATGTGAGGAATGCCAAAGGAATAAGGAACCAACGACCCCACCGGAAGGATATGCCCGAACACTAAAGCTGCTAGCTGATGTGTTTGAGTCATATGCGATAGACTTCACCGGGCCCTTCAACAAATTTAGCGGATATGATACCATCCTGGTAGTGCTGGACCGCTTCTCCAGATTTACCTGGCTTATACCTACCCTCGCATCTGCCACAGCCCAAGACACATGGGATCCCCTACAACGAAATGTCTTTACTCCGCATGGCCATCCTCTCTCCATTGTTACCGACGCAGACCCTAGATTCACATCCAAGTTCTGTAAACAGACCTTGACCTCGATGGGGATAGAACACATCCTAGCTGCGCCAGGCCACCACCAAACCAATGGCCAAGTGGAGTGAAAGATCAGGGAAGTAAAGACTGGCCTCCGGAACATAATTAAAAAGCGACAGAACAACTGGGAGCCGGCCCTCCCCAAGGCAGCAGTATACATCAACGCAATGTACTCCAGTACTATTGATTTAGCCCCTTACAAAGCAGTATATGGACAAAGCTACCCCCTTACAAAGCAGTATATGGACAAAACTACCCCCTACTACCCCACACCATCTTCAAGGACTCTGCAGTCCCGGCCTCTGACAGTCACCTCAACCAGCATGAAGCCTTGCGAAATGATGCCTACCAAGCATTAAGGACTGCTCAATTCCGGAATACAACAAAGGCACAGAAGAAACGAAGATTCCATCACGCCATACCCCCCGGTACTATAGTCATGGTACACGGTAACCTATTCAGCCCCAAAACAGGCAGAAGCAAGAAACTCCAACCCCACTGGCAAGGTCCATTCAAGGTACTCGAATTTGACAGCAATACCGAGAATTATACAATCAAACTGGAAGGACGAATGTACCGGCAAGGCAAGGCAGTGGTTCACTCAACCACAATTAAGAGGTGGCACCCAAATGACGATAGCAGATTCCCAGGACACAGCCACTCCTGACCAGCCCCGCTACTTATCCACAACCAAGAAGAATGAGAAGTGGAGGAGGTACTGGACCATAGAAAGCGCTATGAAACCGATCAGTTCTTAATCAAATGGAAGGGATATCCGGACTCTGAAAATAGCTGGGAACCAGTGGAAGGACTCAAGAATGCGATGACGCTAGTGCATGAGTGGTGGGAAGCCAACATGGCTGGAGAACAGCTACCCCCTACCATCAACCATATCATGATAGCCTGGACGCCTACCTTACCTACCACACAATGAATACGCAATGACCCTCCTACCAGACCAGACTTCTGGGCACCTTATAACGCAAATGAGTTTGAAAGCAGCAGCGATGAGGACCAAACGATGGCAGATGTTATTGAAACCATTATCTAACGACACTCCTTCCTATCCGACTACCTTAAGGATGGAAAACTATGAGGAACTCAATGTGAGGCTACGCCATCAGCTTGTACTAGTAGGACTGTTGGTAGACTGCGGTGCTATCCTACTGGAAAACTATTTCGATACCCTCCTAGTAGATTACTGTCCGAATTGTGAGGAGCTACTGGTGGAAGTATATGAAGGAGCGTCAGGCATCCGCGATTACTGTGATTTTCATTTCCTTTACTCGAATTGTTTTGTTCAAATAAGACCATGTGTATTTTGCATCGCTGAAGGGAACTAGGCACTTGCTGAAGAGGAATATATCGAGGATTTTTATGAGGATTTTGATTTTCGAGATTATTGACTTATTTAGGTAAACGGATGTTTTGTTTTAGGAAATGTAACCGGAACTGGATTTCAGTCCATTCGGTTCAGGGATTTGTTTTATGTTTTGTTTTACTTGTGGTTTCAAGTATCTATTGATACTTAGTTTGTTTTACTTGTGGTTTCGAGTATCTATTGATACTCAGTTTGTTTTGCTTGTGGTTTCGAGTATCTATTGATACTCAGTTTGTTTTACTTGTGGTTTCGAGTATCTATTGATACTCAGTTTGTTTTACTTGTAGTTTCAAGTAGCTATTGATACTCAGTTTGTTTTACTTGTGGTTTCAAGTATCTACTGATATTCAGTTTGTTTTACTTGTGGTTTCGAGTATCTATTGATACTCAGTTTGTTTTACTTGTAGTTTCAAGTATCTATTGATACTCAGTTTGTTTTACTTGTGGTTTCGAGTATCTATTGATATTCAGTTTGTTTTACTTGTGGTTTCGAGTATCTATTGATACTCAGTTCATTTTACTTGTAGTTTCGAGTATCTATTGATACTCAGTTTGTTTTACTAGTGGTTTCGAGTATCTATTGATACTCAGTTTGTTTTACTTGTGGTTTCGAGTATCTATTGATACTCAGTTTATTTTGCTTGTGGTTTCGAGTATCTATTGATACTCAGTTTGTTTTATTGATGGGTTTTGATAAGGAACATTGGGAAACTAGCCCATGCAGGACATGGACGAAATCTTGTATTTAAAGACCACTGATTCCCTTAAAGGAATGGCAGACTTCGACTGACAGAGTATTTCTAATATACTTGGTTGAACGGTTACCCCTTCAAGTCCCTATTCTTCATATCTTTCTCTCAGAGCCTCCCTTAGTGCAGTACGCCCAAAAGTTGTAGATCAACTTGTGCGCTACTCCTATTGTACCGGGAAGCATGACTAGCATTCTGATGCGAACACGTTATACAGGTAGACATCCTGGCTCCCGCTGGAAAGCTGCCGTCAAGTAGGATCGGGCCACTGAGTCTCTGACACTGTGTCCAAAGGACACCTGGGCAATCTGGCCTCATAGTCAGCACTTGGCCAGAACTCCACTAGAACTCTGCCAGCATAAAGACCACTTGCATAACAGGCTCTCACTCTACCAATATTAGTGCTGGGTCAACTTCCAAGGTACTGTTAGAAGGCTGGCGTCAAGTAGAACCAGGCTGCCGAGTATCAGAGGCTGCGTCTCCAGGACGCCCAGGCAATCTGGCATCAAAATCAGCACTGTGCTAGGGTAAATACTACTTTCATAACAGGCTGTATCTCCACCAATATTGGCGTTGGGTAGACGTCTAATATACCGTTGGAAAGCTGGCATCGACTAGAATCTGGCCGCCGAGTATCCGAAGCTGTACACAAAGGACTCCGGAGCAATCCGGCATCAAACCTTGTACTCCGCCAAAACTCCACCAAAACTCCACCAGGTTAAAGACCGCTTTCATAACAGGCTGTAGCTCCACCAATATTGGTGCCGGGTAGATGTCCAAGGTACCGTTGGAAAGCCGCCACCGTGTAGAATCTGGCCACTATGTCTCAAACACTTTGCTTCCAGCATGCCTGAGGAATCTGGCATCAAAGTCAGACCTCTGCCAGAACTCCGTCAGTGTAAAGACCACTTTCATAACAGGCTGTAGCTCCACAGATATTAGTGCTGGGTAGACGTCTGAGGTACTGTTGAAAAGCTGGTGTCAAGTAGAATGAGGACACTGAGCATCGGATGCTGTGCCCAAAGGCGGCCTGAGGAATTACGCGTCAAAGAACCTTGCCCACTAGAACCTCTGGTACTGGTAAAGAAAACACCCAAGTCCAGAATGCAGGGGAGATAGTATGCAGGACACTGGTTGGGGGATGGGCTGGTAGGGAGGGGGGGGGCTGGTCAGGGGGGGGGCTGGTAGGAGGTATTAAAGGGGGAGCAGCCGCCAGCTGTATTTATTACTCAGAATCTCAGGATGGTAACTAGGCAGCATCGCTCACTTAGGATGTAATCTGGACTTGGCACTTCTTAGGATAAGTGCTAGGACGCAACCTGACTTGGCGGCCAACTACCAGACGCACAGGATGCAACCAGATCCAGTACCCGAGTACCAGATCTACAGGATGATGCAACCAGATCCAGCGCCCGAGTATCAGATGCACAGGACCCACTGAATGCCAAATTCTCCCTGCTTGCATCAGGACACACTGCCCATGGGTCTGACACAGGAATAATTTTTGCTGATGTATCAGGTAAGCCCACATATCTGAGCAAACAAGAAAGGCTAACAAAGAAAAGACAAACTCATACTCCTCCAACATACTTTTTCTGCTATGCTTTTCCATCATGCTCCTGTGCTGTATCCCTTCCACCATCCTTCTCCATACTGCACCATATGCCCTCCAAGTCCTGTACTCCGCTGCCATTCTTCTGCACTACTCTACTGTTTTTTCATACCCCTCTGTCATTCTCCCACACTCCTGTAGTAGCACTCTTTTGAGAAACAAACAATCTATCAAAGTACTGGAATGGAGGATAGGGGAATAAGGAAATAGGAGAATAGAGGAATAGGGGAATAGGGGAATGGGGGAATAGAGGAGTGGGGAAATAGAGGAATATAGGAATAGAGAAATAGAGAAATAGAGAAATAGAGGAATAGAGGAATAGAGGAATGGGAGGATAGGTAGATTGGGGGATAGGAGACACTGGTAAAGGGAAAGGAGAAGGGGGGGTAGTGGGGGTAAGGAAAGGTGTAAGCATGCCGAGCAGCATCTCACTATTTCCAACAGGATCCTACATACCATACTCCAATGTGAGCATTGCTCATCAGGTACCCTCCTCCTGCCTCTGCAGCAATGCAGCCCAAATCTGCTTCTCTCACTCAGAGCCAGTTACCTTTTAAGTCTTCATTTGTCCCATTATGGTATAACGTGATGTTACCAATTGTTTACTTTCTTAGAATATGACTTATAGTATTTAAATGCAGGGTATCTCACTGGGCTGACTCATCATTTGAGACATCCGGTTTCCCGGTGATATCTGGTTATGATACCCTGTAGGATACGTTACTTGTTAGTTGTACCACACTCACCGCCCCTCAGAAAGAAAGAAAAAAATAATAAAAAAACTTGAAGTGGCAGTAGTAATAGTGGACACCCATATGTTTAAGCACTCGCCCGCCCGCCCGCCCGGGGGTCCAAAAACTCTCCTCATCGCTGTTGTTACTCTGGTCCAAAACTTAAAGCATGATATCATACATAACCCCCGCTCACTTTTTTTTTTCTTTTTTCTTGTGCCTTGTTCTGGCCGTTACGCCCAATTTTGTAGCGCTCCACATAATTCCAGCGCCCAGGACGTTCCCAGACTCACCGATAGCTATCCCAGCAAGCGTAATATGAAGTAGTAATAGTAGAAGTGTCAGGCATCCGTATGATACCGGAAGGCACTGCTAAAGGCCTCGAGAGTCGGGGTTTACAAACTGTAGTTTATACGAATTTCCTCATCCTCCTCTTCCCCCCCCCCCTCATTTCCCATCCTTCCCTTCAGAACTGCTGTGCCCTTATCAGGCGGTATATAGGAGTGCGCTCCTGACGAGTATGATACTTAGTTTTTCTTTTCTTTTTTACCTACGATTCCTCCCAGTTTTCTAGGGTAACCTACTTACCACTGCACAAGCGTTCCGCCAGAAGGAAGGAAGGAAGGAAGCAGATAAAAGTACCCATTAGATAGATAGCGCACCAGATCATGCACAGGAAATTACAATCAAATGTACGACACAGTAGCGTACAGTACACCCACAATCACGAACCCATCCGACCGTCAACCATCACGGGCACAGCTAACTTAATCCCCACGATACTCCAAGAGTACATTTCCCTCAAAACGTCCTCTTTCTTTCTTTCGCGGTGCATAATCGAATAGAATAGAATAGCAAAACACCCCCACCTCCAACCACCGGACCAGTAACCCAGGAAAATGCACCAGTTCCAGGCCGCTGTCCAGCAACAAACCAGCATACGGATAAATCTACCAAAACACTCCGGACGAGGAAGATATATATATATATATTCAGAAAGAGATGGGAGGAAAAAGTAGCAGTAGATAATATCATACAAAACTGACCGATAGATTGACCGACTGACCGACTGACAAGAAGGCTAGATGATAAATGTCCGGTGAGCGCTACAAGCACCACCAAAAACCGAAACAGGAAGGTAAAGATTCAACTGTTCCCGAGACCACGCCATGCCATGCCACACCACAGCCCACCGAAAGTAGTATATACGAATAGTACATAGTACCACCTCCCATCCTCCAAGATCAGACAGTACTGTACCGACCCGAACGGCTAAGGGTGATAGAACAGGCAAGAGCATCCGTCTAATATCTATCCATCTACCCGCGATCCCAGCCGTTCCAACCCCGAGCGATGCTTTTTTTTTCTTTTTTTTCTTCGGGACTTTGTCGGTGGGGATGTGATCACTTGCGGACCAACATTGTGAAAAAAAACCGCCGGGTCATGTTACTTCCGGTTTGGTTCGGTTTCACGGGCACTTCGGGTTGTGAGGATGGTTGGTAGGGTGCTTTTGTATAGTGCTTGTATGGGGAGTCTTTTATGCTTCCTTCTTGTGCGTGGTGGTGGATGAAGGATTTTCGGTCCATGTTCGGGCACGGGGGTGCATTGGAGGATGGGAGGGGGGGTAACCACCACAGCGGGCTCCGGTACATATGATATAGGAAACTCAAACAAAATTTGCAACCACTTGATCGATCAATGGCACCAAGGCCCTCGCTATTGACTAGTGTACACAGTCACACAACCTCCCTTCCGTTTTGCAAGCAATAAAAAAAGAAAAAAAGCCACCCTAGCAAATTCCCGTTCCGACGCGACCCACTTCTCTCGAGTGACATCTCATGTCTCTATCATACACTCATTACATAAGCCTAACACCAGCCTGCTTGCTCTTCTTCGCTGCGCTCTGCACCGCATTCTCGGTGGCCGAAGCGTTGAGACTACTCGCCGCCTCGCGCTTCTTCTCATCATCAATCTTCTTAAGCCTCTTCTCGGTCTTTGCCTTTCCACTGCCCTTTCCATGAAACTGGTGGGAGAGGTGCTTGAATGCCTATACAGACCCACAGAATCTATACATTAGTCTCATGTTGCCATGACCATACCAGTGGGAGGGAAATGATATATATACGAACCTCCTTCTGCGACATCTCCCGGCCGAATTCGTCCTTATAGCTAAGTTTGACGTCGGGTTTGTACTCCTTAAATCTCGCCGCCATCTCTTTCGCTTCCTGCAGATCCCTCTGCTTGTTTTCCCATCTTGCGTGTTCCTCGCGCTCTCTCGCGCTCATGCGGTCGAACTTCCCACTCTGTCTGTCACGCAGACGCTGGGATTTGGCCTTCTCCTCGGCTTCCAACTCGCGCAGGCGCTTCGCCGCGCGAAACTTCTCCCGGTCGCGTTGGAGGTTAATCTTTGCGTCGGACTCGGAGTCGCGATTCAGGAGGCCACGTTGGTGGAGCATTGCCAGTGTTGCACCGACACCATGCGTTATGGTAGTTTCCTGGGCGAGACCAGTCGATGAGATTTCTCCAGTCTCGGGGTCCGGTTTCATCTCCGGTTTGATGTCTACGTCCATTTCTTCTGGTCCGTCTTCATCTTCATCCTCTTCGTCGGCCATTGAAGTGGCGGGAGGAGAACGAGCGGATACACCGGAACTGGGCTTTCTTCGTTCCGGAACGACTGGCGCTCGGAGGGTAGCGACGAATTCGGAGGTCTGGTCGATTACTAAACCCGGCTCTCCTTCCCCGTCCTCCTCTTTCACCGGGCTCTCTGCACCTGGAGTAGTGACGGCAGCAGACTCCTCGCGAAGCTGACGAGCAAGATCATCCGGTTTTAGCATCTTGCGTTTCTTAAGCGCTGTCCTGCGTTGCGCCGCTAGTGAACTCTGTAAGTCATCGTCATCCACGAACGAAGTCTCCTCAAATACTCGCTTGGGCTTTGGTTGTACCGGAGCTGAGCCGGAGTCAATATCCATCGAGTCCTCAGTCGGAGCTTCAGGAGGAGGCGACGCCAAAGTGTCATCGCCATCCTCGGACCTCTTCCGAGTAGCTCGAGTCTTCTTCCTTTTCGGTTTGCGAATCTTAAGTGTGGAGGGATCTACATAGTCAGAGGTAACTTCGGGCCCTACAGGATAGTCAGCAAAGCCGAAAGAGTGACTAGGCTAAAATGCCACGTACTAATAGGGTCTAGAGTAACAGCTATAGCTTTGAGCTTTTCCGCGACTTCCCTACGATGAGCATCGACGTTGCTAGCGCTTCCAGTGCCATCGAGAACGAACCTCTTCTTTTTCTTCCCATCAATCTCCTCATCATACTGAGCCAATATCCGCTTCTCTCCATCCTCACCCTCATCCTCGTATGCATTGTAAGTCGGTTTCTTCTTTTTGAGATCAAGCCGTTCCTTAAGTCTCTCTCGCTCCGCAAGATCCGTAGAAATCAACTCGTCGCCCTCCTCTGTGCAAACACACCGCCACCGTAAAATCAAAAATCAGCCTCCCAAGAAAGCAAGTGGAAAGGGAAAAATGTGAAATGACAAACCCTCATTCTCCCCAATAGTAGTATCTTTCAGCGTAAGAACTGTCCCCTCCCCATCCAATTCACCCAAATCATGACCAACCCTAACCCCAGTCAAGTCCTCAGCCGTATACTCCTTCCTCTCGGCCGCGGCGCGCTGTAACTCCTCCTCCATCTCCCTCGCCATCTTCTCCGCAAGCTTCTTCTGCCGCTTCTTCATCTTGCGGACCCAAGTCGTTGTGTCCTCCTCGTTCTCATCAGCCTCGCCCAACCCCTTGCCCTCCAGCTTCGCGAACCGTTTCTCCGCATCGCGCGCCTTCTTTATCCCTTCTACTCGGGCCTTGCGAGCGTTCTCCTTGTCGATGTCAGCCTGGCGCTTCTTCCAGTTGTCGACGGCGCGGCGTTCCTGGGCGTCGACGCTATTGTCGGGCGCGGTCTCCGCAGGCTTGCTTGAGGTGGTGGGAGGCTCCGCATCAACCTTTAACGGCTTGAGACCGAGGGAGAGACGGATCTTATTAGTTTCTTCGATGGATAGGGATTCCTCCATCTTGGGGTTCTATGGGGGGGCGAGCTTCCGAAGTGTCTATGAATAGTGAGCTTAACTTTTGGGTCGTTGCTAGCAATTTGAAGCAAGGTTCGCCAGAAGCTCCCAACGGTTACCCGGCTGTAACAAAACCAGCGCGTTCCCGGTGACGGCGGGCTTGGCGCATTTTTTTGTGTCAGAACCGCCTGCCGTCATGCCACCCAGTACGAGTACCGGTATCATCCCGATAATTCCTATCAGCACCCTCGTCCATAACACAACCCCCCTCACCGTACGAGTACACGGTCCCCGAGTACAGTACCGGTAGACCCAATTTACTAATTCACTCAATTCTAATTGCAATAACAAATAAAATAAAATAAAAAAGGCCCCAGAATATAGACCGGATATCGTATTATCCAGTGCTTTTGATTCAACAAAGAAAAATAAACTAAAAAAGGATAAATCCCAAACTCCTCTTCAAGAAACGAAGGAATGGACGACCAACACGCAATCACAAAATTACATGAAGGAAAAAGACCTTACTATAGTTATGTACTCATACTCCCTTTATACTCCACCCAACCATCCATCTCATAGCCTCTATTGGCGTCAAAAATGGAAATGAAAAAAATTGGAAATAAAAAGGAAAAAAATACTGCAAGGATATTATGACCCCACAGATGATGCAGATAAGAAATAACAAGAACATAATCTGGTAACAAAAAGCACCATACACGTACACTGCACAGTAAAGTGGCAAGGGAAAAAAAAAGAGGATAGTAAACACCGACATCATCGCCATCAACGCAAGCTATCGTCGCCCATAATCTGACGCTTGCTGTCGATATCCTCAACGGTTCGAACAAGGTCCTGAGTAACCATGTCAGCCTCACGCGAAATAAAAGGGAAAATTTGTCAAGGGTGGGAAAAAGCAAACCTTGGTTTCCCTAACCAAATCAAATGCCAGGGATGCTAAACGCCCCTTGAATTCCTTGTCCGCCGCGCCGTCGATTGGCTCCCCCTCATTCGACATCTCGGCCATGCTCTGGAGACACTTGCTCAAATTCGCCACAATCCAGCCTCCACGGTCCATCAACGCCTCATTGCCGGGCTGCTGCATGGAATTCTCCGTGCTTTGTAGCACCTTCCATACAACAGGAGCAATATTGTCCACGTGCTCTCTTAGGGTTTGCATATCGGCACCAGCCCTAATTGATGTAAGCAGCGACTGAATCGATTCTACAATCCCCACCATTTGAGTCTCCAGGAGTATCTATTACAAATTAAATACAGAAGTAATCAGCGCCACGCAGTGAAGGTAGGGGGAAGAGGAAAGGAACCAGAACCCACCCTAAGCTCCTCGAAGTTGCTCCCCACGGCTCCGCCTGCAAAAGCTGGGGATCGAGCTGAGCTCGGTTGAGATCCCCACTGCTCCTTCCCCCCCAAGGATCCGTTTCTACTTCTATCTCGTGAGTGCTCTGGAGAACTATAGACACTATCTCCGCTAAGTCTGGAACCCGATTGTCCCTTCGAAGCCCCATTCGTCTTTTGAGCTACCGCTCCGACACTACCCACACGGTTTACCCCATATGCCGAGGCAGGGGAAATGATCAAATCTTCTCCATCATCTTCCAAGTCACCCTGCAGCGTAGGCCGGATCTTAACAATCTTAATCAACTCCACAATGCTCGCAGTCAAGTGACTTGCCGCAGCATCAACCAAGGATACAGGTGACAATCCTCCGCCAGTTGCATGATTCTTAGCTGCAGTGGTCAAGTTATTTGCGGTGGCCGAAACCCTAGACTTCAGCTTGAGCCTATCGTCATTATGGGCCTTGGATTCGTCGATATCCTCAGTAATTGACCTAGTTGCCATGACCACAGCCTTAACATACTCCAATGTTTGCGAATAGTTGACACCTCTAGCGGTTCGCAGAAGCTCATCAATCGAGATCTGGAACTTGGTGACGTGAACATCCTTTACGAGGCCGTTAGGATCCGAGAGGCCCCCCTCCTTAGAAATGAGGGAGGTTGGTGATTGCAAGGTCAGCCCCATGGACGATGTTCTAAGACTTCTTAGAGTAGCCTTAGTGCGGGCGTATCGAGCCTTCCATTCTTTAATCTCGTTCTGAAGTTTTTCAATTTCCGAGGTCAATCTCTCTTCCCGTTCGAAAGAGTGATCCGCTCGTTCCGAAATCGACTTCATCTGGCTCAAGAATTCCATAGCCTCGCGACGAACTTCTTCAGTGACCTATAAAAATCCATCAGCACCACAGTCCAATACACATGCCAAGTACCAAATACCTCTTCCTGCTCCCGCAGTTCCGCCTTTAGCCCTTCGTGCTGTTTCAGCAAGTCTTCATACCTTCGATCCGAAGCAATGTCAACGGTTTGCTGCGAATCACTCGATTGATCCTTCAAACTCCCCCGATTGGCGGATCTATCAGCCTTGACACTCGAAAGTTCGTTCTGGATATCCTGATTAAGCTTCTCGGCAGTTGCGAGTTTCCCCTCGAGGTCGTGTTTAAGTTTTTCCCATTCCTGCCGGTCCCGATCATGATCCTGTTTCCCATCGTCAAACCCAATTCTACTGCAGTACTCAATATTCAAGGATAACTCACAACCTCCCTCCGCTTCCCTTCATCCTTTACCCTAGCGATTTCCTGATCTTTATCTTCCAAGCTAGCCTCGAGTCCTACAACCTTATCATGAAGCATTTCAACCTTTCCTTGATACTCGGCGATAAGTTTTTTGTCAACCTGAGCAATAAGAATTATAATTAGTCCTATATTCCGTAACACCCGTGAGGATAAACATACTTCGCTACTTCCACCATTAGCCACACTACTCATACTACCAATACTTCTACTACTGTCTCTGCGGACCCCCGGACTAGCCGGTCCGCTCCTATTTCCATTAGGTTTACGACCTGGATCTTCCAATCCGAAGGCACCCCCTTCATCGTCATCATCGTCATCCTCATCCTCAACTATAGTGCTCTTATTCGGAATAACAGTACCGGATTGAAATGTCTTGGGCAGTGGTCTTCCAAAGGATTGAGTAGCATCTCCTCTATTGGGCGAGCCTCCCCCCTCCATCCCGGGACGCCCCAACCCACCTGGTGGGCCATTTCGAGGAGGTCCACCCGGTCCCATTCTAGGCATGCCATTCGGACCCGGTCCGTAAGGCCCGGGAGCGCTTCCCGGAGGCCCACGCATCTGACCAGGACCTGGCGATCCCATCCTTCCCGGAGGGCCAGGGCTCCCAACTCTTCCAGGACCAGGGCTCCCAAGCCTTCCCGGAGGCGCCATTCTTCTGCCATCCACACTGTTTGTGGGGCTCCTCTCCCTTGTAAGCTCCGTAGCAAATTTCGGATATCTATTCTCCAGCTCAAAGAACACGTCCGTAGCTAAATCCCGGAACCTTGTAGCAGGGAGCGTGCTGAGCTTCTGCCGAGCCTGGTTTCTCTTCGGATGGAGCCTATCCTGCGATAGCAAGTATGGTGGGGGTCTGTCGTTAGGCCCAGAACTCGCGTCCACCCCTTCCCGCCGTTGAAGTTCATCGTAGACATCAGTACTGAGCTCCTGGAATTGCACCACGCTTAGCCGAAGAAGCTTGTCACGGGCCCTGTTAGGTCGAGAATTGCCGGGATGCGATAGATAGGGTTGTAAAAGTTTCCTCAGGGCGGTATGGTGAGCGGCGACTTCCTCCTCCTTAATGATATCCCTGAGAGACGAGGCATCACTCTGAGGGTATAAGCCAGTTCCGTCCGAAGATCGAGCTATCGATGATGGTGGGGAGACATCCTGGCGCTGCCCAGGGGGCCCCATACCGTCGCCGTTTGTAAGCGAACCGCTGCGAGGTGGTGGTCCTCCGTAGAGTTGATCAGAGGTTCTTTTCTGGTATCCCGATATCCCAGACCAATCGCTGCCGGCTACAGAAACAGGTGAAAGCGCCGAGCGTGGAATGTTAGCGCTACCGCTCATGGCCGTGTGGGAGGAAAGAGGTCGGTCCTAAATGTATTCTTGCCCCTGTTGAACAAAGGGAAACGAAAGCCCTGGTAAAAGGTAAGGGTTTCGACCCCGGATATCGAATCGAAGGTTGATCCTCTCAGGTTTGTCCTTTTAAGATGAAAGCCCTGTTGCAACGGAACCCCCCCCAGGATATATAAACCTTGAAAAAAAGAACCTCTCTTCCAAGCTGACCCCAAATATTTATCCGCCGCCCCTTACGATCCAAGTCGTGTGATTCGTTTCGTGTCTTGTTAGGGTAGTCGTTGGTTCTAACCTATGAACACTAACTGGCGTTTTTCCTTTTTTCCTCCTCCCTTCTCCAAAACGTTTTCCGCCGACGTGTACGAACCAATGCAATATTTGCTTTTTCCCCAAGCTATCGTCACCCGCCAGAAAGGGGTGGTGGTGTGTGGCACGAAAGTCCGTGGATTGAGGAGAGGCAAGAACAATAGGCTCCGGAGAGTTTTTTCTCGGTGAAAACGATAAGAGGAGCAGAGCTATTTTTCCACTCTCCCGGTGCGTGCAAAAGGGGAAAAAAGAAAGAAAAGGAAAATAAGGGGGAGAGGGCGAGTAAGAACCAATCGCACAAATCAAGAAAATATCCTTCCTCCAGCAACAGAATAGATAAGTGACAAATAGGAAGCGAGAACACAGCTATACTCTCCAGGCGTCGATGAACTCTTTTCAGCCTCTCACAAAAAGAAAAGAAAAGAAAGAGTGCCAGTATATCAGGGGCGAGTTACATGTACGAGAGGGAGAGGGGAGCAAGAGAAGAGAGTTGCAGGAACAGAAGAAGCAAACAAGCAAGGACAACGAATACAAGTACGGGAGATGGGATAATCGTTAATGACAGAACCTCGGTCCGGGGGGGGGGGGGGCTGACGAGCCAAGGCTTCTCGGATCAAGAGATTGGCCTTTTCCTTCCTTCTCGAAAGGAATAAAAGGGAAATGGAAGGCAGGGGTAGGCGGATGCTCCAGGGGTAACTTGCCCCCGATTTCGGCATAGATTCTTTGCGACGTGACTTGAACCGACTCAAGTCCCGAAGCGTTCCCCGGGCAAGCAGGCGTCGTGCCACAGCCTTGCAGGTTGGCAATCATCACCATATGTCGAAGCTAAACTCGCAAATACACAGGCACTCAGCACAGCATCGTGACTCGGAAAACAGCCGGAGCGGGAGCGGGAGAGAGAGAGAGAGAGAGAGAGAAAGGGGGAAGGGGGTGAGGGAGCGAGGAACTTCAGGATTCCAAAAAAGGAAACTTCAACTGAGACGATGACTTCAACTGCTCCAAGGCATCGAGGTGATTCGACCCAACAAGCCCAAAGCATTCTCCTCAAACCAACCCCAACCATCCAATCTTAAGCGATATATTATTATGCATGCAGGCGAGAGCCTCACCCACAGCCGGAGAGAGAAAGAGAGAAGGGTGGGACAAGTGAAAAGGGCAGATAAAGAAAGGCGGACCCTCCAAAAACACCAAAGTGCAATAAGGTTACCGGTCATCCTCTCACGGTTTTTTTCATTATTGGCCATGTATCATTGTATTATAAGCGCGCGTGAGGTTACCGCCCCTTCTCCTTCACGGATTCCAGCATCGCCAAGAAACGGGGGGGGGAGGACAAACAAATACACGAAACATCACTCGATGTGCTTTATGCCTGCGGGAAGGAAGAAAAGGCCAGGAAGGAGTCGGTGGTTCGAGAAGATGAAGGTAAAATTAAAAATTTTTAAAAAAAAACCCCCGTATCGCCCCATCAGGGCGATAACGCCGGTCAGTGCAAGGCACGGTTACCTCGCATTCTGCCGAGAGGTGAGTGGGTTCCCTTTTCTAAATCACGTGTGGAAGGAATTAAATGAAGGGTGGATGGTGGGATGTTCAAATGTCCGGTGAAGTGGGCGCGAAGGAGCTATGGTACGTTAGTCCAAACCCCAGGGAAAACATCCACCATATTGTGGTCTAGTCTATCCTTCGCGAGTGATGACATAAGTTAATCCAACCCACCGAGACCGCACACAAAATCCGCAGGACCCAATCACCCAACAATCGACCAAACGACCAAACAAATCCCAAATAAATAAACGCAATCCCAATACGATACGGAAATAAAACCCCACTCTTGAAGTCCACCCAATCATCAAAGAACCTATGATCCAATGCTAAATAAACAACCTCGAGTACCCAAACAGGTCAACACAACCGGGAATAAAACAAAATATATAGCATACCGTACCCATCGCCCAGGAAAAGAAACAAAAAAAAGAAAGGAAGAAAACGAGAAAAGAAACCCGTATCTATCTACTGTATCCAGACCTACCGGTAGTCGTAAACTGCGTAGCACCATCCAAAATTTCACCGCACCCGCATCGTAACACGACATATCACCGCCAGGACCCAATCCCATCCCATCCACAGAGCTAAAAATAAAAAAAAAACGTCCCAATTCTCCGCCGTGCTCCCCGAGACCCAGCCGACATGACGGGACAGGGGGGCAGGACGGTGCGGTACCGCATTTCCGCCTTCGGCGTGATATTTACTTGTATGACACCGGGGTGCATTGAACCTCCAGGAGGACTGTGTTTATCTATTCGGGATGCCCAGCCGGGGGAATGTAATCGGCGAGTGATGAATTGTGATGTTGTCCGTGCGATCTGTCTATTTTGGGAAGGGAATTGCTGGTGGATGGGCTCTTGTACTCGAGTATGCTCGGGGATCACTTTCTTTTCTGTTAATTTTTGTGCGTGGGAGGGTGTGGTGATATTTCGGTAGACTAACTTGGGTGTTTGTTTGTTTGTTTGTTCGTCCAATGGGTGGCGGGTGTATATCTTGCTCCGTTTTAGCATGGTTTTTTTTTTCCCCCTAGAAAAAAAAAAGGACCAGTCCAGGAATCGACAACGGTTTAACTGTGGGGAGGGGGGGGTATTCGATTCGTCCAGTTCTTGTGATTGTATGATGGTGATGATATGCTATACCAAACATCACGCTAGATAAGATGAGGAGTTTTGGGTGAGGTGGCGAGTAGCTGTAGTCTCTCCCAATGATCACCACCGCCATCACTACTATTATTATAATTATTATTATTAGCAGGGCCCCAATTTCACATAATATACCATCCCTATCTGGAAAGATGATGATATCAACAGTCCCCTTTCAATGCTGCGCCGCTAGGTGATGGCAAGAACACCACCAGCTGGCCTCAAATCTAGCAGGTAAGCGAGCAAGTAAGCAATCATACGCACACCACTTCTGGGACCTCGAAGGCTTCCGATACTCGTGGTATGATACAAAGCCAACAATCGCGAGTGCGCATAAGTACGAATTCAATGAAAGGGAGAGGATTATCGGATTCCAAATTACTTTGCCCACTCCATTCTGTTCCGGCCCGTGGATGCGGTGCAAGAGCAATGCGAGCGATGGGCGTATCGCCGCCCGGAGTTGGGTGTGATGGCCAACTACTATTATCATGGCCACCGTAAGTTGAGGATCGATTGGGACATAACATAATCCAAGTCATACTTTATCACTCGGATTTCGGTGTTTCTCCTTAGCGAGTGTATAGGGGGCAAGCACAGTCACGACACGTGTAGTGTTGGCAACACTTGTGCTGGTGGTAAAAGTGTTTAATATTCCGCCCCGCTACCTACACCCAGAGCACAGTTTGTGGACAAATAACAGACAGACAGACAAAAGGACAAACAAGCAGAGAGAAACAAAACACTGACTAACAAGCCTGACCTCACCAACCAACTGAACTTGACCCCCCCTTCCCCAATCTAGTCCTATCCAAACCTAAACAACCAAAAAAGAAAACAAAAAAGGAAAACTCCGCTCCCTCTACTCCAAACTCTCAAAATCTAACGGAACGCTACTCCCCCTCCCACTCGGATACACCTTCCTGACTCCACTGAAAGGCCTCGGCTCCGGCAAGTCCTCCTCACGCTTAAACTTCCACTTCGAGTCATTTATTTCCATCCTCTTCTTCTTGGTAAGGGTAAACTTGCTTGTGTCCATAAAATTTCGCTGCAGTTGCGATGGCTGTGACTGCCGCGCGGCGGGTGGGGGAGGTGGTGGAGGGGCGGGTGGGTGAGTACCGAATGTCGCGGAGGCTTTTCGTGCAGCCGCTAGCGCTGGGTTTGGGCCTCCGTTGACAGGCGGGAGAGGAGGTGGTGGGGGTGGATTGCTACGTGGTGGCCCCGGCGGAGGGGCTCTGGGTACTGAGCCCGAGGTTGGTGGAGGTGGAGGGGCGCTGGGGGGTGGTGAATCGGTTTGGATGTGTGAGGGAGGTGATGGAGTCTTGCGTAATAGGGACGGACGGGAGGGCGCAAGTGACGGTGGAGGTGGAGGTGGAGGTGTGGACCTTGAAGGTGGGCTGCTGGGGGAGGTAGGAGTGCCGCGGAGGGGAGCGGAAGCGAGCGGTCGCTTGATCGGTGCGGGCGGAGGTCTGCGGAAAGCCGCCTGCGAGGGAATTGCTGGTGCAGATCCGGTTGGTGCGGTAGGCGTCGGCCGCAAACCCACTCTGGGTGGCATAGGTGGCATTCGTGGAGGAATAGGTGCAGTAGACCTTGAAGATGTGCTCTCCGAGTCTGAGATGTATGAAGAATCTCGTGATGCTGTGAAACCCACAGGCCATTAGCTGCCATCTGTCCACTAGAGTGGGGTCATAAAACAAACCTCCCGTATCAACACCCCCCGACCGACTCTTCAGCCTCGGCATCCCGCCCGCAAACAATCCCCCCAACTGTGGCGCCGCCGTAACCAAACCTCCTCCCCCTCCAACGCTGCCCCCACCAGCATCGCTATTGCTCCTCGCTCTCCCCCCATCGCTTCCAGCTCTAACCCTTGGAACCAGTGGCGCACCCGGAACTGGTGGAGCCCCCAACGACGCAACCCTCCCTCCACCCCCAACCGCACCCCCGGCACCCGCGACGGTCGGGGCACTCCTGTCATTCGTGACTGCTTTCCGCAATCTTATCCCCTTCGTAATGTCCGAGTTAAGCGCACCCTGTTCAAATTTTCATATAAGATCAGCCCTGTCCTTCCCGACGTTGCAAACGGGTTCGACAAATAGGGCCATACCCGATCTCCTCCTTTTGCTGGCCGACCGATGGGGCCGCCTCCCCCCGGGGGCGGAGGCGGTGGAGGCGGTGGAGGAGGTGGTGCTGGCATAGTTTTTCACCCGCCTGCGTTTTTTACGCTGTTTAATGTTGAATCTCCTGGTGGCAATAGTGGTCGCAGTATATTTTGTGTTGTTGAGGGGGGACCTGAAAGTAGGGGAGATGGGTTAGAGTGGGAGAAGATGTGATTTAGGTAGATGGAGAGAGATGCACTTGGGGGGAAGAGAAAGAACTACCGTAGGCCTGTACTCGAGTAACTTACTTCTCGACTTACGTATGTGCCAAGACGGGGCAGTGTGGCAGGGTAACTTGGTCATAGAATTGTCACTCGGTGAATTAACTGGATTGGATGAGCGGTTGAGAGTGGAGGATTGAAACCCCCCCCATGGGTGCGGCCTTTAGGTGTTTAGGTGTTGCGGTTTGAGGAAGAAAAATATGTAAGTGTTTCTAAGCCTTAGTGGGGAAGGGTCCAAAGTTTCCGTGCACTCTACGATATCATATTATGATAAAACAAACCTCTCACTCGGCCTCCATACTCGAGTATCATACCACAGCCTCATCCCCACCCTATACCTTTAGCCAAACCCAGGAGGTTGAACCCATTAACCCCCTTTATCATGGTATCATACCAAATACGCGTTCACCACCAAACCTTAGATGAATCCTCTACCGTTGTCTACACTATCATGTCACCCACACCTCACGCTGCAGCTTGATTCTCCTCACGAAAGTCATTTCCCTCCACACGGTGTCCGCCACCACATCACCATCACTTTCGCTCTCTATCTTTACCCCCTCTCCAGATCGAGAAACCCCAGGCGAATATCCATCCGCCCATACCACACTTCAGAGACTTCGAAATGCCCAGCAACCGCTCAATCACCCGCCGAGAAGTCTTCGTGCCGACACCGTTCACCATCTGGGAAGATGAACCTAGATCCCCTCAACCACTCCAGCCCCAGCCCCACAGCCGTCACATACTTTCCCCCCGCTTCATCCCACCCCTCATACGCCCCTTGACTCCGGTTTCCGGGCGCAGTAGTCCCACCCCGCCCGCCAGCGCCGCAGGTGGGCCCGACCCCGTCAAGAGGGATCCCTCCACCCCTCCCGCTGGGGGGAGCAAAGGCGGGGCGGAGACAGAGACGCCAATGAAGGAGAAAAGAAAGCGTGGAATTGCAAGAATGGTTGGCCGTGTCAAGGGCGCTCTCCATAGGTTGCTCAAGGGGGTGAAGCATGAATGAGGTGACATGGAAGGGTTCTGCGGGTGTACGCTGCGCTGTGTGCGCACTAAAGTGCGTGGAGACATCGGGTGCTTGAATGGCTAATAATTAATAAACAGATTGATAAACAAATAAATGGAATTTGTCTATAGAAGTGTTATCAATTATCTGTGAAGACATAGAACACCTAATCCGTTCAGCTCGAATGCGAACGTACCTTCCCCCACCAGCGCAACCAACCATCCTAGTAAGCATGGCACCAGAACCACACTTACGTATCATACATCTGAAACTTCATCCTGGTCTCACGCAACTTCGTATCACATAATTTCATGAAATGCCAGAAAGGAAAGAGAAAGAAAAACCCAAACCCAAACTCCCCATCTTGTCGTCCCGCCGCTGGTCCCTCCATCGGGTCAGAAATACCCCACAGTCCACAGGGCCGGCAGCCCTGGAAACTTCTCCTGCCATTTTTCCAGCACATCGGGAACCCTCCCATCGACTGTCTCACGGACAAAGTTCGGGCCTGCCTTTTCCCGCTCCTCTCTAGCTGCCTCGGATAGCATATTCGCGAGTTCCAGAATGCCTTTCCCACCAACGAGGGCTTCTTCGTGATTGTCTTTTATATCGACGTTGATGATGTGCACTAGACGGTTGAGGGGAGAGTTGCGGTTTGTCAGGTCTAAGCGTAGAAAACAAAAGGGCATTAGTTTTTACATAACGATCGCATGGGGAAAGGAGAGAGAGAGAGTGTGTGTGGGTGGGGGGGGGGGGGGTACCATCAACAACAATGTCCCAACACCGCTCTTCGCAAGTAACCACCACGTCGACAACTCCATCCTCAACCCCATCCTTCCTCGGAACACCGATTTTCCAGTCCTGCCAGCGCTCGGGACAGCCCTTGATTCTGCGGTTGCGATCCAGCATGCCCAAGAGGCCGTTCGCATGGTAGAGTCTCGGGTCCCTTTCTTTCAGGGAACTGTACATCTCATCGTAGGTTGTGTTGTTGAAGGAGTAAATATTTGGTTTGTCGATTGATGGGCCCGGCAGACGGACGGCCGAGCCAGTACCAAAGGAGATTACAGGGTATTGTGACAGTGACAGAACGAGGTGGGCTTCCATGGAACTGTTTTTGCACGCAAGGTTTTCTCAGCTTGTCTATCAGAGCATGTTGCGAATGATTTCTCTTCTCTTATCGCCCCGAGCGATCCATTGCCGGGATATTGTCACCGGAGAGGTTTCTTGGGGCTATCGGTACAATATGGTACAGGATCTAGGGTCGATCCGACACCCCGTGTGCCCTTTTTTCGCACACGGGACAACACGTGGGAGGGAGGGAGAGAGGTTTGGGATGCACAGCAGGACAACCACCGCTCTACATGGCAATGGGGATTCATTCATCCATGGGAATCATCAAGTGGGGGGGGGGTCCCTCGTGGGGTCGGATAAAGGGGGAAAAAGCAAAATGGAGAACAAACCGATTCTGATTACTAGCACAAACCGTGCAAAATTTCAAGGGAAAATCCTTCCTCCCGGAGCCCCCATTCTGACCCCTCAGCTCCTCGTCACGATTCTGCTGAAGGTCGGGTGCGGCCTCTGGCGCGAGGGCGGTGGGTAGCGGTTGAGAGGGGATTTGCATCATGATTGGCGGGGGACTAATTGACAAGATAGACGAGAATCCAGCATTAGCGAATCGGAGAATTAATTCATCTCTACTCCCCTCCCCATGAGCATCACCCACACATGGCAATTTGTACAACGTGGGAAGAAGGGGGGGAAGGAGGAAGCAACAGTGGGATTGTGATCAGGTTTTGCGTATAATTAGTGCTTCGTCGTCATCGCCTGTGAAGGGCTAGGACAGCTCCAATATATTATAGGGACTCATCATGCACAGACAAACGAGGCAAGGCTAAATGAAATGAAATGCGAGGAAAACAGCGGACAGGCGGATTATACCTTCTGACGATGGTGATGGTGATGATGATGATGATGATGATGATGATGATGATGATGATGAAAGGATTTGAAACGCGTATCGAGTGTGTCTGCGGATTAGCAGGGTGGTACTGTAGATGTTTTGCTCCTCCCGTACCGTGGGAAGGCGAGGTGGTTGTCGATGGTTGGGTGGGTGGGGGTGGATGGATGTCGATGTGAGGGTGCGGGCGGGACCGTGGGAGAGACCTTTTGGGGTTCGTACAGGGGAAGAAGGAAGGGGGCCACGCCACACACCCAAGGCCCGGCTGCTTGCGAGGATGGAGGCAACGAAAATCTGTGTTTCTGAGCTGGATGTAAAAATAGAAACGAGACGAAACCGCCGGCGAAACACACAAGGAAGAAAAAAAAGCAAAAAAAGTCGGGCTTTGATCACAGACACACGCCCTTCCACAAAACGAAGGCGAGATACAGCACTGTACTCGAGTACTCGGGTACTCAGGTACTGTACCGTACGAAAGCCTAAAGCGGAGAAGAGGAAGAGGAGGAGGAGGGGCAGACTCCAGTTATTACAGTGGCCAGTAGGCTAGATGGAAGGGTTCGGATTATGCATATGATTGCAGAGGGCAGAACCTGCTGTAGGTTACATAACCCATCCTCCATTCGCTCCCTCCTCCCACCATACCCACACACAGGCACGGTGCTGTAGCACGGAATATTGTGCTGTATCGGAGTGCACGAGTACCGGTACCGCACTATGCAGTATTCGAGTGCATACACTCCACCACACACTTATACTATGATATGCTGCTATCACGCCCTACCACAGACCGTGGACCGGAATCGACAATCGTCAGCCATGCAAGGTGACGCGGGGTAAGCAAAGGTACCTGTCCCCACCGCGAGTTATCATGCCCTACTCCAAACATGGCATCGTCACGGGCGGACCATTCGAACGTGAGTCCGTATGATACCAGTACTTGTTCTGTACCCGGTAGGTTCCCCCGAAGCCACAATAACCTACAGTAGGGGTGGATACCCGTGTACCGTACCCTATTGCACCTTGCATCGATATGACAATCGTGCCTGGAAAGCTGTGCCTCCGTTGATCAATCAAGGCGCCGTACTCACTACTCTACCAACAAAATATTGGTAGAGGAGCCTGTGCACTGTGCCTGCTGGAATGTTGTGCCCCAGAGTCGGTAATGGGGCATGGTACTGTACCTCTACAGGGCCGCAGTTGTACAGCTATCGTACTCTACCGATACGGTATCCGAACTTTCGTTATCTACTGTGCACTGCTCCCCATCCATTGGGCCCAACAGTTTTTCCCTTGACTGCTTTCCTTTTGTATTACATTTACACACACCTAGGAGAACGGGGCAAGTGATAGAGAGAGAGAGGGGCGGGGCACGGGATCTTGTGTACTTCCTAACGGCCAGAGCAGCACAATGGGGTAACTTATATAGCTATTGTGCGAACGGGTGATAGGGTACTGCAGAGGAAGCAGTGGAGATGTAATCCACCGTACAGCTATACCACACCCCAAGGGATCCCGAGTATAGTGCGTATGATACAGCAAGAAATTGGACTTGAGACTCCTTATGTCCTGATGTTTCCCACAATTCGGTGGGGGATCGTGGGCTGGGTGAACAATCGCAGACAAGGAGGCAGAAGGGGACAGACAAGCACACAAGGGACAAGTCAACCTCAACAACCAGCGATCAATAGCCAGCCAGCCAGCCATAGGCGACACACCACACACCCGACCACGAAGTCGGGAAGGAGCATGTCGGGAAGGAAGGGAGGAAGGCTGTATTCTGAGAAGAAGAAAAAGAAAAAGAAAAGAGGCAAGAGAGAATGCAGAAGGGCTATCGCATCGTGCAGTACTGCTGCTGCACAGGAGTACGTATGGACGGCATTTACATTTATTTTTTCCTGCAATCGTAGGCGGACAAACGCTGTCGGATCAGGAACAGGACGGAAAGCAGTTTCAAGGCCCAGAAAGACTGCAAACAATAACGTAACTTACCGCCGTAGAGCAACTCAGTACGCTTCTTTATCGTCTTGTGGAGGATAGAATAAAGTTAATGGGAATGCCCAAGAACAGTGGACGCGCCCTCACTTGGTTTCCACTTTCATCACCTCCTTACTCTGCCCCATCTACGCTTTGTTCGTCGCGATAGGGAGCACCTTAAAATACGAGCCCGAAGCCGAAGGGTCTGAAGGGAGGGAGTGGGAGGAGAGGAGAACGAAGAAGAAGAGAAATAAAGGGTGAGTGGGTGAAGGGCAAAGGAGGGAGAGACCCCCCCCACTTCCATCCACACCCACACACACAATCACACACAGACCGTCCACCACCACCACGCTCCTGCCCTTTGACAACCTCTGCACTGCTTACCTACCCAATACTTGCACACTACCAACCAACCTACCATTACTAAAACAACCGCAACCACCGCAACTGCATAGAGCAGAGTAGAGTACACCGCATACATACCCTACCGTACCCTACCCGCCCTATAACCTTCATCCACTCGATACCTACTACACACTCACGTACATACGATACCGATACCCCACGACACACCCGCAACAACACCCTACACACTCCCCCCCCCATCCCCCACTCACTCACACTTTCCTAAACTTTCCCCTCCTCCATCCCCGCCATTCATCGGCTTCAACGTTTTACCCATCACACCCGCGTCGTATTCATCATCAACTGCCATCATGGCCTCTGTCGCCGCCGTCGCCGCTACCGCTTCTTCCCCTCCCCCTGCCTCCCCTCCAGCTGCCGCAAACGCTAATGCTAACACTGCCACTTCCACTGTTAATAATACTCCTGGTACTCCCACGCCTGCCACCCCTACTGCCCCCGCTACCATAGCTACTGCTATTTCCTCCGACTCGTCCCCACCGCTTGGAGAGCCCCTCTCCACACCGTCAAACCCCTCAAGAGGCCCTCCAACCCCCGACGAGCCTCCTCCTCCCACTTCCCCGCCAACGGCCCAAAGCACCATTTCCACAGCCAGGCACCGGATACCCTCCTTCCCGCCCCCTCAACCCTCCAGAATCTCCATCATGTCTACCCTATCGGCAAAGGGCGAGCCCTTCCATGCCCAATTCGTCTCGTCGCTGTCATACACCTCCGTCCGCGACTTTGCCTATCCGGCGCTTCACCCACTACACTACGGCCCCTCATCCGCTACTTCCGGCCTATCCACTCCCGCGGGTTCCCAGCGCGGTTCCCAATACTTTGATCATGGCAGCAATCATGGAGGCCAGGCTGGTACCTGGTTTACAGGGGGTGGGGGCGGTTATCGGAGGTTATCCGACCCTGCACACCCCTCCTATGACTTTGGCTTGGGCGGGGATGCGACATGGGGCGGGGACTCATACAGGCAGCGATCGAATCATAATGACAATCACCCGCATCACCATCAGCCCCCACCGCTGAATTTCTCCGACGGTCCGCCCTGGAGCGAGGATGAAGATTTGCAGAGCCCGGTTGTCGTCTCCAAGCACAGGAAACACAAATCTTCCGCGGCGCATTTGCAAACCAGTTCTCAACATTCTAGGGGCCAGAGTAAGAACGTCATCACACCCACCACGCTTCAGCACTTTGCCGGGAATAGCCATGGTGCCAGCGACGGTGGGTGTGGGCCCAGGAGAGGAATTGGCAATGGCGATGTCGGGTGCGGGGGCGAGGAAGACTGGGATGGGGAACGCAGATCGATTTTGGAGAACGGAATTTCGCCCGGAGGGGATTATTACACGGGCCGATTGGGGCGCCGGACGGATCTCGCTGGAGGAGAGCCTGGGGGGGAATTATACAACCATCCCGGGGATGGGGAGGGATATGGACCCAACAGTGCGCGGCAATATTATCACAGCCACCACCAGGGCGGTGGGTACGGCGGGGGGGGAAGAGGGCCGCTGGATGTCAGGGATGGGGATGAAATCGACGACTTGCTCGACGATGATGACGATCTTGAGGAGGAGGATAGCAGGTTCAGCCGGGATTATCAGTTCACCATTGCGAGTCCCGACGAAGAGATGCATGGGAAGGCTGTTGCGTTATTCGACTTTATTAGGGAGAACGAGAATGAGCTTCCGTTGGTTGAGGGGCAAGTTGTGTGGGTTAGCTATCGGATTGGAGTGGGTTGGTTAGTGGCCGAGGATCCGAAGACTGGTGAGCTATACCCAGCACCCAATTGGGTTCTTTCAGGACTAGAGCTAATGGGAAATGAATGAATAGGCGAATCAGGCCTAGTCCCGGAAGAATACGTTCGCCTCCTCCGCGATCTACAACCACTCTATACCCCACAGCCGGAATCGGGATCCCCACCCAATCATCATCACGGTCAGGAATCCCCGCTGATATTATCCGGATCTCCCCAGCCTCCGTCCCCCTCCCCCTCCTCCCCACAACAACCCCCCTCAACATCTTCGACCTCGGCAACCTCAACCTCGAACAATAGCGCCCTCAACCCTCCCATAATCTCAACATTTTCGACATCATCGCAAGACGTCCACCCATACCCGTTCCAATTCCACTACCCAAACGACCACCCACCGGCGCACATTAGAGCGAAGTCATCGCCGGACCTGACTGGGGTAGAGACACCAACAGCGGGAGATCATAAGGATCGGATCGCGCAGCTGCAGAGAGAACAGGAGAGGGCGGTCTTGGAGGAGGCGGCGATGGGGGGTACGCCGAGGGTGCGTACTGGGGTTGGGTTAGGATTGGGGAAGGGTGGTGGCGGGGAGGAGGTATTTTACGACGCTATGGAAAGGCAGCACGGTCAGCAGCAAAGTTCAGTTGGGGAGTTGGATTTCCGAGAGGAAGGGAGGGGACGGTAGTGGTGACTGGACGGGCTAGTAATTGGCTGTTGTTTTTTTTCTTTTCATTTTATCTTCTTTCCTATTTCTTTCCTCTCTCCTACCATAAAGTTTGCAGGTTCGTGTATCCTCTCCCAGTAAGCTCTCTGAACCTTTCTCCCGTTTTTCTGCTTTCCAAAAAAAAAAGATGTTCACGTTCCTGACGTTGAATTTTATCGTTCGTTTCTTTCCAATTATATTATACTCTGTTACCTTCCCCTAGCCTATTTCCTGCTTCCTTGGTATTTACTTTTCTGTTTTTTTCCCTTTTTCCCCTAGTCATCGAGTTGGGTACGGCTTTCTTTTTATTTCGCATCAGTTGTTTCCTGCCCCCCTCCCTTTTTTTTACCCTTTTCGTCCACCTTTATGATATTCCGTCCCGTTTGGAAAAACGGGCGATGCGGGGTGTGTGTGCATTTTCCGCGATACGTGGAACGGTGTTGCGATGCGTTAGGTGGTAGTGTCGGTCGGGTTGGCTGGCGAACGAATAAATGAACACTACACTGTAGCGCACGCTCTCTTATGGTCGGGCAAGCGGCGGGAGCGAAGGGGAGTGATGGGCAATGATGCATTCCCCCCTTTCCAAATTCTATACTATACTGAATCCTCGGAGGGCGGAAGTGAGCGTAGAGCGAGGAAAGGCATGGAGGGAAAAAAAAACACCAACCATCGTTGAAAACCCCACACAATTCAAAACCCCGGGCACTGTAATCCTCATCATTACACCAACTCCTTCCCTTCACAAAACATCACTCGTTCTTTCCATCCATCCATTCGTAGTGACACGGGCACCTATGATACTAGAATACCCAATCAAGTCTGCCGGCTGACAACCGCTCACCTAGGTATTATCTGAAACAATAGTGGAGAAAAGAAGGAGAAGAAAAAACAAGAGGGAAAAGTCCATTACCGACTTATTACCCCCCCACAATTGATAAATCCGAAAACCTGAATTTCCATACGATACGTACTACTTGTACCATCCATCCGCGACTGCCTTTTTTTTTTCGTAACGCTTTCATCGTCGTCGTCGTAATCGTCGTTAAACTTTTATTCGAAATATTTCCTTGAGCTAATACTTGTATTGTCCAGCACGTAATTATGCAGGAGTGGCCCCCCCCAGCCCCCTTTTTTAAATAAAATATCATAATGAAAGTTGAGACGTTTCCTCAAAACAACAAGCCTTTTTTTCATTCCGGTGCGTATTGTAGGGTTATAAAGTTTGTGGAAATGTCCGAGTCCTGACAATATATTGAAGACCTGTTCCGATTTGTTCGTTTGCCCTGACTGTTTATCTATCCAGGTTTCTGGTACAGTACGGTTGGATGGAAGATGAAGCTGTAAGTGTAGTCGTAACAAGGCTTGCTTACCATCAATTGTGTGTGTGTGGGAGGGTTTTTGGGAGATATCATACCTAACATATTATGTCTTATCCTCCGGATCGGTACCGTGCCAGCTATGATATAATAACTCCCGTCTATCATACTTTTCTATTCACTCGTGATGGGTCTGTATCAATCGCTATCTGTCCAGCTAGCTCTAGGAAGTAGAAATTAAGTCAATTTACTCTTGTGACATGAATGAATCCTGTGAATTGGGTTTCTGTTAGACAACTAACTTAATATGTGCCACTCAAGTTACCAGGTATGGAGAGATAGAGAAAGGCTTAGACTATCAATTCTTTTGGAGGATTTTCCAATTCCCGAAGTCGTCACTGGCTCGCTTTATTTATTTATTTATTTATTTGTGCGAAGTTAGGTTATTTTTGTGATGTTTTGTTGAGTGTTGTATACTGTACCCTACCTTGACCAGTAGCAGCGCATATTACCACTGCAGTCTGCAGGGGAAAGGCTTGAATCATCGGAAGTGCTCGAGTGGACCTACATGCTACCTTAGGGCTGTATAGTATAGAGAGGTTTTCGTGATTGTGGGTGCTTTACTCTTACTCGGGTCTACGGGTGCTTGGTTGATACTAACTTATATTGTTCTTACTACATAATCTCTATCTACTTGACTGTTGCATCTCACTCTATATATCAATATTATGCACCATATGATACAAATTATCTCAAAAATAAGATATGGTAACTTATCTAACTAGATCAGTGAAGTAGGATCATATAACAATTCAGGAAATGAATTGCCGAAAAACCTACCTGTTAAAATATAAAATAACTTCCAGGAACTTCTGTTATTGAAATTCTTAGTCTTGAGAGCTCAGCTGATAGAAATATTTTAGAATTTAAGATATATGTTCTATTCCATCGGTCAAGAGTTTTGCTTGGTCAAGAGGATATCCCCTTGACCAAGTAGGTCACTTTCCCTGTAGGATGTCCATCTCACAAAGTAAATTTTGATCTATCCCACTCATCAAGAATTTACAAATAATTTTTTACAATGCTATATACAGGACTCAGTAAGAAATAATTAAATATTTGTTTGAAACTAACTAGTCCAGTATATCTCTCTCCATTCCAGCAAATTGTTCCCTAGCCTTGGTTCTCCCTTGTCAATCTACCAGTACTAGTAGGTTGATCTACCAAAGCTAGCTCAGTCCGAATTGCCAGCTCGGATAGATTGTCACAGTCATGTTCAGTTGCGTGACAGTGAACTGAGCATTTGACCTTGTTCTTAATACAGCGACACCTTCCCTTACACTATGGTCCCTTACAGTTGCAAGAAATGCTGATTCTCTCACTGGTTGAGATTTTGCCTGCCGCAGCATGAAGGGAAATAACAGTAGACATTGGTGTAGAAGGAATATCGATCAAAGCCCCAGCTGAATCAGGAACCTGAAGTAACTGAGTAACTGGAAAGTGATTAGAAAGTACTCCATACTTAGATTGTAGCTTATAACGGTTCGGATAGCTCTCGGCAAGAACACGGCATGTGATTCTGATAGGATCAGTAGTGGCACGATCTTCACAGGGTATTTTCAGCGTAACAATAGCATTGGCAATAAACCTCTCAACCACATCTTGACGATTATATTTTTTTTGGGAACACTCACGAGCTCTGGCAGCTGCTGGTTGAAGGGCTAGTTCTAGTTCCGTTTGCTGGATTTGGGTAACTCTTTCTGACTCGTGGGATTCTGGGGGTAGGTTGCTTGGTTCGTTTTCTTCTTCCTCAGGTCTGCTGTACTCATTCTCTGAGTCAGGCTGGTTGTTGGCCGAAGTCAACTGAGCATCCATAATCTCTCGATTCTCTAGTCTATCTTCTTCAAAATCAAACTCCGAGTCCCATCCGTCTTGCTGTGAATTAAGTGCTGAGATTGGTGCTTCAAGTTCTGAATAGATATCTGAGTTTGGATCGAGGTTGATAGTACCTGTAGCTGAATATTCTAATTGTGTGCTTGAAGTTGACTCCTCTAGAATATTGGAAATTGTTTGCTCAGCTCGAGAGGCAATAGAGATAGCCTGTTCCCATCTAGGCTTACGATTGAACATGACCTCATAAGGGGAGCGGCCATCAAGACTTGAATGACCTTGACGGTTCATCGCTAAAGAAATTTCAGGTAGAGCTTTTGTCCAGCAATGAGAATTGCCTCCAGCTGCTGCTATATCAACTTTCCAAGCACGCAATTTGGTTTTCATAGTGGCATTAGCCTGCTTGATGAGTCCCTGAGTTTGAGGAGTTCTTGGACGTCCATTTTTGACTTTAATTCCATACCGTTTGAGTAGAACCAATGGGACACCTTTAAACTCTCTTCCATTATCGTACTGCAGAATTTCTGGTACTCCATAATACCCAATCCAAGTTGCAATCAGTCCTGCAACCTCCTCAGCACTCTTGCTTTTTAGAGGAATGTCACGGCCACCAAATTTTCTTCACTCTTGTCGCGTGTTTCGTACCTGGAGGAGCTCCCCGAAGTTCTCAGGATTCACGTTCTTGAAGGAATGAGTGTGGCAAGACGGACCAGTTGACCATGTGCGGCAAGTTGGATTAGTACGTGGCGATTCCACGTAGCAAGAGATAAGAGCTGCACCTGGTCGGATACAGAGAAGGATCTCCTAAGTGTTTTGGAACGTACAGGAAGGACGTACGTTATAGATCGGAGGATTTCTTATGGTGGTATGTTATGTTGAGCTCGGAGGAGCTCCGTTAGATTGAGGGATTTCCTTTGATATATCTATGGGGTGTGCCCCTTGATATTTTACTTTCTTTACGCAATCTGGTAATCTCCTACCTTTGTATATACTTAGGAATTACGTCTACTCTTTGCTCTCATGTTTATCGTGAAGCAACCTTCAGATTGTTTACCACTCCGCTTTCCGGACTACGAAAGAGAACGACATTGATACCTCGTTCCTCTTTATCTTTTCATGCTCTTGCTTTGCTAGTCTTAGCTTGACCACTAGTAGCGAGCCTGCAGTATGGCACGCTATCTTTGATTAATACCCTTTGGCCTTCCTTCG
>LN890957.1:756113-825828 GCA_900010015.1 Tuber aestivum
ATGGACCTTAGTTGGTTATGCTCCTCGCGGGTGGACGCCGGCTTGATGTCGGTAACCCTCCTTGAACCTCGCTCCTCAGCCGCATACCCATCAGACGGATTAACTTGGACAACGAGGCCCTTTGACTTAGACCTCGGAGGTGGGAACCTGTCCTGATGCTTAGACCTCTGAGGTGGGATACCTGTCTCTTGCTTAGACCTCCGGTGGGAGTACCACGACATCTGTCTAGACCTCGGAGGTGGGAACCTGTCCTGAAGTATAGATCTCCCGTGGGACACGGACCCTCCGGAACTCACTCTTCGGCCGCACATCAATAAGCCGGATTCACCTTAGATACCGAGGCTCCTCCTTGTCAAGACCTCCAGTGGGATACTGGAACCCAACGTATAGACCCTCGGTGAGATGCCGAACGTGTTTATATCTCTTGTTCCGATTGTGGCGTGCCTGGGACTACCTGCTCGGACCTTGTCCGTTACAAGGAAACAGGGAAGACCACTTGCTGAAATGATCTTTGATATGTAAAATCCACTTGTACTGTCCGTCTGGCTCGTGCCTCATATCAACCAAGTCGATCTGGATTCTTTGCATGGTATGGTCAGATAGAATTGGTTCAAGAAGTGCTCAGGAGTGATTTTGTCTATTGTGTAGACAGGTCTGACAATGCTTCAATAACCACTCCACTTCTGCCTTGGTTATCCCATAGAATTGCTCTTTAATTCCAATAAAGGTCTTATTCATACCAGCATGTCCAAGTTGCAAATGAACATCTCGAATTTTGTAAACGACATCATCATCACAAACCACCAATCGATCCAGTTCCACTATTCCATCCTTGACTAATCCTTTATGAAAGAGCTGGCCATCTCTCACCAAATAAGAGGCTTTAGCATCATGGCGTTGGTTGTATTTCTTTTGCTGCTCAGGTCCTGGTCCTGGTTTCTCATTTTCAAAGATTAGCCAGTTCTGATACACAGCTACTTTGTCGATACTGAATAGCCACTAATCATATACATATTAATATTAGATATGAAATTCTAATTGGTTAAGTTGGAAGAAATACATACTCGGTTTTTATGGTCCGGTGACTTTAGCCAGGCACTAAACTCTACAAATGTAGCATGTGTGAATGGTGCATAAGGGTTGCTATTCTCATCTATAGATGCCATCTGGATAGCTGAAAGAGGTAGAATGTGTTTCTGATTGACGCCAAAGAAGATTTGGATTTGCACCTCCCAGGTCAAGACTTGGAGTTGACACAAATTCAATACACACTCAACGATTCTGTAAAGTTGAATTGGAGATTCCAAAAAAAGAAGGCAAGAGCAAAAACCGAAGAGTTTGGAGGTGAGTGGTTTGATGATAGTGTTAGGCGGCAGCCAATTCTAAGTCAGACAAATTGTAACTGGGGCCAATAAGATTTCTCAGAAAGTGGTCAAGAAAGCTTGTAACAAAAGTAGGTATCAAAGTATAATGAATATATTGATAAGATCTCTTCTCCGTTCGCTGATAGTTCTTAAAGCTAAGGAGGCACCTCGATATTTATATTCCACGTCTAGGTGGTCGTGGGCTACATCTATCTTGTACCAAAACAATGTACCCTTTCCATTTCCTACCCTTACTATCGTAATGGGCATCCGTTTGACCTTGATAAACTTTGCATCTTGCTCGGACTACGGTCTCCATGCGTTGTCGTGTTTCTGCAAGGGCGTTCGAAACCTCTCCTGCGAAAACATATGATTCCTTCGTCTCGGAGATTTAAGTACGAGCGAGTGGTCTCGCTTCGAGCCTGCTCGCTGTCCTCCTAACTCTGACTGGAGTGATCAGCTCCGTTGAGAGACTTATCAATACATCTTTGACTTTTCAACTTGACTGCATCAACATTGAGGACATCCCGCCACGATCAGACTAGTCAACATCGTGGGAAAGTTCCTCAACCATAGATAGGCCTCCAGTTGGCTCTATACTATGCGAGCATTAGACTGGGCCCCGTGCCTCGTCCATACGGGTATGTCCCGATAACTCATTAGACTGTTGGTGATTTTGTCCTGACACTTTCTATCCATATCTGCGATGGTCAATCTCACTTAGCCTGTAGCTCCATGGTTACCCGTCCGATTGACTCCGTTCTACTTGTCAGACACAGCCTGAGGTCCCCCCTTATATATCCTGTGAACAGTCTTCGGTCAGACAGACGGTGACGACGTATACAGTGTTATAAAGTATGCTTCGTTTCAACTGGTTTATACTGTCGGGACACCAAATTCCAGTGACTCTATTACTGCGTGCAGGGCCAACAGTGGGGCCGGACTCGGAGGGGGGTGTTGGCCGTGGATTTCTCGCGGTTTTCAGGAGGTCTGTGCGTGGGGAAGGTCTGTGTATTCATATGTGTAACAGATGGTTGTGTGAGCAGTGCAAGGCAGTTTGTTATTGTACTATAGAGTTAAATCAGAGGGTTAGGTACAGGAAAAAAAAGTTTAAATTTTTTACTTTGTAAGTGGGATAAACGAAATTCAACTTGCCAAGGAGGACATCCTACTGGGTAAGTACCCTGCTTGATCAAGGGGATATCCTATTGATGAATAGAATATCCTCTTGGCCAAGTAAAAATCTTGCCTGGTAGGATAGAACATATATTTGATTTTAAGGTAAGTTTAGATTCAAAATAAGGATACTGATCTATATTGTACTATATAATAATAACTCTGTCAGATATACTATTCAATATTACTCATATTTTACTTGTATCCTAAGATATATACAGGTCTGTGTATATGATTATGAATAAAGAGGACTTCAACATCATAATGGTCAAAGATTTTAGTGTATAAGTCTGATATCTTATGTGTGAAGGGGACCTTATTCAACTTTTGTTCCTCTAATTTTTTACTTTATATATATATATATAATACTTTAGTTTGTTTTATTTTGAAAAATATTTATCCTGGTAGTAGAAAGAGGAGAAAAGTTGAAGTCCAATATACTACTACCTACCTGGGATGTGATAAACCTAAATCATACATGACTAGAAATTTATAATATATCTAGCATTATTAAAAAGTAAGTAGAATGTAAAATTTATATTTCAAAAAATATTTGAATTCTAGATACTAGAATCTGTGGGATAAATATATTACAGTTAATATTGAGTTATAGTTAAATTACTTTTATAATTAAATTTTAATAAAAGTATAATAGAGATCAGGTAGTACCTTTAAGGAATACTATCCTCAAACTCTCAAGGATAAAACTATTATTAACTTAGAATTGTAAGATTTATAATTAGTTGATAATATGATGATGGATATTTTGTATAATAACTCTTTATTCACACTATTGATACTAGTATTAAAACTAGCTTTTAGTTGAAAAATAATATAATACATTTCCAGATTCATATAAATCTTATAAACTTGTAGGTAATCTCTATAATTGTTGGTTGAAAGTAGTAGAAGTGATTCCAGACAGGTTCTTGCAACTGGACCAAGATATACAAAAATTGTATATAGTCTTTCAATTTCACTCCAAATTGCAGATTGAATAGTACCTTAATTTAATTTAATTGCATGCTGGAAGAATTAGTAGTTAGTAAAAAGTAGCTATTATTTCACTTACCTTCTAATTACTTATATAGTATACTATTACATTTCTGTTCTTCACCTACTAGTTTGGGTTCTTCATATTTGTTGATGAAGCTGCATGTATGGTAAACCTACTAGTATTATTCTTCTTAGCTTACCAATCTGTGTCTATATTATTGTATTTGTAGGAACTCAAATCTCATAATATTTCTGACAAACTTAAATAGAATATTAGTACCAACTATTTTACTAATACTATTTTCATTAAAAATGATGTATTCAGAATCACTCTACTAGCAAGTAGTTATTTGATATATAATATGTAGTTTCTGAGTTATAAGATAGATATTAAAATACCTTTTTCCTAGAACAGAGTCAAAATACATTGGGTGAAAGCTTGACAAGTTATTCTTACCTCAGCCAGGTTGACCAGAGACTTTATAATCCAACTTTGTAGTAAGTCCTAAAGTACCAATTGAAGAATAAAGCTTTTATCAATTTAGTAGCCTGAGCTTCTGCTAGAGTAAAGCCTGTTTCTGATTTGTACAAACCTCCTCCATACAAGAAGTTTATTTTTCCTACTAGGATATATTGTATTGACTCTAAGCACCTAAAATATATATTCCATGCTAGCCAGAAGGTTAGTAGAGAGAATCCTTATAATTCTCTCTAAGTGTAAACCAATTCTAAAACTAGTTAGCAGGTCATACTATAACTAGGAAATCAAAATAGTATAATTACTAATAATTGAAGACTCATTACTCTCCTATTTCTGATAGAGGTCCTCCCAGTTTATAACTTAAAGGTTGGAAATAAGTATGTTGTAAGTCTAAAATGATCAGAGATGTGCAAAGTAGTATGTATTTATATAGTATGGTATCAAAAGCATTAGGTTCAGAATGCTTATTGAGGAGGTCTGAAGATTGCATTATAAATAATATACTTCTCTCAGGTTGTATTAGCAACTATTACTGCTAGATCCTGTTAAACAATAAGGTACAAATCTTACCACTAGCAATACTCCTATATCTCACTATTAGCAACTACTTAAGAGTAAGACAATAATATTTTCATAGTTTTTTGAAAAGCTGTAGTAACTTACCATATCTGTAAACTTGAAGTCCAAACTGAGTAACTACTCTGTTCTAGAATTATTACTATTATTTGTTACCTATAGTCAATTCTTATATTGGAGACTGAAAGAGTTTCTTCTTACCTGCCACTTAAGAATTAGCTTCACTTCTGAAATATCTTCTATGAAACCATCAATGATACAGGATTAAAGACCTAGTAGCAGTATAAGTATTATACTTTATAAATTGTAGGCTAGTACCAGTAGAGTTTTAGAATCTTGTGAGAATAACTATAATCAGACTTTGTCAGAATTTATCTCAATTCAAAGATCAATAACAGAGTAGAAAAGTCAAACCTGTTGTTATTGTTGAGTAAGTTTGTTGGTAGGTGTATGAAGCTTTGTTGTTTCTTAAAGGTGTGAGTAGGCTGTCTAAATACAGAATCAAGTTCAAGGTGGCATCACAATCTCCTCTGACCCTTAGGTCTAGAAACCTGTAACGATCCTACTGGTGGTACTTGATTATTCTCATGGTACTCGTGGTCTAATAGGTGACGACCGTTAATACTTCGTTCATCGTTCTTAGGCCGATGCCTACATTACCGATGTCGTTAAGTCCCATGACTGCGACCAGGTAACGCCGATGAGGAAGATAATAGTGTCTTCGTCACTTAGTGAAGTGATAGGTGAGTAGGCATTCTTCAATCTGCCTAGCGTAACATAAAGGTATAAAGATATATTCTTGTAAGTAGGAAAGTTACTTAGAACAACGCGTGAGGAACTAACTAACTAGCTAGGTCCTCCTCCTTATATAGTCCTCCCTTGAGAAACCCTAACCCTGGTGACTGATAACTATGAGTCACACCTTAACCTCTGACTCACGACCGTGAATCATGTGAAATACATCATCCGACTCCTATGAGTCGTACTTAAATCAAACGCAATCAAACTATAAGATCAGGTGCGCAACTCGCGTCACCCGAGTGAAACCCATGACTCATAACTTGAGTCATGTGCGAAACTCATAACATCGTGTGACTCACAACTGTGAGTCGTCAAGCGCAAACATAATAATCCAAACATAAACAACCATAACTCTTGAAGCGAGTTAAGCGTGAAACAACCTTTAAGCGCATAACAAACTTAAGGAGATCTTTTAACAATTTAACTTATCTTAATCCTCGCTAAGTCGAGTTTGTGACAAAACCCTCAATATCACTACTCTCTCTATCTCTACAGTACCCTTAGCATTACTACTCATAGCCATATGAAAACACATAATAGTTATACTATTTGCAGATGTGTACTCATAATAGATTTGTAAATTCATACTGAAACAATCTCTAAATAGTTGGAGTGTATCTCTCCAGTTTATATATGATACACTATTTTGTAACACCATTCAGGTACCTTTCAAAACAGTCCAAACCAGCTGCTTTTAATAGGCCCTAGTAGCCTATTCTAGAAGCAGAGTCAACTGTGTATTTCAGAACCTAAGTAGTAATTGACTTACCTTAGGCCCACAGCATATCTCACAGATGTAAATGCCCCCCTGCCTGCACCATAAGCCTCATGTAAGGCATTCTCAGCATCATAGCTGAGCCAATAGTCCAAAATAATTACAAATGTACAACTCAACCTACTTACCAGGCATGATTTGCAACTTAATCATTCTGTGGCCCTTAGTAGCACAGTGCTGTCGCAATGGCTACGGTATTCGACTCGTCATGAGGAATGTATGAATAGAGCTTTAACATTCCCTACCCACTTATCCCCCTGGATATCACGATGGCATCGGGTTCCTCCCATTCGCATTCACGTTTGTACAGTACCGTAAATTTATATACAGACAATGGTGAAGATTGATATATAAAAATAAAAAAGAACTCTTATCATACGAGTATCATACTACTGAACCTTTCCCACCAGAAGTAGGTTACAACACTTACCCAGTTTTTACTTTATTGGGTGGGGCGTAGTTTTCGTGTTTCCGTTTTTACTCTTATGATATTCCGCTCCGTTTGGGCGCCGGGTCTTACCAAGATGGCGATGGAATGTTGTGGATTAATTTTTGGTATTAGGTTGGGTTGGCACCTAGGCATCCTGTCATGTCCTGTTTTTTGTTTTTTTTTCGCACTCACTTCGATGGGGTGGATGTTTAGGTGGGGGTGTTGGCTGAAGGGGACTCTCCAGTGGAGGGAGAGGTAAGTTTGCCAGGTGACGTGACTTGTTCCCCCATTCTAGCAAGGTGAGTGGTTGGTGGAGATGGCTAGAGAGGGGAGAGAGTGAGGTTGAACATCTCGAGTGATCACTAATGACTAGGACATACAGGCAAGATATTCTGGATAAATTATAAATACACAGGGTCTCATCACCATCACCATTATCCATTTCCTAAACATCAAGTATAGTGTGTTATACCTCCAAACTCACTCTAAATACAAACCATATTATCGCAAATGAAAAAGAAGAAAAGAAAAGGAAGAAAAGGCCGCGATACAATCTAGACGCCAACTATGCATGATACTATGCTCGCTACAAATGTGTAAAGATGGAAATGGAAATGGGAAACAAGGAAACCCCGCACTAGTGATAGGATACACCAGATCAGATCGCCCGAGAAGAAAAATCCAAGAAAAGAGCCACAATGGAGGAGGGGATGGCAGCCCGTTACCCATAAAAAATTGTATGCGGGGCCAAGAGAGAAACCAAGAGGTCAGAAAAGAACTGAAGCCCAACTTTAAGCCTTCACAAACCTCATCCTCCTCCATATCTCCTTCATGCAAGCGGCCCTATTTTCAGAGGTCCTGCCCAAAGCACTCTTATTCTCCTCTGCTCTTCTAACAAGGTACTTGACGCACTCTTGGGTGGTTCCCCAAACGGCGTACTTGTAAACCTTAATCTCTTCATCATCCGGTCTCCTAGAGAGAAGGCCCAGGGAGAGTTCGTCCGCCATCCCCATGAGTTGAGCGTAGGTAAGTTCACCGACACGACTATTTGACCCGAGCTGTCGTCTAAGGGCCAGTGCCAACTCGACGGATTCCCTATTATGCGAGGCAACGACGAGGTCGGTCCTACCTATTCCCCCGGGAAGATAACGGGCCACGGGCGGGTCATAGAAAGAGGCTCGCCCCGGCTCCCGAGTCGGAGAGCCAGTCAAGAGCAATCTAATTGTGTCGTCATACGCACGGTCCGTGTCTTCCTTGGTATCATGGATCAGGTGGCGAGGATCGGTGTGCAAGTAGGCTCCGCGGACGAGTTTTACTCCAAGTGTAAAGTTGTCCTCGTGAGCTATCCTGATATGCCTGCAGAGAATTTCTGGGGAAGCCTTAAGATACCTATAGGGACACCCGAGTCAGTAGCGATAACACATACCAGGAAATAAACAATATCAAGAGTAATAATCTGACATCTGATAAGTGTTGTAAATCACAGCCTTGCCATCGATATTGTAACGACGCATCAGATTCTATCGTTTTTATTTTTTTAACAAGATTAGCTTTTGCTGCCTTGTATCGCTGCCAGGAACTGGAATGTGGAGACGAGATCCCCTGACAAGAGAACATCTTGTTCCGGATCCGGTAATCTCCCGCCTAATTCCGCGACAAACCGAACCTGCAGAATCGGCAAAGGAAAAACATACCAAAGACCAATCATGCACGCCGTCCTGGACGCTAGCTTGCTCCGCATCGATAAGGATTTGCACACCCTTGGCCTTTGCGGCATCGCACATCTTCAGAAGCGCATCACCGAGCTCGGGATATTCAAAGCAAGGCCTGTGCTGGTTGAGTAGCGGAAGCGAGGAGAGACCTGCGCCAGAGTACTTAATGGCAACATAATCACCCGGCTCGACGCATGCAATTGTCTACGAATACGATACTGCTGTCTCAGAGCATGCTCGGCAATCCCAAACCATGCGATCCAACTCACCTTCAACGAGCCATCCAACCACTGCTTGATCTGTTGCGATTGGTTCTCGGGTGACACGGCGGTATCGGTGATTTCGGCTTCACGCGCATACGCAAGAATGACACCCGCAAGACCAAGAGATCGAAGTTCAGAGATGGTAGCAGCTATCTCGGCAGAGGTGGACCCAGCACAGAACTGGGGCTATATGTATTTTTTTTGGCTACATCAGCAACAAAGTTCCATGTTGTGTGGGTTTTCAGGCGTACGTAGAAAGTCTTGTCCACTCCCCATTTCAAAAAACCGCCATTCTTCAAGTTGTTGAGATTCATTGTAATCAGCCCAGTCCCAAGCTTGTGCAGAATGGGTGAAGCTGTGATGGTGTGAAGAAGCATTGCACGAAACAAACTACCGGTTGATAGACGAGCCAACGGGTAATCACTTGTCGTGACGGGAGTCGGAGCCATAAGGTAACTCCTGGGGAGCTCCGGAGCTTCCTGCGGTGGAGGTCTAATAACATTGGAGCTCGGCGTTGAAATGGTAGAGGCTAATCTAAGGACACCCGGCGGTCTTGCAAGAGCCACGAGTGGAACTGTGCGAGTGAGCAGAAGCATGCGAGTTTGGTGAAGGGCCATGAATTCTTTTAACACGATGCAAGAACCGTGTGCACGGTGGGTGGAGGTGGAGGGTGCAAGTGGGGGCGGGGTTAAGGCAGAGCGAGTGTTTAATAATGAGGGTAGAGTGCAGGAGATCAAGAAGAGGAGGAGAGGGTGAGAACGTAAGGGAAAGTGCAGAAATGGAGGATCGTGAGAAATGGGACGGAGGGTAGGTACGGCAGAGGAAAACCACCGGTGCTCCGGACACCGCATACACCAAGCAGATCAATTGTATGGGGGAAGGGCAAGAGACTCACCAGGACAATGATACAGCACTATACCACACTATGGGGATCAAAACCATAGATAGGCGCGCGTGCCATACCGGCAATGACTCTGTATCCCATCATGCACGGTAGGAGCTCTTCTTCTCCAGCCTCCCTCTCCTCTTTGTTCTGCTCGGAAAGGCAGAGTTGGATCATGCGGTGACTTTGGTGGGGAAACGAGTTAAAAATAGCCGTATATAACCGACCCCCGATAAGATAAAACAGGTTACACGCAACAACCCTCCCATCTCGGGAGCACGGCAAAGGCGTTGGTTGGCACTGCAAGTGCCGAGATCTCCCCCCAACCCCGATTCACTGATCTGCAACTGATAAGAATCAGATACGGCCACATGCCACGTTCCACTATCATAACATAACATCCCTTTCTGCTTTCTCTCTCCTTCTCTCTAGCTCTTGCTCTTCTACAGTGCATTTATTACCGGCACTCGCAACCTAATTTATGCCTTTTCCAACGCCCTCACGTGCCTCATGTAGGGTTTGCGTTAACATAGATCCAAACACTTCCGGCTCCCGAGCAGCCTGCAACATCCATCTATTCATCTCGGAGAAGGTGTTGAATTATGAAGAGGGGGAAAACAAAAAAATTGAAACCACAGCGCGTTCAATACGAGAGCTGTCAAGCAGGTGACAAGTTCAGTCTAGCGAACGTCACAGAAAACCGAATACCGTACCGGTAAACACTGGAACAATTGGACCTCAGGCGGGACGCTCCGGTTTTCCTCCTTTGGATTATCACGATTATCACAGGAGGAGAAAAGGACAGCGATGAAAAAAAGTATGAAAAAAAAAACTGTCCTTCAGCCCTCCACTGAGATAAAGAAAAAGGGGTACCACCCGCTTTCGCTTGGAGAGGTGATCCAAATGTCCTAACGTGGGGTCTAATTATCCCATTTCCCATGTGAACGAAACGAGCGTCGTGCAGTTGATACCCCCCAGAAGGCCAGTGGAATCACACGACCAATAACCCCCCCCAAAGAAAAAGAGGACACGCAGACCTAGCGGGACAAAACCTCCCTTCACCAAAAATCACCCACCCCACAGCCACCTCAATTATATACCGGTATCAGAAATGGAATGCCACATCATTCTCCCCTCTGAAAACGCAAAACACAATGCGATAGCTTGACTTTTAAATAGGGACACAAAACGAAAACCTCATGAATACACAAAGGCCAGCACACCCCGGGCTAGCCACCCACGATGCCGGTAGTTAAGTGGCACACCTATGGACACTCGCACGGCGTACTGGTACGGTACGGTAGAGTGCACCACTATAAAACCCGCCGACAGCCGTCAAGTTCCCCTCCCTCGTATTTGTGTCGTGGACCCTTCGTGCCAGACCAAGGAAGAACACCCTCAAGGGTTTACCATGGAAAATCTCCAAATAGAGTCATCATGGAACCCAATTTAACTCAGTTCAATATTTGAAACAGGGGACCTGTGGGCAATGCCCAGACTAGTCCATCATACCTTGATGCCATACCCGAACTCGTCGCGCACTCCACTCTACTCGAGTAGCTCATCCCCCCGTCCCCTCCCCAAGCACTCCTGATCAGAATTTTATGCCAAAGGTCACCATCACATATGACTACTACCCAAACCCGAAATATATTTCCAAGCATGATACAAGCCTGAAAGACCTGTATCATAAAAAAAAAGACAAGAAAAGAAAGAAACAGAGTTTTCTGATAGCAGCTACACAACCGTTAACCCAATCACCACCGACAAGATAAAGCTACCAACACTACCACCACTCGGTACCAAAAAAAAGTATGACAGAATCCGAAAGTAGAGTCCGAGGTTATCATCAATATGCGGCGAATAAGTTCACGCCTCCACTCGTGATACCAATCACACACAATCTCTCTCACTAAAATGTCACAGAAGGGGCGTGTAACTGTGCACCAACTTATCACGTACCATACCCATTCCGTCAACAGCAGTGAGCACTGTGCAGTACACAACCCGCATACCGATGTTCATGTGCAGTACAGTACAGTAACAGCGGTACAGCACAATATCCCCAATCCATTGACAGCGTTATCACCACTGCTCTTATACTCCCTTTCCGCATCCATCCATCCATCCACTTCTACAAACATGATACTAAATACCTCTCATGGAGAGATAGACAGATTGGTAACCGTCTTCCATAGAAACATCCACCGACCGGACAACCTCACAGCAGCTAGAACTCCTGCACACATACAACATACAAACACCACGCAACTCCCATCACATCACACCAACCACACAAATATCGAGTACGATACCTACATATCATACCATATATACCCCCAAGCGTAAACAGTAATAAAAATCAATAACGCGCACCACCCCCACAAACAAATAAATAAATAAATAAATAAATAAAAACAAAAGTGAAAGAAATTCCTCACTACGGCAGAATCGAATAAATACCTACCCCCTTTCCTTCTTTCCTTCTTTCAACATTAAAATGATGATACAGTACCATCCGATACAAACTAACCCAACTCACCCAAGTACTGTACCCGCACCGCACATACATCAAGCACTGTGGTACATAACGAGCTAAAAAGAATATCACAAAATGAGAATAGGAAACATCACAAATAATCACTCGTTCGTTCCTAAGCGCTGCCACATTTCTCTAAGCATGCAAGTACGGTAGGCAAGCAACGGATCGGCGCTAGGATCTCTTTCACACACACTCTCTCTCTTTCTCTCTCTCCGAATATAGAAGCTAGATCTTCACCGTTGAACGGCTCGACAGACGGTTTGTACCATGTCACATCGGTTAGCGTTTCCATAACTGTACGAAATAGGTTTCCTCCCCTGCTCATCATGTTCTCTCTCCACTTCATTCCGGACCAATCCTGACTGACTGTACTCGAGTACAGCGCGGACGGGGGTGTGTGCGGTTGTTACCGGTCTTCAGCATATGGGTATTATGGAAACTAAATTGCGATTTTTTTTTTTTTTACACTCATTCTCGCTCGGGCACCGACTAATCTTCTGGGTAGAGGTAGGTACAGTACTGTACTGTATCGTGCGTTGCGTGCCATATATCATAACATATCTTATCATACCTTCCCGCACTACGAGCCGGGCCGGGCATGCCCCGTCGGCGTGGTGAGCGGGTCTTCTCTCGCGGGGATGCCCCGCGTCACGTCAAATGCCTCACTCCATCCCCGGGCGGCAAGGACCATAAATGCATTACATGATTATTTCATTGTAGAGCAGGGTAGAAATAAAGGACCGAAACTTAAATTTTATATGTAAGAGAGAGAGAGAGAGAGACATGACAGTACCACGACAGGACTAGACTAACTTATGGTAGGAAAAGAAAAATAAATAAATAAACGCAAAGGTACCGGTACCATACCCTCCCTAGGGAAATTGAAAAGAGGAAGAAAAAATAAGAAAAAAAATAAGAAACTCTCACAAACCGGGATCTGACCCTCCTTCTTTATCTCTTCTCGAAATCAATGCTTTTTCCGCTCGCCACTCAATAAGCAAGCAAGTATGATAAGGGCCCAAGGATATTCTCAAGACCACTGTCCAAGAGTGCAAACTGTTACCACTGCCATCACCAGAGAGAGAAGAAAAGGCAACGCCAACTACCCAAGTAAATCATCCAGCGCACTCCCGCTAGTTTTCCCACTATTAGCCGTTGCCGAAGATCCTGGGCGCGAAGTCTGAGCTGGAGCACCCCAAATCCCGGCGCTGGCCTTCTCCTTGGCCATAGCCTGGAGACTTGGAGTACTAGTGTTACTCGGGGTCGTCGGCTTCTTAAAGTCCTTGGCAGCGGTATTCCATAAAGAACCGAAAGCGTCGCCAGTGGGCTTCTTAGCTTGAGCCGAGGGGCCCGTGGAAGCTGGTGAGAGGGGGGTGTTGTTGTTGTTGATACTAGTAGGGACGGAGGTGAAGTAGTTTGGTTGAGTGGGTTGATAAGAGACGTTTGCGGGCTTCATCGGGGTCATTCCGCTCATACCGCCCATTGCCCCCGTGTTACCCGTGCCCATCCCCATGCCGCCTAGGCCGCCGCCGGTTGTCGCAGGCGTCATCGCGGGCGGGGATGCCATAGATGACGCAGACTGAGCTGGGGAGATGGAGGAAATACCCACAAGATCGTTTAGGCCAACCGCCTGGGGAGCGCTCAGAGGCTTGGGTTGTACGAGGTTGGTGGACGCTGCATTTGCGGTAACAGCAGGGAGAGGGGTAAACGAAAGAGGTTGCTGTTTTTTTGGTGCGGGCGCGGGACCAGCAGATTGGAAATCGTCAAAGTCGTCATCGTCTGCCCCGCCGGATTGAAGAGTGCCGAAGTCATCATCGAGGGGATTCGAGATCGGCTTGGCGCTCTGTCTGGGAGCGGGTTTCGCAGGTGTTGGCTCCTCACCGAATGAAAATAGATCAACTTCAGGTTCCTTCTTTGGTGGGGATTTGACAGGCTCGGCTTGCCTCCGTGGCGGCGCAGAACGTCTGCTAGCAGGAGCACCGCCGTCATCGTATTCATCATATTCCTGGAACTTTTGAGATCTCGAGGCAGCCCTGGAGCTTCCGGATCCGTCATCATGGAACCCAGAAGAGCCCCCAAACCCGCCGCCATCTCCATAAACACCCCCGGAATAACCCCCATACTCCATGCTGTCACTGCCGAACCCGCCGTACCGCCGTCCAAAACCGTTGTCACCGCCGCCACTGTTCATGCCTCCGCTGAAACCGCCGAATTGACCAGCGCCTCCCTCAACGCCACCGTATTTGTTCTTATTGCTGCGAGCTTTCTTACGCTCGGTACGGATTTTCTCAACATCGGAAAGGAGGTCGGCAAGCTCTTTAGCACGATTACGGACATTAATCCCCTGATCTTTGCCCGCCATATCTATAAAGTGAAATTGGCGCAACATCTTGATAGTCGAGAGGTGGGAGCGAGCATCGTCAATAACCTGCTCCGAGCCATTCTTGACGAGGAATTCAAGCAATTGAAGAGACTACACCAGTCAGCCCCCCATCACTTCCGGGAGCTAAGATGGCGTGATAGTTACCTTGTAAATCTGCCTCCATTCTTCGGCAGACTTCTCCGTGAATCGTTTGTAGACCATGGGCATAATCTCGTTCAGGAGCTGGCTGCACCAGAATTAAGCTTCTCATCTGGGCGAACCACCAAGCTTCTGCAGGGGCCAGATACTCACTAGTTGAACGTGCCATTTGCGATCTCCTGCATGAGCGTAGACGAAGCACCCCATGGTTCGTTGTTTGTTGCCTCCCGTACCTATCGTTGGTGTCAAACAAAGGATACATCACCTCACTGACCCCTCCCCATCCCCGCGTAACATTGGCCAGGAAGCCGTACCTTCGCCTCCATCTCGGTGTAATTCATGACGACTATCAAGGACAAGAATCAGCAATCAAATCGGGCCGGGATAGCTCCCGAGAGCTCAAAGCACTCCGACAGTGCCAAAAGGGGGGGGGGGGGGTTGCAAGGATAAAAGTGAAACAACTCACCATTTTGAGCCTTTCGAACAGCTGCCTTGACATCGTACAGGGAAATATTCTGAACGGCGTCGCGTATATTATCAAGATTCATTACGGGCAATGCGGTGCGCTCCGAGAGTTGTGTGTATGTGTGTGTGTGTGGATGCGTGGATGGGTGAAAAGGAGTTTTGCGGGAAAAGAAAAAAACGTAAAGATGTCGTGTCGTGGACTCGAGCAATTGAACGAGTTGGAAGGAGGGTTGAAATTTTGGGCTTTGCCCTTCCGGTCGGGTCAACTTTGCATTTCTTTTTTTATTCTGCTGACTGATGCGGACCGGCAGGGAGCTAAAAACACGTGACCGGAAGACCGGATCCTTACTGTACTCGTATTCTACGGGTATGATAACTCAAAATTGAGAAAAACCAGTTACTAAAGGGCGACTCCAACGTTCTTGCGGGGAAAACGCAGTAGCCCGTGATGAACAATTGAATCCTACCGTCATTCACCGAACCTCATTCTTTTTCCTGAATTTTATTTCTGTTTTTCATTTATTAATGGCGATCGGGTCCCCTCTCCCCACTTCTGATGCGCTGGACGGTTCCTTGGAAGGCACAGTACTCGTACAGTACGAGCAAGTGCCCATTGTCCCGAAATCTTGTATCAAACGTTACACCGCCGCTCGACAACCACCAATCTTGCCGCCTGATTCGATCACCGCGATCCTATTCGATGGTGCCATCATGCAGCCCCTGCTCATACTTGTAATTTTGTTTTGTTTTTCCACTTGCCTCACTGTCTTTCCATTCCAGCCTTTCCGTTTTCCACACCCTCCCCCGTCCTCGTATTTGTGGTGTGTTGGGGGGAGGGTGTCGGAAAAGACACTCGTCTAAAGCTGGGTGGGAAAGAGGTTCATGGAATCGAGTGACAGCCGTGTCCCCGTGCCGGTGATAAGGTACTCGAGCACTAATTGGCTCACCGCGCGCGACACAACGGAAATAGACTCAACACATTGATTCTGCGGGACCGGGGGGGGGGGGGGTGGAAAAGGTACAAGTTACCAAGTGCGCCGAACAACTCTTTACGAGGATCTAGAAGGTTTCCCTCCCGGGTTCCAGTATCTCAGGCAGTTCGGCTACTAAAAAATAAATGAAAACAGGCCATGTCCTAAGATATACAGTACGCAAGCTGCCCATGATGCCGGCATTGGTCGAGGCCTCGTAGACCGGCTCCGGCAATATCCGCTCACACGATGTCATGGACCCGGTTGAAGCTGTCAAGATCGATGGGCGACGCAAACATCCAAGCTATGTGGGAAAACGCCACGGATACTACATCATGGAATTCTCTGTGAAACACTCAGTATCGGTTCTGTATGAATACCGGTACTCGAGCGCACGCAAATCCTCTAAACCTGTATGTACTCGTACCATGATGCGCCGGCACTCGTACTGTACTTGTACTATACTGTACCGCGCTCGCAGAGCACTTCGCCATCTCGTTAGGAAATCGCACTATTCGAGTACTCGTAGTATTATAACCTGCGAGGAATGTCTCGCAGAGATCGGGGAAGCGCAGCAAGGCCACACGAAAAGGGGTGTGGGCCTCGCCATCATCCACTCGAGTAGAGGCTACCGCATCCAAGACAGGTTCCGCTATTCCAACGCCCCCCTCTTTAGTTGCTATCCGCTGGTGTCTGTCTGCATACCGGTACTGCTCGTCTACATCCTAGCAGTTGTAGGTCAAGATGGAGGGGATTAGCACTCGTGGTTTGTGTACCGAACATTTATATTGCGGTAGCCCGAGGAAGGAGTGGAGTCTTTTCGAAAGAAACTTTTTTTAGACATGGGCGTGGTGGGGTCGTTGTGGCAGATATATTGGCTTTTGGAGGTTGGAAGGTTTCCGTTAAAAAAAACCTACTTTGTTCCCCCGACCCGGGCTCTTTTGGTTCAGCCTCGTTGGATTGGAATCCTGCCCGAGAGACAAACCGACTCTGACCGACTGCTTTCGTCTTCACCTACATGAACTCGAGCGTATGCGGGCTAGGGGAATGTGTTTTTCTTTCCTTCTTTTCACCTCTTTGGTTGCCATGAGCCCGTGGGATGTATGATTGACGGACGCTGTGGGAGGGGGAGAGGGAGAAAGGAACGCACTCGAGCACGGTACAAAGTAAACTAAGGCTTTTGTTTCGCTTATTAGCTGTCTACTAGTAGAAATCCCGGGCCGGCAGACCGGTCTGCACTGGGTTCCTTCCTTGGATTTTACCAGGCTACCTATGGTACTCGAGTAAACCACCGGTGCAAGTATAGTACTAGTACTATACTTGATACCGCAACAGCAGGTATCGTGTGCTGCGGAGGAAAACACAATCTCATGCGTGGGATATGAGTAAGGTACGGTACGATGCTGTATGGTGTTGGGGCTGTGTGAATGTGCCTCCGGACCTCGGGTGGCTTGAGGAGGGGGAAAATAGAAACACCGGTATCGGAAAGAGTAAAAGACAGGGGTTGAAAATACAACACTGTATCCATCCGGATTCCCGATGGTTGTGCATTGTACCGTACGGGATGGATATTGTGCCGGCGGTGCGCTTTTGGCGTGCCCACCGTATCCCTTTGAAAGGCTAGGCGAGGTTCGTGGATGCCTTCCGCAGCGCATGGGAGGGCGAAGAACTCAGGCGATCCGAATATATCTCGTCTTTAGCGGAATCTGTCCCGGGAGACGAGTTGACTCCCGTGTGCGCCGCACGGCCTACAAACTGCGTGAGTCTTCCAATGCTGCATTGGTAAAGGGAAACCACAATGTCATGATATCGATACTTTGCCCTACCGTATTGTACTCTGCAGAGCAGTGGTTATCGGCTGATGTTCTCGCTCAGGGGACCGGGTAACCCTTGGCACTCAGTAATCCTCTCCAATATTTATTTCTTTTCATTTCTTTTTTTCCGGCGCAGTTTTACAGGGGAGGGGACCGCTGCTTCATTCCGCTGCATTCTGTGACGACTACGGTATCGGTGCTTCCGATTGTCACTTGTAGTTCCAAGGGGTGGCCCTCATAGGGGGTTTCGTTTCTTTTTTCTATTTTTTTTCTTCTTCCCCGACGGCACAGAAGGTAGTGGTGGTGGTGCTGATGGACCAAATCGAGTTAGGGGCTCGGATACTCGAGCAGTTGTCGTCAGTGCTAGCCCATGGCTGTCTGCCCTGGCTTGGTGGGAGCATGACGCAAACTGAAAGGAACCGTAACGATATGTTAGTCTAACCGCCCCTGGTCTCCTGCGCCCCTCTCCTCTTCTTCCTCTTCTTTTACCGTATCGTGCCTTTCATATGGGTGTGATATTATAGGCTGCTTTCACGATGAACCGCTACAGTACTCGTACCGTACTGGCAGTACTCGGGCTAGCACTGCATGCAGTTTAGGTGTCCGAGAGGAGCGAGGATGAAATACCATAGGAATTTTGCGGTACCGCGGAGCTTTGCTAGAAAAACCTCCGGCCCCATCCCTCGTGTACCGATGCGAGCACAGTACGGCCCTCGAGTACTAGCCGTTTTCAAAAGTATTCGGATGGCTTGGCATCTTTTTCGCCTGTCTTGAAGCCAAGGCATCCGGATACTTTTGAAAACGGCTAGTACCGTATGATAGATTTGCAGTGCTTGGAGCCACATTGATATGCTGCAACTTGATCGAGTGGCACAGGAGTGTACGGGATAACTTGGAGAAAGTACCGGTGTGAGATAATTTACAGTATGTCCTTTTGTTGTGGGCGGGAGGAATAGCCGGGGCGCCGCCATCTGCGGTACTCGTACAGCGACCTGGGGCGCGATAAGTACGGGTATTACTGGAAATTCTATTTGATCTCCCTCTCTTCCGGGGTATTATGTGCGTGTGGCACATAAAAGACTCGGGTGCAAGCATGGGGAACCTTCCACAACGCCCGGGCATGGTTGATCGTGCTGGAAAACCGCTCAACTGGAAGAGTTTGACACCCGCAATGACGACTGGTAAAGGCTGCAAGCTGTGGTGCATCCATCTCCGCTTCAGCACCGGGATGGCAGAGGCCTACCGGTATTGCTGAGGCGAGAGCGAAAAGATTGGCAGGAATCCATTATCGAAACGTGGGATTAGCGGGAGCCATAGAGGGTTAGAGCGGGTATGATACTCGTAAATTAGAAAGAAAAAAAAAAGGGAAAAAGCAAGGGAAAAAGAAAAAAAAACAGTACAAATTTTCCACAATAGTTTTTATGCATCCTTATCTATTGCAAGAACTCATCCTTTGGACTACCGGTACCCGTACCGTACCCTGAATGAATGAATAAATAAACAAACGGGAGAGCATGGTCTTGCGTGGGCAGATCTTCTTGGTGGTGGCTGAACTTGGACTTGGACCCGCCGGCATGTTTGGGGGGGGGGATGTTTGGAATATTGTGATGGTCGTCACCATCACCACCGCCATCCAGAGCTCAACCAATGGCTACCACCACCATAGGATTTCTTTTTGTGGGTGCCCATAGTCTACGCATTGCCATACAACGTATGTCTGAGACAGGTTATCCATCCCTCTCTGCCTTCTTGCTTGCCGATTCCTTCGTTCCCTCTCTCTTCCTCCCTCACATACTCTCCTCTAGTCCTGAGCCCAGAGTTTGGCCTCTCTTGCCTTGCTTCCTCCACCCTCTTGTCCTCCTCCTGCCCTCTTCCCCCCCCTCCTCTCTCTCCTACTTCTTCTCCGCACCCCCGCCCTTCTCTCTCTGCCCTCTCCTTTGTCAGCTCCTTACCGTCACCCCACCACCCACCACTGAACCCTCCCCTCAATCCCCTCCTAGAGCCCTCTTCTCCGTTCAATTGTCCTGGCACGCCTAGCTTGATTTCCCGCTCCAGGTGTGGTCACGTTGTCTGCCTCCCAATTGAATTGTGGCTTCCTCTCCTTACTATTTCCCGTCTCCCAGATTATTTTCTCCTTTCTCCTTGCTCCTTTGATCCCCTTTCACGGGTTCATTTTCCTTGTTGTCCATTCTACCATCTGCTGAATTCTGCAAGTCTCGCGGCATCTCGACCAGTTGACATCCGGTCTCTCAACATCGCCTAATACCCCTTTGCAATCCGCAAACACTAAGCCTCAGTTGGAGCTACAGAGAGAACTTGCTCTTCTCAGCCTATTCCCACCAATTTTTTCTGTCTCGCACAAGTGAATATCATAGAACGAGAGAAGATGGCGGACAGAGGCGTTGCTCCGCTAAAGCCTGCCGCTGAGATTGAGCAAGAGGCCAAGGCTAGAGAGCATGAATTGGCGAAGGAGTCGAGGAAGGGAGGAGCAATGGTTTTTGAATTTGATCCGGATGCTGCACCAGAAAAGAAGGCTGCCCGGGCGAAAAAGGTAATTTTACGAACCCTTCTGCTACCTGTGTTTGGTTTCTTGCGGAATGGGGGGGCTGTCGAAGCGTGGGAGTTATTGCTGATGACATGAACCCTGTTGTTACGGATAGGCGATCCCCGGAGAACTGGGTTTAGCAAAGGGAAAAGTCTTGGATCCTGTAAGCTTCCCTCCCATAATACTCTTTTTTTATATATATATATCGAATTCTTGCTTATCATGATAACTACAGACACAAGCCGTTCAAGGCAGCCCTCCATCGGCGCCTAGAAGCAATGGGGCAACAAATGGAAGAAATGCTACCCGAGCTTTGCCCGATACTCCGAAGACCCCCAAAACCCCCAAAAACCCCGGTATGGTAAACGGCCAGCCCAAGGCCGGCGATGGTGAATGGAGCCGAACCGGTTGGGAACCGCAATTTGGAAGCCTCAATGACGCCCTCGGACTCGGTGACGCGATGGCTGAAGATCATCAAACATTTCTCGAGAGTAAATTGGACGACAAATTCTTTGGTGGTGAGCTTTTGTACCTGTTGTTTGCCTGAATGGGTAAATGTTCTAACGGATAGTTGTGAAGACTGGTATCACAATGCGGGCGTCATCGGTTTTGCGTGTTTGTCAACCTGGTTCCTGACACTTATCGGTGGCGGCCTTGGATGGGTTATCATTGTCATGGCTTGTTGCGCAACCTATTACCGTACATCAATCCGTCGGGTGCGTCGCAATATTCATGACGATCTCAGCCGCGAGTTTGGAAAGAGTAGATTGGATACCGATGTTGAATCCCTTGAATGGCTCAATTCATTCACGGTCAAATTTTGGCCCATCTACCAACCGGTTCTCGCTGCCACCGTTATCAACGCGGTTGATCCGGTTTTGGAAGGCGCTGCTCCCGGTTTCTTGGACTCGCTAAAACTTACCACCTTCACACTTGGAACCAAACCGCCTAGAATCGAGTTTGCTAAAACCTATCCCAAGACGGAAGATGATATTATCGAAATGGACTGGAAATTCAGTTTTACTCCTAATGATACCGCCGACCTGACGAGCCGACAACTGAGGAACAAAGTTAACCCGTGGGTAAACTATCGTGTTCTGAGCGACACTTTTACTGATATTCTGATAGTAAGGTCGTCCTTGAAGTCCGTGTTGGTAAGGGCCTCGCTTCAAAGGGGGTGCCGATTGTCGTTGAGGATATGGCATTTTCTGGTATAATGAAAGTCAAGATAAAGCTCCAACTTGCTTTCCCCCATGTACGTCGTACCGCCTCCCATATCAGAGGTAAAGTGTGCTAACTGTTACGGCTCCAGATTGAGAAGGTTGACGTGTGCTTTTTGGGGAGACCGACGTTTGACTATGTCCTGAAGCCGCTTGGGGGAGAGACTTTTGGTATTGACATCGGTTTCCTCCCAGGTCTTAACGGGTTCATCCAGGAAATGATCCATGCGAATCTTGGCCCTATGTTCTACGCTCCCAATGTAGGCATTGGCGCGGTCTCTGCTTTATTTATATATATACTAATTCTCTCTAGGTGTTTACTGTTGAAGTTGCCAAATTGCTGGGAGGTGCCCCAATTGATACCGCTATTGGTGTCCTTGTCGTTACCATTCACAATGCTCATGGCCTTAAGAATCCCGATAAATTCAGCGGCACCCCTGACCCTTATACGGTGTTCTCGCTTAACAACCGTGAGGAAATAGGGAGGACCAAGGTTGTCAATGAGGATGCTAATCCCAAATGGAATGAGACCAAATATATTCTTATCAACAATTATAATGACAGTTTGACCATGACTGTTTATGATTGGAACGAATTCAGGAAGGATAAGGAATTGGGAATCGCCGCATTTGCCTTAGACAAGCTTCAAGAGGACCCCGAGCAGGAAAACGTTGTCGTGCCAGTTATGATCGGTGGAAAGCCAAGAGGCCAGGTTTCATGTGATTTCCGGTTCTTCCCAGTCCTGGAGGGCTCGGTTTTGGAGGACGGAACAAAGGAGCCTGCACCGGAGAGCAACACCGGTATCTTGCGATTTACCGTTTCTCAAGCGAAAGATCTTGATTCTAGCAAGAGTCTTGTCGGATCCCTCTCCCCATACGCCATCCAGTCTCTCAATGGTAAGACTATCAACAAGACGAAGCCAGTCAAACGCAACAATAGTCCCATCTGGGAGGTTTCCAAAGAAATTCTTGTCACCAACCGCAGGACTGCTAAACTGGGACTTCGGATTAAGGATGATCGTGATCTAGCTGCACATCCGCTTTTGGGAACCTACATGATCAAACTGGACGATCTCATTGATAAAAATTCTAAGGGCGTAGAATGGTTTAATCTCTCAGAGGCGAAGACTGGGAAGGTCAAATTGACAGCTCAATGGAAACCTGTTGCCATTAAGGGTGCTTTAGGAGGTACTGGGGGCTATGTTACACCCATCGGTGTCATGAGAATCCATCTGCAGAGCGCAAGAGATCTTAGGAACTTGGAGTCATTGGGTAAATCCGACCCGTACGTGCATGTCTTGCTATCGGGAGTTGAGAAGGCCCGCACCGTCACTTTTAACAATGATCTGAACCCGGATTGGGATGAGATTCTATACATTCCAGTCCACTCACCTCGGGAGAGATTGACACTTGAGGTTATGGACCAAGAGAATATGGGCAAGGATCGTTCACTTGGCCATCTGGATGTTAACTGTGACGAGTACATCAAACAAGGCGAAGATGGCCTCTGGCTTGAACACAGTGAGAGGATTAATCGCAGTGAAGGCCTTAAGTTGGATCGTGGAGTCAAAGGGACTCTTAACTTTACCGCTGCCTTCTACCCCTGCCTTAATATCGCTGATCCTGAAGCGGAGGAAGCCGAACGCAAACTCAAAGAACAGGAAGAGAATGAGAAATACGAGCAAACCGTCAAGCAAGGGGCGGAGAAAAGTGCGGTTGATGCTGAGAATGAGAAGTCCAAAGAGCAGATTGAGGAGAATACTATTGCTGAGGCGGCGGCTGGTTCTGACTCCAATGGTGACGAAAAGGAGGCTCCTAAGATCAGATTAACGCCTGAGGAATTGGTTAAATACGGTATTTTACCTGTTCACCTGCCTAGGATGATGCTCATTTTGCGATAGATTCTGGACTCTTGGTTTTCAAGATAATCGAGGGCCAATTTGCGCATAAGGATTGCGATCTTGACATCCTTATGGACGATATGTTGTATCCCGCCTATTCCACTGCCAGAATCAAGAGCAAGAATATGAAGTTTAGTGAAAGTGCGTATTTGCCCTGATCTTTTGGGAATTAGAACTGACGGATAACGGATAGTCGGTGATGCTTTTGTTAGAGAGCTCGAGTTCTCCCGGGTCACTCTCCGTTTGAGAGAGCATGGGAAGGGTGGAGGTGAGGAGGATGAAATTCTTGGAAAATTGACTGGTAGCACTCTGGAGACGGTAAAGCAATGTCTGGTATGTTCACCTGGGTTTCTAGGGATGAGAGTTTAATTACTGATACCGGGAGAGATAGAACAACCCAACTGTCCTTTCTCTCAAAGACAGAGGCGGCATGGTCAGCAAGGTCAAGATCAGCTTGAAGTATATTCCCGTTATGATGACTCTCGATCCTAGTGAGAGCATCAACAACATGGGTACCCTCAGGGTGGACGTATTGGATGCCGCAAATCTCCCCTCTGCCGACAGGAATGGCAAGAGTGATCCATTCTGTGTCTTTTCCTTGGACGGTAAAAAATTGCACGAGACTGGTGTGCAGAAGAAGACGCTGCATCCTTCTTGGAACGAGGTTTTCGACACCAAGGTTGCATCGAGGACCGCCGCAAACTTCGTGGTTGAAATCTTTGACTGGGATTTAGCAGGCAAGGCAGATTTTTTGAGCAGGGGCCAAATCGATTTGGCGCAACTTGAACCCTTCGCACCAAAGACAGTTATAATAAAGCTTACTGGTAAACAAGGTCAGGAGGGCAGATTTGGAGAGTTGAGGCTCAGGCTACTATTCAAATCAGACTACGTTACCAGATCACGTCAAGGATCGTCTACCTTCCACGGTACGCTCGCTACACCTGGAAAGGTGGTCACTGGTGTTGCAGGTGCCCCACTCAAAGTTGGTAGTTTTGCCGCCGGTGGCATCACCAAGGGTGCTTCTTTTTTGAAGAAGAGCGCATTTGGTCGCAGGGCCAAGGATTCCAACGGCGTTGCAGAGGAGGTCGAGCAGGAAATACTGACGTCCGGTCCAGCTGTCTCGAACGGAGGTGCTACTAAAGGGAGCAGTGAGGGCGGTGTCGCAGCTTATGACCCCGATGGGAACCAGGTGGCTCCGGACGGGTCGGAGGATGGCTTGGATCAGGGGCAGCGGGCTCCTGGGAAGCGTGCTGGCCTTAGTCCTTCCCCATCCACAGCAGGAAGTCCGCATAACAGGAACAGAAGCGTCTCGAGCACACTCTCCGTACCCGGTGGAGCGCCTGGAGGAGCCGATTCCGGGGTAGCGACTGTCAGGATTGTTGCTGCTTCCGGGTTCCCTGCCAACGCCAACGTTCAACTCCGGTTCAAGACCCTGGATAAGGGCAAGGAGCTTCATAAGAGCAAATCTGTCAAATCTTCCACTGGGGAATTGGCTTGGGATGAGAGTTTTACTTTTAACTGCACGGCCGACCAACAATTCAAGGTCTATGCCAAAGATAACCACCTCCTGCGTGGCGACGAGGAGCTGGGAGAGGGATTGTTTGTTGTCGATGACACCGGCAATGGAGGTGACACTGTGGTTCCTGTTGGCCAGGGCAAGGTTGTTTTGAGGACCAGTTTCAAGAGCTCTGAGACTGCCAGCAACGCGTCGCCGAGGCATAGAAGGGGTCTACTGAAAGTGCGCTCGCATGCTTCCTAATAGTCAGGATGGATCTGGGAGGCTCATTTTATTTCTTAATCAATTCGCTTCTAATTGCTCCCACTTATTTTTTTATTTATTTTTATTTTACTTTCTTACTAAGCTGTATTTTTTTTCTTTCCTGGCGTATGAAATTCGGGGTTCTTTTCTTTTCCTGCAATGAGTTTGATGTTTTCTCTAACTTTTCAGGGGGCTATGGGAGAGGGGTTCGGAGCGGTGGTAGCGGGTTGGGGGGATGGCGGGGCTGGTATGGGGGTTCTGAATGTTTCGTCCGAGAATTTGATATTCCCTTAGTCTTTCGAGCGATACGGGGGGTCAAATCTTTGCTTTTTTGAAGATTTTCCTGTTTGTTAAGGGAGTGGGGGTGAGAAAGGTGTATTTGTAACAAGGCTATGGCGGCATGTCTGGCGGAAAGCTTTCTTCACTCTAACTCTAAAGTCGGGATTACCATTGATGTGTTATCAAAGTTTGCGTGATGTAGTAGTTTTTGTCCGTGCCAATGATGGGACCTGCAGTTTTCTTGTTGGAATCAAAAGTTCTGACAGATTTGGGGCGCCCTATTAAACACTTGTTTGAGATGGATATGCGATATAATCGAGGCAACAGCAATCAAACCAACCTCACGCGAAGAAGAGTCATCCAGAGCAGTTTTGAGCAAACAAAAGTTTCTTTGTCCTTTCGCTGACATGATCTCACGTCATTCCTTTATTCCATCCATCCGAACTTTTCTATTTTTTTTTTCTTCTTCAAATTCAACATGACGTGACCCGACTCGACTCGAGAGAGGCTAGGTGCAACCGAGCCCGTCCGGATGTGTCTATGCTTTTTTCCTACCTTTTTTTTTTAGATTTAGATTTAGATTTCGCAACGGAGCAGAAAAGGGGGTGCAGGACAAGTTTGCTATCCCTCCGAGTGATGCACAATGAATCACCAGCCATCGTTCATAGTGAGAAGTGAGTAAAGTGGGGACGAAAGCTTCAGTTATACCTGCAGACTTCCGCCCCCGTGCATGTCTCTATCCACCCCTACTTGCGATACTTCCGGTACCCCCCGCCACAACGACGACATTAACCCATTCATAAAAAACCCCTGCTTCCCTCTCTCTCCCACCTTCCCCACACTCCACCCCTCCTCGCCCTACTACCGACCAACCAACCATGATAGAGCCCATAAAATCTGGTTCATTCACATATTCCCACCCGGGCGGCCTCCTAAACTCCAATGTTCCGCGCGCTGACAAGAAGACGCTGAATCACTACCTGAACCCCGTTCGCCCTCCCCGCAAGCAGACGTGGGTGCCACCCAAATTGACGGGCAAGTGGTGCAAGGCGCAGCTGGCGCACTACGGTATCAAACCGCTCAGCGGGAGCAAGCAGGAGTTGGAGAGGCGGTTGAGGGCGGCGTACAATGAGGGGTTACTGAAGAAGCAGCCGTTGGAGATGAAGCTCTTGGAGAAGTACATGAGGGCGGAGTGGAGGGCTAAGAGGGAGGAGAATGGTGGGGAGAAGTGCGTTGTTGAGAAGGGTGGGGGGAAGGGTGGCGGTGGAGGGGGGAAAGGTGGTGGTGGGAAGAAGGGAAAGTGTTTCAAGATGGACTTTGCGAGTGATGATGAGGAGGTGGTTGTTTTTCAGAGGGTTTTTAAAGAGGAGGAAGGGGGGGGGATAAAGGAGGAGGAGGAGGAGAGGAGGAGTTTTGTCTCTTCTACTGTTGCTACTGCTTCTACTTCTATATCCCCACCCACTTGCATCGCCCCTCTCGCTCCCATGTCCGCCGCCGCCGCCGCTACCTGCTCCTCTTCCTCTTCCTCCTCCTCACCAAACGTCAAATCCCCCCTTCACAAGTCGGGTGCCACAGCCTTCACGAAAAAGCACGTCTTCGGAACCTGGGACGTCACCTGCCCCGCCATAACCCAGGATTGGGAAGCGGAGGAGCTAACCTTCACGCTCATGCAAGACGCCGACTCCAACACCGTCGTCGGCGAGGTCGATTTTGGCGTAATGGACGGCATCCTCCGCCTGAAGTCCTACCCCTCCGCCAAGAACCACACTGTCGGCTTCTACTGGGCTGGACGTGCCGGGGAGGACGGGGAGGTCCAGTTGGACGATAGGGACGGGGAGATCACATTCTTCGATAGGGGCTTGAGAGCCAGGGGCCGGTTCGACTTTATCCAGGGCGTTGGCAGCGCCGTCAGGTTCGAGGCTAGGAAGATCGCCCAGGGCCCCGTGGTCGGGAGGGTGGATTGGGATGTTTACTGCGAGGAAGGTGGGGGGAAGGGGATGGTGAAGTGGTGATGTGATATTTTTTTTTCTTCTTCTTTCCCCTCTTGAATTAAAAATGGAAATTGTGGATGGCGACGGGGACAGTCTTTGGATACCTTGATTCATTATTGATCTTTTTTCTTTTTCTTTTTTCTTTATTACAAATCAATAAATTTAGATCCAAGTTATATCATACCCATTGGAATTGCTTAATCGAAGTGAAATCATCTATTTATTTATGCATTTATTTTCATAGATAATAGCGATAATGAGAAAGCGCACCGCTGCAAAATATCGTACATTACTATCGTACCAGATATTATCACACTGTATGAATGATACGCGTGCAGGCAGGCAAAGACAGCACCCCAACCTCAACACACCCACAATCCACAAAATATTATTACGGCGGTTACAACAAGCCGATAACCGGAAAGTATAATATCCAAATCCCCACCACCACCTTCGGGAAATAACCCCCTTTCCCCCACAATCAGGTGATTTCTCCCACGTGGTGGGGTCGAACGAGAAGACTGCTGGCGGGACCTGAAAAGTGCTCTACAATTCGAACACACACTCTGATGCGAAGGAATGGGAGAAGCACCTCCCACATCTTCCGACCAGAGCCTGGCAGAATTAAACAGTGTCGCGGTACGTGCGATACATAATGTGATATTAGGAGTGGAGAAGCTGGTATGTGTCATTATCATACACGGTAGGTGTGTATCATGGGTTATCACTCGCCATTCAATGATTTTTTTTTTCCGTTTCTTTTTTTGTTCTCCAGGTGGGTATGGTGTCGTATGCTCCCGGTAGTGCATATAAGCGGCCCATGCGCCGTGGGGTCAACCAGGGACCTATTTGGGGTCTTGAGTGTCTCTGCAATGTATATGAAACATGGCTGCTCTCTCCCTCTCCCGGTGGAATGGTAATGCAGTGCGATTTTAGGGAGGGGGTGGTTTAGACTTTGAAGGGGGTTTTTTTATAACATTGGCTTATACTTAAAGAACTCTCTCTGATTCCGGTCCCCTATCACTATTGACAAAATATCAAACCATCTCACACCCCGTGTCCTATCTCACGCATTATTATCATAACAGCCCGGGTATCTCACCATCTCTGCCGTCAGAATTGTCCTCAACGCAGTCTACGCCTTTTCCCAGATTATTCGCTGGGACCGACTCTATGCCCCTCCCTTGCCTGCGGGTGTTAGCCCGTGCTGGGATCCATCGCCTGTAGCCCAATTCCCGAGCACAGCCCCGACCAGAACACCTCTGATATGATGGGATAAAATTCGCCTTACAGGAAAGGTATATCACCTCCCGCCTCCGAGTTATTCCAGGATTGGGGGATCCTGTAGGTTAGTGATGAGGTTTGGCGCTCTGTGTGGCCTCTTACCCTCCTCCCCTCGCTGCTGCTTTCTGGGGCGGTAAATGCGGTGCGTGCGTTTCTTGGGGGTTTCTGGATGTTTTCTGATGGGGTGTTTGGTCCCAGGCGCTTTGGTTTCGTGTTTTTTTTTGGGTTTTTTTGCACTTTTTGGCTAGTGTATCAATATCGCCAGGCACAGGTCCAGGTTCTCAGTTGTAGCCATAGTGAAGTATTTCCCAAATACATTTGCTTTGGTAATTGTCATATGCTGCTGAAACTTGTTCAGTTGTGTCACACCGGTGGCGAGGTGGCTAATCGCCGTTGATTTGGACCTCTCGGTATCAGAGGCGAAACAGTGAGGGGTGGGTCTTTCCCTTTGGCAGGAAGCTCAGCTGTCTTTAGCCCAAGTCCTCTCGCCCTTCTGTGCCTGTAATGTGCCCATCCCGTCAGAAACCAACCAGCACGAGTCAGAGGTGTTCATTCGGTGATCGGAAGTGTACGAGTACAGTACCTGGGGATCACATGACAGCCTACGTAACTACTGTCCCTCTCTGCCATCCGGGGTATCTTTAGCCCTTCTCAACGCACCCAATCTATGGCTTACGCATATCCACATAGGAGGAACTGTCAGGCAGGTAAGATGCATGGCGTTAGGCGCTAGGGTATAACCGCACTATCAGTTACACCAGATGCGGTAGGACACGCATGACCAATTTTTCGTGCACACCTCTACCATATCATACACATCACATCCGAGAGACCAAACAAGCATTACAAGGCTCAAAAATTGTCACAGCATTATCATACGCCTCCTACCCGGGAATGGATGGATTTCGGATTTCATCCATCTCCCCGCTTTGGACATCGTGAATAGATAAATAAATGGTCACGGGCCTGGGTGCCATTCCACAATTAAACAACTAAAGGACGTGCTGGTTATCATGCTGGGTGACTAGCGTAGAGCCATAACTGGCCAACTAATCGTCTTCGGTGGTAGTAGAAAAAGATGTGCCCGGAGATCAGGTCAAGTGGGACTGCAACCGGTCGGTCGGTTTTCCCGTTCCGAGTTATGGACGGGTGAGTGAGTGAAGTGGCGTGCAAAACCCAACGGGAATATTATACAGTAGTTGCCTGGTATTATAATTACAAAGAATAGCGGAGGACGGTGAGGGAAGGTATGATATTAATTATAGACTGGTGAATACACAACTATCTATCTCTCTTCACCTCCTCCTCCACCTCAAAGTGCAGATTGATATAATACGTTGGTTGGGTACCATAGACTCTACCACCTCTTCCAAGTGATGATTTCCAAATAATGTCCCTGCAATGGATGGAGAATTACTGCACTGTACATGAAGTCACTGAAATTCCTCTTGCCAAATTTGTATCTTTTCCCACACGACCACCGCGTAGATATACCGTATCATTTACCACAACGATTGAAACACTCCCGAACAAGTCCAGAATTCCTTCTCTTAAATTTATTATGTGGGAAGTGGGGGGGGCAAACGCACAGCAGAAATTAACATTCTTCCTTCCTTCCTTCCTCCTTCGCCTTTACGTTGCTCGAGACCAAAAAAAAAAAAAAAGAAGCAGCACTTTATGATACCAGCAAAGGCGACTCGAACGTCCAATTATTCCAGCATCATAAATACCTTTAGTAGGCGGTCATCCCCCTGCCATAAGATGGGGAGATATTGTACTGGTATTATAACAGTCACTCTGTCCTATTCCGAGTGCCCTTCGACTATATGATACCATAGGAAAGAACCCCCCCCCCCCAAATTAAAAAATCACACAAAAACCAGATCTTATCCTAAGATATCCAGATATCATACTTGATAATAGTAATAATCCACTCTATTCTACTCCCCATCTCCATTTAGGCCACCAGCGTGATCGGTATAAGTATGATACATGCACGTGTTTTCCACAGATAGTATGTATATCTCCGCAACGAGGGCATACATACTTCCTCTCTCCCCTTTCTGAGGAAATGTGCGCGGTGAAAATGCAAAGGAGGGAGGAAAAATCCATAAATTCCAAACCCGGGAGCCCTAGGTGGGGGGAAGAAAAGGAAAGCTTGACAGTGACAGCCTTCATGAAATCCAGGAGGGGGGTTGATACCGAAGCTATGATGATACCCCTTCCAAAAGGGGGTGGGTATCCTGGCGTGAGCCCCCCGCCCCTCCCAGAGTGGGTCTTGAGATTGGATTGATTCGCCCTGCTGTATGGCACCTGCTGGGTTACACACACTACTCCAGACTATCCCTGGATCAGACAGAGATCCCCAAATTCACGAGTGATAAATTGTGATATAGCCCATCGTGAAGCCGATACATGCTCGCCAGTTCCAAAATTCCCCAAAAACCGCACTGCTGGGGCAACCAGAGGTGCGCGGTTCCTAGGGGCATAGTGCGCAGGCTTCCCGATACTTTTGGGATTGGCGAATATCGTGGCACAAGGTAGACATGGTTCACGGGACTACCATCACTCAAGCACAATGCCACCTCCGACAGCCGAATCCAGCGCAGACCGCCCACTCAAATCTAACTTTATTCTCTCCCAACGGGCGCCTTGGCATTCGTAATAACATCCACACCTGCATCAGTCGCACCAGTTCACCTACCGGTACCCCAATCTAGCAACACCCGTCCCCTCCCCACCCGTTTCTAAACCGCGGGCGTAAAACAAGTCTACACGCAAAAAAACAAACCTCGCAGAATATAAAAACGGACGAGAAGAAAAAAAATTTGATATCCAGGGATAAGACTGAGATTGGAATAGAGAAACATATGAAGAAAGGTAATAAAAGAAAGCCAAATGGCAATGTTATACACATCAGGTTCCTTGCAAAAAGAGATACTTGCCCCATGCCTACGCCAATTATACTCGTCGAATGATCCGTAATCATTTAATGCTAATGTTCCTTGCCCGCCCTAAAACCGATCCGTTTTTATGTTGAATTCGCGAATCACCAAATCTACGCTTCCACCGCATCCTCAAATCTGTCGCCATCATCGTCGCCACTCATCACAATACTGCTCCCCGCCGATTTTGGTTCTAACTTTTCGCAACTCGGTCCTGTCTTTGTCTCCGGCAAGGATCCTCCGAGTTTCCACATATCATCGAAACCAGATGAGCCGAAACGTCCTGTTGCTGCAATCACTTTACTGGTTGGCACCAAAGCAGGCCCCAAGCCATCGTCCTTTTCATCAGCCTCCGATCCAAAATCTATCAAGTCCGCTTCAAGAGCAGATGGTGGTTGTGGTGTCCTATGTACCTGAGTATAGACGCCAGCAGGTTGCAAGTGAGACGATACATCCAGTAGATCGGAATCTCCTTTGGCCTCCTCCGGTACCTTTCCGTGGTGGGGTGGGATGTCATATTTACTGTTCCGTCTAACCCCAGTAAGTATCGGGGCAATGGTGAGGATTTGCTTGATTTGCTCCTCGGGTGTTGTGCCATCACTATAAACCAAGCTTGTCAGATATCACATCCCGCACCCGCCACTACAACGGTGGGCAACGCACATGTGAGTCGAAATAATCCAATCCAATTCCTCCTCTTCCCCTTTTGCAGGATCAACTCTTCGAAAGAACCTCGGGGTCCATTCCACGCCATCGGCCTCCCTCAGCCTAGCTTCCTCTCGTTGCCTATCTTCAATCCGAAACTTTTCCTCAGTTGCAGCATCTTGGTCTCTCTTCTTCAAAGAGGAGGTAACAGGCTTCCACAGTTTCTGGGATTCGCGGTCATCCTGCTCAGACAACGGCCGAACGACCGGAGGTGTAGGATTTGCGTCCGTAGCATCAAAGAGCAAATCTCTCTTGCCGGTCTATCTTCATCAGCTCCCAGACATAGACTTGTAGCAAGGACAAGCTCACCAGAACATCCTTAATGAAGATTTCACCGTTCCAGCTGCCAGCTATCTCATACAAAGCCTCGCCGGTGCTTTCCCTCTTGATAAAACCACCAATAGCGTTATACGCTCCGGTGAAAAATCCCTTGACCTTAAACTCTATATCGGCCACCAGATCCAATTCGGGGCACTTGACATATGAGTGATCGCCAAGTTCATATTTCATTTTCCCAAAGAGAATCCCCCGAACATACATGTTAGGCTGGGTCAAGATGTACTTTTCCCCGCCGTCCGGTTTCCCCGCCGCAGAACCCCGGTTAAGCAGCCGGAGGACCACAACAGAGGTGCTCATCACAGAGGCGGCCGAATTGCCAAGGAATCGAGACTGTGGCTTCAGTGTACCATCGATACGGATATGGTGGTGAGGGGCCATGTAGAAATATGAAGACTTTGGAGGATGATGGGAAGTTTGCTCGGAAATGTAGAAGGCTTGAGTCCCGGGTGTCTCGTTAAAGTCCCAATAGCATGTAAAGTACTCGCCAAGAATGGGGTTCAATGGCTTCTTGACTCCTCTAAGTGAACATCAGCACAAGGCCATCCACCAAGCAGCGACCGGAAAAACAAAGCTTACACGGGCTTGATGTGCCATCCGCTGAGATAGAATTTAACAACCGATATAAACCGCTCCGTAGGATCCTCCACCTCGCTCATCGGGAGTAATGTTTCAGGGTGTTGCATGAAGCTGCACGACACAAAAAGAATCAGCCTCTTCCTGAAAAGTCAATCGAATCGCCTCCATACTTCGTAATCCTCTCCAACATACTCTTCGGCTCCAGGATGAAGGTGGGCAGCGTGATCCGGCTCAAGTCTGCACCCGGTCGAAGCTGCGATATTATCGAGAGTAGCACTGGAAAATTTGGATCAGCACGCTCGCACGGATCTCACCATTTCGAATCCGCCGGAACTCAACATCCACGGCCGTTTGATCACGTACTGTTCTTCTCCCCATCGTCCACCACGGTCTCCTCCTCAGAATCGACCCTATCGCCATCGCTCGACTTGTTGCCTAGACATCCCAAAACAAACATCAGCCCTCCAACCGCAAACACGGAAAAAACCGGCCCTTTGTAACTCCACCCCAGACGAGCCCCACCCCCAGTCATTAACTTACTCGGAGTTGCGACGGAGGAAGCAGCGGAGAAGAACATACTCGACAAGGAGGATCTTCGTCGGCTGTGTGAATGACTAGTAATTGGATTGTGCCCAAACATGTTTCTTTTCGACGCTTTTTCCTCGTTCTCTTCTCTCAATCCTCTGCCCCTTCCGATTTCAACGTACCAGTGAATGTTCCCTGTGAGAATGGGAGCGGAATGGGCCCTAGAAAACGGCAACTGGAATCTGGTCAGAAGGGAGGTAGAAGGTAGAGGAGGGAAAGGATGTGATAACAAGGCCAACAAAACATGCCCTCTCCCGGGGCCGTGACAACCCAACAAGGCCAAATCAGACAGGCCCTGCCAGGCAGCGACAGTACCCGGATTGAGTATTCCCGTCTTGGCGTGCCTCGGGCAACAATCTTGGGAGTGTGATAGGGCCAGGGATACGCACCGATGACTCTCGTGAAGCATGCACCAGCAGTGGGTTCGGAATGGGCAGTGTAAAGGAAGAGCCTGACAAGAATGGGGAGAAGAATCAATGGAGGATGGCGGATGCGGGCGGTGTGGGTGTGGGGGTGGTGGTGGTGGTGGGAGATTCTGCGAGGAGATGCGCGAACAGGAATCACAAAATTTTTTCCTCGCTCCTGCAACGGGAAACAAGGGGGTGGAGGGACGAAGGGGAAGGACGAGGAGGAAGAAGGGGAACGGAGAGGGGAACGACGACGAGCAGAGACGGCACTTGGTTGGTGTTGACAGGATGACGACTGCGATTCGATACCAAACTTGACCAGCAGCCGAAGGAAATCGAGCTCAACACTTTTTTCCTTTTTTTCCCTCACGGCCTGCCCGAGTGACTTTGATATCCCTTCTATGATACCCGTGCAGACCAGCACATCAAAAGGCAAAAAAAAAAAAAAAAAAACCATTCCGGAGCGTTCATCAAAATGCCTGGGAGGATCAATTGGTTCAAGCCACCCGGTTCTCGATACAGCACTGTACTGTACTTGTACCAGTCACAAAACGTGGTCCCGGGATCCAGAAGATGTGCCGGTACAGGTACATATAAACAAGTAAGCCTTGGGAAAAGAAAAGAAAAAAGCAAGGCCTCTACCGCACAAATCGGGTCCGGCGAGTGTGTAATCCCTGAAGTTGCCTCGTTCGGACTTTCCCTTAAAGCCCGCCCCTCTACCTCCGAAAGCTCCAGCAGCGAAAATCCCGGCACTGTACGAGTACAAGCACGATCCTCGCACCGAAAAGTCATGAGTAGGTTGCCATTTTGCACCAAAGTTGCATGACTCTAAGGACCATTAAATCACCCCAAAACAAGATAGAATTAATCAAAGCAGCATTATGTGCTTTGTGATTGCCCAACCTACCGGTATTTCAGTGAGAATTGTGTGGTTTTTATCATCCCTGCGTGAGCGTTGGCAGCTAAAGATTTGTTCATGAGGTGTTGCTATGTACCCGAGTACTGTACCTTCTTCATGGAAAACTGGTAGACTAGATATCTCCTATCCATCCCCAATCTTTCTCCAAGTAGACTAATACTTTTCGCCCAAAGTCTATTAATCTTTTTGTTTCTTTCTTCCAGAACTAATTCCATGCTATCCCAGGAAATTTGTCAAACCTTGCTCTCTTCTATCAAAGCAATCAAAGTGAGGTTTCCAGACATAAGGTTGCCCATTCTTGACGTAAAATGACAACCCACTCATGACTTTTGGTGGGAGGCTCGTACACATATCATAACAATTCTCCGAGATTCGACACTCGTGCGACACTCTGTCACATATCATTCCGGCAAGAAGTGTGCCCGTTCCGTCTTCGCTTATAAACCTCATTTAGGAAACTTAGTGGGACACTCACAGTTTTTCCCGAACGACCATTCACCAGTCTCCAGCGACCCCAACATGCCCCTTGCTGTCTCTCCCTCTTTTATGGGCGGAACGCGGGGGGTGAGATGATCTCTCTCTGATAGAATCGGTTTCTGCAATGTGCAATTCTTGCCGCCATCATTCTACGAGTAAATTACTACCATGATGCACTCCCCCTCCTTCACATTAAGAATGTGTGAGGCTTCTTCTGGCGAATTTCAGATATCAGGATACCTTGGCGCCAGGGATCTGCTCTTTTGTGGGCCTGGGCATCACGGTGTCCGGATCTCTTATTCTTCGCGAGAACTCGGGTGGACCGCTGGTACCGGTCCGGTATCGGTACGAGCATAAAAAAATACCGTACCGGTGACACCATGCCGGCCTCATAACGATTAGCTCGGGGGTGGTCGGGAACCCACCGATAGGCATGTCATCAAGGGGCGAACCCTAACTCCAGATAGACTAATCCTTGCTGGCATGATACGGTAGTCTACCGTATGCGCCCATGGGGGAAAGCCCAAGTCATTCCTTGGCAGGGTCTCCGGAGCGGGGGTGAATCTCATGTCGAAAGCTGCATATGAGTGAAATGCCCATTGATCGATGAGCTGATTGGGGACCCACCGATATATAAAGATAGATCATTCGTGTTTCCTATGAACAGGAGAAATTGTTCAATGGGCAGAGCGGAAGCCTCGGCTTGCTCCTCAATGCCGTTCGGAATGCCGCTCGGAATACCGTCAGTAACCTAGGGCTCCTCCTGTTCGGTTACCTGGGTTTGGTACGGGTCCGGTGCTAGGGATGGGCAATAATCCAATTCCCCAACTCGAATTCACACGGTTGGCATAGGCTTGATGAGCCTTTGGGTTTTTGTATCACACCGTTCGGGGGTCTGCAGATTTTGTTTCTTCCAATCTCAAAGTGAGTGATGAGTCATGAGGATAACAGGTGTTTCCGAATGAGGCTCAAAGTGAGAACGGGGTCCTTGGCGGGGATTGATGGTGGGTGGGGATGATATCAGGAACCAAGTTCAAGGTCGTGCTTGTAAGATGCTGAGAGAAGGAAATGGATGGGGGAAACGGGAAAAAAACGACCTTACGGACACTGTACTGTACAGTATTGTGCACCGGATCGCAGATGACATGCAGGAATTTTTATTGACGGGGGCATCCTGCAGCCCTGATCCCTAAACCTTACGTAGATACAGCACTTGCCTAACGTGCAGCCCTCTCTGCTCTCATCGCCAGGCTAGGGTAAACGACGTTGGTGTTTCTTTTAAAAGTGGTATGCCTGATAAAACTCTGCAGGGGGGCATCGATGTGCTCGAGTAGTTATTAGGGACTTTTTTTTAACACTCGAACCTCAAGCCTCTGCTGCCCGTGCCAATCTCAGCAGCCCCGTTCTGGCTACTTACCGTTGGCTTGTGGTGGCTATACCCCATACCGATTCCTGGAACCCGCTCGAACCTTCTTTGCCCCGCTATAACTGTGCAACCATCCCACTACTTTTTCAAGCCCCTCCTCCACCCTATCCCTCCCACCCCTATCCACTCCCAACCACTTTCCTTCCGCTGGAGAATACGAATCACAGCTCCGTAGCTTGGATCATAATTCTTCGGAAAATCGCTAAGCAATATGTCTTCCGACAAGGTATTTTCTTCTTCTGCAAGCTCCGACGACAGCCAACGGGCGTGGCACGATGGGGTGATAGACTGACTGTGGTATAGCTTAAAGCCGAAGGAAACGCGGCTTTTTCTGCGAAAGATTTCGACAAGGCCATGTATGTGTCCCTCCCTCGCGAGTCTAGAGGGAAATTGAGCGGACTGACGCAAACCAGCGGCCTCTTCACTCAGGCTATTGAGGTTGATCCTAACAATCATGTTCTTTACTCGAATCGTTCCGCATGCTATGCTTCTATCAAGGATTTTGATGGTGCCCTGAAGGATGCGGTCAAGTGTATTGGTATAGGTCTTGCTCCTTTCCTCGGCGGACCGAGCTGACACTGCACAGAAATAAAGCCGGACTGGGCCAAGGGTCACACTAGGAAGGGAGCTGCTCTTCACGGTCAAGGAGACTTAGGTGCGCAATCATCCACCACTCCACATCTTTACGAAACTTGCTAAAATTTTCCCTAGTCGCCGCGCTGGATACATATGAGGAGGCCTTAAAACTTGACCCAAACAATGCGCAGGCCAAGTCTGGTGTGAAATCCGTCCAGGAGGCTATTGCTCGCGACAGCCAGCAGGGCAGTGCCGCAGATTTGGGGATGGGAAACCTCTTCAAAGACCCACAGTTTTTGGAGAAGCTCGCAAGAAATCCGAGGACTTCCGGTTACCTTGAAGATGTGGAATTCATGGAAAAGCTGGAGAAGATCCGTGTGAATCCCAACCTCATCCAAAGTGAGCTCCGCGATCCAAGGATCATGCAGGTCATCGCAGCCCTATTGGGGCTCCAGGTGGAAATGGGCGATGGCCCCGACGGACCAGGGGGGGCTACTAGATCCTCTGAGGACACTGAAATGCCGGATGCACCCAGGGATCAACCAAAGAGAGCTGCGGCTACACCTCCAGAGCTGGAGAGCGAAGAGGCCAAGGCTAGGAAGGAGGCCCGGGAGGCAGCAGATAAGGAGAAGGCGCTGGGCAATGAGAATTACAAGAAACGCAACTTTGACACTGCTATTGAGCACTACAATAAGGCATGGGAGTTGTGCAAGGATATCACGTACCTCAACAACCTCGCTGCTGCCAAATTTGAAGCAGGCGACTACGAAGGCTGCATAAAGGAGTGCGAAAGGGCAATCGAAGAAGGTCGGGAAATCCACGCCGACTTTAAACTAGTCGCAAAGTACCCCCCCCCCCTTTTTCTCCATCCTATCTCAATCCAAACTAACAAATATCACTAGAGCCTTTGGCCGTATCGGTACCGCGCACCAGAAACTCGAAAACTACCCTGCAGCAATAGACTACTACCAGCGCTCCCTCACGGAACACCGCACACCTGAAATTCTTCAAAAGCTCCGCGCGGTCGAAAAGTTCCAAGCGGACCGCGACCGCATCTCCTACATTGACCCGGGAAAGGCCGAGGAAGCAAGAGAAGCCGGAAATGCCTACTTCAAGTCTGCAAACTGGCCTGAGGCTGTAAAGTCCTACGCTGAGATGATCAAGCGCGCTCCGGAGGACCCGCGCGGGTACACCAACCGTGCAGCGGCCCTCACTAAGCTCATGTCTTTCCCGGAAGCCGTCAGGGACTGCGATGAAGCCATCAAGCGCGACCCAGGCTTCATGCGTGCGCACATTCGGAAAGCCCAGGCCTGCTTTGCCATGCGTGAGTACAACAAGTGCCTTGAGGCGTGCAATGCGGCGACAGAAGCAGATACAGAGAGCAAGCACACCAAGGAAATCGAGGACCTCACCCGGAAGGCTATGCAAACCATGTACTCTGCGCGTGAGGGCGAGACCGAGGAGCAGACCATGGAGAGGATACAAAAGGACCCGGAGATCGTCGCCATCATTTCCGACCCCGTCATGCAGAGTATCCTACAACAGGCCAAGAGGGACCCTGCCGCGCTTACCGAGCATATGAAGAACCCGGTTGTCAAGGGGAAGGTGCAGAAGTTGATGGCTGCTGGGATTATCAGGATTGGTTAGTTGCGGTGGGTAGTCTGTTGGATGGCTTGGGAGGGGGTTTTTGTGACTCGGTTTTACACTTTCCTCTTTTCTCCGTTTTTCCCTATCATTGCAATGAAGTTTAATATTTGGTTGATGGAGGGATCGGGGGGATTCGTGTATACACATTCGGTTCAGTCTTTGCCCGATTTTTATTCACTTGCTCTGTCGGGTTTGTTTTCAATGCCTGGTGTAAGTTAGCACTGTATGCCATGGACGTCCGATTCGTTTTATCACACTATGCTTGTCTAACGTGAAATTTCTAACCTTTCCTTTCCCTTGGTTTGGATGTCGCGGGTCTTCCTGACACGGCGGCATAAGTTGACATCTCCCATGCTGCCTCACCACACCCAAGATGCGTTACCTTTCCTGCACTACGCTGTAACCCACCCCCCTCTCTCTCACGCACACCCCAAGATTCCCACGGTGGTAAAATTAGTGAAAAGAAGAAAAAACTCATTCCGCAGATACCCCTCTCTGCTCCAATAGGAACACCACTAGGGCTTAACCTACCCCCGATAAGCATATCACCAAAATATTCCCAAAACCCCAGCCCGCCAACCCCCCAGCACAACACAGATGAGATAATATGGGTGTTGATATGCGAAAACTGGGCAGACACCTTTAACCTGGTTTTGAGTTATAACACTTTGAAGTTTGCATGACAACCACAACAATTTTAGATCTGATGAACCATAAAGCTTATAAAGAGTCCAATTTAACTGACAAATATTTTTTAAGCTCTTCAGGTGATGCTCTTTATCTTTAAGGAGTATGATATGCACTAAAGGAAATTTGTTGCAGTTGTAGATTTACCTAGTTTTCACATATCAGCACCCATCTGATGAATTATAAAGCTTATAAAGAGTCCAATTTAACTGACAAATATTTTTTAAGCTCTTGAGATGATGCTCCTTATGTTTAAGAAGTATGATATGCATTGAAGGAAATTTGTTGCAGTTGTAGATTTGCCCAGTTTTCGCATATCAGCACCCATATAACGTCCCAGAGAAAGAAAAGAATGTTGTCCCGTTCTGGCAGGTATTGCACACCATAAACAGGACACAGATCACAATTCATCATTCGGACAACCAGACCAGAAGACAGGGCACTGTGTATAAATTAGTCCTTTTCCGCTATCTTCCAGGTTTTGAGCGATCGAGTCAACGACTGGGTTGGAGCGTGATGTTGGAGTACTGTACTGTACTTTACTGTACTGTACGGGCCACTGGTACGGCGCGTGGTTTCGGACGTGGCTTAATCGCTCAAGATAAGTTTGAATGAATGAATAAATGCAAGAGAAGGGGACGTTATGGCGTACCTTCTGGTATTGAGTTGTTTGTATCGTAGGGTTTTTGGAAGAGGGGGGTGGATTGCGCTTTTCTCGTTTTGTTCCGTCTCTTCTCCCGTTCTGTGTGGTGGGGATATATGGTGTTTTGCGTGGAATGTCTTGTCGATTGGATACCTAACTTATTAGCTACGATAGCGGTAGTACTAGGGAGGGTACCGTAGTAACTTTTGTTATTTTCACTGCGTACGCGTTGGTTGGTGCACTGTGTTCATAGTGCTGCCTGGTGTGATAGGGGGGGGGGGTTTGGGTGTATTCTTTTATTCCACTGCGGAATCACCCACCCCGTCGGTCATTTCATGTTTTGCATGATTGATTGTGGGAGCTCAAAGGCCGAGGGGTGATAACCGTAGTCCAACTCGGAGCCGGGGTGGGTTTGTATGTATGATACTCGTAGATATTTGATAGAAGTAGAAGAGCAGGAGGAGGAGAGGGATCTTGGGTTTAATTAATCCTCCAGAAAGATGGAATTCGCCGGTCATGCTATCGAACTTTTTTTCACCCTGGAGCTCTGTATGATGGGATATATTCTAGTCTCTGTGACTCCGCTAGTAGTTCACCGACCTGCTACAGTATGAGCCCACCAAGTGAGGATCACACATCAAGGCTGCCTTCCGATTCCTAACCCCCCCTTCCATAGCCTACCAATGGCTACCATGTTTCCGGGTATGATATTAATAGACGCCAGCAAAGTACTATAACCAGAAAAGGCCTTGGAAAAAAGGTGGCTATGGGGGATACATAATATCTACGGTACCCCTACATTTTTTTTCCCCTTATGACAGTTAGTTAGCCAAGAAATAACAAACGCGACAACTCTTACCGCCGGGGAATATACATTTTCACTCCCCACCACACGATCACAAATCCATAAATTATCCAACGATGTACTAGTACCGTAGAAGCTTGAACAATTAGACGGTATGCTATGCCGTCGCGTCTTCCTCTCTCAGTAAAGTCCAGAAATTAATTAATTTATTTTTTCTGTCTTGCCGGGGGAGGAAGAGGGGCTGTGTTTTTCTCCCCCCCGCCCACCTTCCAGAGAAGGAAATTCCGGACTACATAGCACACCGTTCCAATTATTCAATTTTTCACGGGTATTTTATCACCCTGCTACGATATCGCTAGACTAACGAATAGACAACCAATCACCTCTCCAGGGGTCGGAAACCATTAACCTTCAGGCTGTGTTTTTCTCCATCTAGATCAGTCCCAAATATAACTGATGGACCGGAAGAAGTATTGGACTATTGATGCTTACGTGGTGGTGGTGGCACGCTTCTCATCCGGTACCGTATGATATGTCGCCAAAAAAAAAAAACTGGGTGGAGATTTTATGCTGCGGGATGTCTTGCTGGTCGGATATATTGCGAAACATGTGGCAGAAATGTATGATAGCATGCATCGTACCCGGAAGGTGTAATAGCGCCGGACGGGCAGGGGAAAAGAGTAAAAGTACGAGTAGTTCAAAAAAAATAAAAATAAAAATAAAATACCCGACAGCTCAGCAGTAGACGTGAGATCTTCACATCATCCGGTGGTGGCAACCATTAACACAGGTTGCAGGGCAGGGACTAAATTAATCTCTCCAATTTCCGAGTGATGGACCATGATGTCCTCAACCTCGGGGAGTTTTTTTTTTTTTCAGGGGGGAAGGAAGCATATCTATATTAACATAATTCGAAAGAAAGAACGAGGCTCACTCTTACAAACCCTCCAGAATGATGCGTCACACCATATCTTCACAGCTATCACATATACCAGCTAGAGTTGCGTTGCGTTAGAACCCCCAGGTGAAAAATGAAAATGAAAAAACATAAAAAATGTAGTAATGAGCTGAAATGTGACATTATGCCCCTGCGATACTTGGAGAGTTGCGTCCGTCCAACTCGGTAATTAGAGGCTGAAATGAGGGAACGATAGTATATATTAGTGTAAAGAGAGATAATAAGTACGAGCATTTTATGATGGGAGCTTAAGAAAGAAATAAATATGGCATTATAGCTCTTTCTAAAACTCTATATATAGACAGCATTTTATCTTTCTCTATTTCTTCCCACCTTTTCCGATCACAACTCCTATTCTATTCTTGCTGGGGGTTTTTCTCTTTTTCTTTTTTTGCTCCTCCGTCACTTTATATCTGCAATCATGTTCATGCGAAATTGTATATCAGTAAAAGAAAAGAAAAGAAAAGAAAAGTGGGTATGATAGGAATTGTTTCCCTGGACTTTGTGAGAGAGAGTGTGTGATCAGATATGTAAGCTGCCGTTCAAGCGGTCACAGATCTCCTCCCCACGTCCGCACATATAAATAGATAAATAAACAATCTATCTACTTGTCTACATACATAACCTTATCAGGGACCAAATTGCTTAAACCCCACCCCTCAAGAACTTCGCAATAGCACTCTTCTTAATGCTATTCTTCCATCCCTTCTTTTCGTTCCCACCCCCGACTTCCTCCCCCACCTCCGCTCGGGCTTTCTTCCCCCACAAATTTTTCCTGTGGGGACTCTTCTTCTTCGGAACGGTGGTAGAGTCGGAAGCCTGCGAGCTAGAATCGGTGTCGAAGACCGATGGCAAGGATTTTTCCGTGGCCGTCTCGGCGCCCGGGAGGGGCGGTGAGGTGCCATGCAAGTGCTGATATGGAAACGCATTCGGACCCGACGGAGCATATTGGGGGGCGGTATTGGTGGCGCTGGTGATTAGCGAGGCGGTGGGGGGGACGGAGGTTGAGTAATCGGTGTTTGTGTCCGAGTCGTTGAGCCAGGAGGATTGGTTGTTGGTGTGTGGGGAGGAGTTGGCACTGCTACTATTAGTGCAGTTGTCACTGTTTGCAGTGACTTCGAGCTGCCTTCCGAGGGTTGCGATTTGCTGATCTTGGCCGTCGTGGTTATTAAAGACATTGGAGTAGCGACAGTCGCGCTCGTTCAAGATCCAGCTACCAGTAATGTCCCCCGGGATGGCAGTACGTAGGTCATAGCCTGAGGGATACGGGACTATGGATGAGGGTGAAGCGGGGCGAGGACGCCCAAACAGATTTTGAAAGGCCGCTTTAAAGTCAAAGACGCTTTCTGTATCACCGTCGCTGTCTTCCTCTCTGCGGTATGATCCTGCAAGCTTCGCCAATGCTTTGTCACGGGCTTTGGTCCTCTTGCGGAGTTTCAGCTCTTCGTCTTCCTCAGACTCGGGCTCAGGTTGGGACACAGGCTCAAACTCAAACTCAAACTCAAACCCAGATTTAGGCTCTGGCCCAGACCCAGACCCAGGCTCAGACTCAGACTCAGGCTTAAGCTCGGGCTCTAGATCTTCTGGAATAGGCTCTTCGTCAAAGTAGTCGCCAATAACCGCCCTAGGATTCTCCTCACTGTGTATCGAGGACTGGACAACGTTAGTAGTAGTGGTAGTAGTCGCACTAGCAGTAGACACCATAACGATAGGGCTCGGCTTCATCACCAACTTAACCCTTGCCATCTCAACACCACCAGGCCACGGCTCTGTCCAAGAAACTAGAATTTCACCATTTTCCAAATTACTCGCCCAGGAGTGAGCATGGACTCCAAACTTGACACCATTGTTTCCTCTATTCACTTTGTTGAGATTGAAGAGCGAAGCCTCGCCGAACCAAGGTCCCATAGGCTCATCCGCGAGTCTCATCTTGATCACCACTTCCTTATTTTCACCACCACCTAGTTCGCATCCAATAAAGATAAAGTGTCCTTGTTCACTGAAGAGCTGCGAGTGCATTATCGTCCCGCTCTGGACGTTTTTCATGACGCATTTAAACACTGGCGGTGGTCGGGGTATAACCCTCCCTTGTTGGTATAAGGGGAATGGTGTTATAGGAAACTGGGGTACTTGCGGGAAGTTGACAAAGTTCTCACCATTCCAGCACTTGTAGTTTTCTGCGCACCAGTATGCACGATTGCGGTGGGGGACGCGGCAGAGGTAGATTGGTACGTCGAGTTTTGAGTCGCGAGTGGCAGTGGGGTGGGAGGTTTTCTGGACCGGGTCATTATAGCTTCCGTCGAAAGCGAAAGAAGCTGGAGCACCGGAACCGTAAAGGTATATGTAATCTCCATGAATGACCGTTGAGATATCGCCCCATCTTGGACCGAATCCCTACCCTATAGTCAACCACCTACTGCGCCAACCGATTGGAAATATAGTGGTGTGACTTACATCAAAAACCAGCGCCCCCTTCCTATCACACCTCGGCCCGCGCTCCCCATCAATCCTCACCTCCGCCACCCCAACTCCACAAAACACATCGGCACCCCGACCACTTGTACCGCCCCTCATTTTCATAAACCAAACAACACCGAACTCCTTCCCGGGCACCTGGACTACAGAGTTGAATACCGTCATGTAACAACCCCTGTCTGTTCCGGCTGCCTTCTCCACGCGCGAGAAGGGTATGAATTGTGGGATGCGGTGACGATCAATGTAAGTGGGATAAGTAGTAAGGGTAGGGTTGGAAAGACTACCAAAGGCGGCGGTAACGCTGCCAATTGGCGTGTACTCTAGCTGAGAAGAGCCCGGGACGGGAGAGATCTCGAAAGTGTCGTTGAAGAGGAATACGGGTTCGTAGTTCAAGAGTGTAGAGCAGCCGTGGGTGCGCGCATAATTGCGCGATTCGTTGACTGGCCGATAGGCTTTAGTTTGGGTTGACGGGGAAGAAGCAGGGGGGGGGGAGTGGCCTATACCGTCACGGACTTGCCCGAGAAGTTCCACTGAGTATACTTGTGGCGGATAGTCTGCGCGAGCGCATGGTATGTTACCCTCGTTCAAGTGTGGCTCGAGCGCCATTTTGGCCCGTCGTGAAGCTTTAGCGCTAAGCAAAAAAAAGGGGGGGAGTATCTGGTCGCAGAAGAGAGTGTGGGTGTGTGTAGAGTAAAGAATGGAGGTGGGACGGGAATAAAAGGTGGGGCCGTGGCTAGCCAGAGGAAAGAAGAAAGGGAAGGGACGGAAACCTGGGGTAATAATTACTTGGCAGGGACCCGAAACAGGTGTGACTTCTGATAAAAGCTTGTTTTCGAGCCCTGGGGATCCCTGCAGATGTGGCATAGATGAGGGTTGGATACTCGGCCGCTATAAACTTTTTTCCGAAGGCAAGACTCACAATGACCCGGCCCGGGCCGTAAATCCTTAAGCCCGGCCCGAACCCGGCCCGAATGATGGCCGGCCGGACCCGAACCCAACCCGAGCCCGGGCCACCTGGAAAGCCCAAACTATTTGAGAGCAGAGATTAATCCAACTCTATTTAAAGAAGTCAATAACTCTAACTTTAGTACTTGAGAGACCTTCAAGTTGCACTGATTCTAGGAAAAACAGGTCATGAGAGTGGTATGAGTTAGTGAACTGGATGAAGGAAACCAAGAAATGCCTAGAAAACAGCTTAAAAAGGAAGAATTATTCTCGGAAATGTGTTTCGTAAACTCTTTCGGAGACCCCCCCCCCCCCACTCCGGCCATTGGTTGCCAGCTTCGAAGACATTGAAGTGCTTGAATAGTATCCGAACTAAGGGAATGTCGCGAATCGCTAATCGCTCGTTTGGTGCCTGAGACTATTCTCTCCGGTTCAGCAGACATTGCCAGTATGTTATGAATATTGATTGCCCACTTCGACAATATAGGATCCTCCTTTTGCGGTACTTCAACCACTATCTACAGTAGGATAATAGCATGTTAGTAAACTTTAACAAAAGAATGAATGCAGTGGAACTTACTCCAGTAGACTTCGAACATAGACCTCCGATTCCGCAAGTCCCGGGGTTCACAGCACTTGTGTTTAACATCAGAGGGTATGAGTGATATCATGTGACTTGATAAACATAAGTGACAATTTTTTGGGCTTTCTTTTAGGCTTTTTCGGGCTACCTGGGCTTGCCACCTGGGCGACCCGACCCGATCACAGCCCGTACCCAATTGTGAGGCTTGCTCGAAGGAGGAACCCAACTACCTACGAAAAAGTTATCAGTCACAAAGTTTTGCTCGTCAACAAAGACCCGGAGATTCTGTCATGGTATTGCGAACACACCTCCATGTAATACATTGGCCTTTTATTTTGCTCTCTGCCCCACCTGGCTAAACACTCAATCTTCCTCCGCTGCCCCCGCTCATCCCCCCTCCCTCCTTGCTCTCCTCCTCCCACCCCACCCCATTTCCCTTACAGAGAGGGGGCAGGGTACGTCCCATTCCCCAATCGCTACCCAGGATCTATACACAACCAAACCGTCCACAAAACAAAGGCAATAAAAAAAACGCCATACCAGCCCACACAGCTCTAATGAAATACAAAGAAAGTCTGCAATATCATATCATACAAACTCTCCCAATCAAAATCCAGGGCTCCAATTCAGCATCCCCATCCCAAATCCTCCATCCATAAAAGTCCAAAAGTTATTGTTTGCAATCATTTCCCCATTTCCTGTGAACAGCAATGGCTCCGGGGGCACCGTCGGACTGGCCCACTCGCCAGCCGAAGTGTAACTGGGAGTGGCAGATGTTCGACCGAGTGGTTGCTGCTGAGGCTGTGGAGGCGTAGGGGGTAGGAAAGGATCCCGTGTCGGATCTTGCTGTTGCTGCACGAAATATTTGCTTTCCCAAGAGGGGTTGGTGTTTGAATTCCCGAGCGCTGTATCAGAAAGCAAATGCGACGGTATGACGCCCGGAGATCCCGATACGGCCGTGGAGGGGCTCTGCGGGTAGTTACTACTTGGCAGATGTGCGGGAACTGAGTCGCCACCCGTGTCCAAGCTCCCTGACGTCCCGCCCGTTCCTATCCCTATTTCGCTATCGCCCAGACCAAGCCGGGACAGACTCGCCACTGGCTCGACTGGCATGCTCAAAACACGTTCTACTTCTGCGCGTTGTCGAAGGTACCACGTCTTTAGCATCATCACCATTACCACAAACTTCTTAGCGCCCCGGCACTTGTCATCTGCAGCTATCTCTTCCAGTCTCGAGATCAGCCGATCTAGGAAATGTGTTATTTTAAGACTGTTTCGGTCTAGGTGTTTTCCCAAATCCGATTTCGGGCACGAGGCAGTGAAGTATATTTTCAATAGGACGACGCAGGCATAGGAGCAACGGATGAAGTTGAACATTGGAACGGACCGTGCAGCAATTAATGGAAGAGAGAAAAATGTGGATAGCACGGTATGGGCCGCAGACATACATGTTGTGATTGAGTTGAGATGCAGGGGAGTAAGGGGTTGAGACGAAGTTGGTGGTGGTCCAAGTAATGATTCAGCATAAGGAGGGCGGAAGTCGTCAACATTGTGGTTATTGTGAAGAACAATTTCGTTGGTATAAATCGAAACTATGTGGAAAGACATCTCCAATTGTGCTACATAAAGTCAGCATAAGAATAAAATACATGACAAGTCGTGGTATTACGATGCCAAGCATTTTCTGGAAGTTCCTCCCTCCATGTCTTCAGCTTCCTGTTGAACTCTTGGAGTTTAAGCTGGACCCTTTCCTCCTGGAGATTGACCACTGCATCTACCTGGTCAAAAGCGAACTCGTTACCCACATCCTCCGCAATCTTTTGCACTTTAACCAGATTAGCAAGGCTGATGTCTGTTTTTTCCGCCCCAGGATTAGTTTCCAGCTCCTGCACACATTCAGCCATGAATGGTGTGAAGCGCAACATATTAGGTTTTCGTAAAGCCATAGAAACATTACAGCAGGTCCAATAACAAGCCAACAACGTTCTTCGTGACTCGAGCGTGGACGAGTCTGGGTAAGTGCTTCTGGGCATGGGTGCTGGCGAGGGCTTTGGAAACCCGTATTTTCGATCGCCTGATGGAGGATGCGCCCCGCCTGGGCCAGGAACCCAAGGTCTATGCGACATCCCGGAAGGTCCAATACCTTCTCCCGGACGCATCGCACCCGGCATCGAGCAAGTTCCTGGTACCCGTGGTTTTGACAAAACGGTCTTACGGCCAAGCCCAATTTCCAGCGCCATGACAGCGGCTTGGTGCGTGAGCATGTAGAACTTAAGCTCCTCGGCGTGCTCTGGTGGATAATACCATAGAGCCGTTACCAGTAACGCCTGTACAAGCTCAAAATTCTTCTCTCCATTTATCATGATCTTATCTGCCAGAGCCCGTGAAATCTCCTTGTGCAGCGCATAGTGAAGATCCGGATGACTCATCCTAGAAGCTGAAGCGAGAATTGCGAGAAACAACGTTGGCTTCTCCCCCCGTACATCATCGGCTGTGGTACCGGGTGGGAACACAACTGCTGGAAAATTAGGTACCAGATCCTCAACGTAGTGGTCAAATATTTTCCTAGCCATTTCTATACCCAACAATTCTCTATCTATCACATCCACGTACTCGTACTGATGTGCATTCCCTTCCGCAGGTTTAATATACGTGCTCACGGGTATTTTAGTCCCTTTGGGAGCAATGAATGGGTAGAACACGGGGTACTTTTCTGCATCGCTTCGAAGCGGCTGTTGAGCTCGGTTCTCATCACTCTCCCTCCTTCGCTTTGCCGGACGTGCCGAAACCGGGGTTGGGGCCGCTGCTTCCACCACGACTTCCGTAGGTGTCTCATCTTCGTGATCCTCCTCATCACCCTCCCCATGCGATGCCCTAGCCGCCATCTGCTTGGTCGCGTTCAGACTAGCCGTCAGCGCATCAATTTTCCTCTCCAGCTCTGCAACCTTTGTATCCGCCTTTTTCTGCCGTTTCCTCGATGGAGTCGTAAAAACGCATTCCCGATTAGCCTTGGCGCATCTCTTGCACTGTTTAGCAGGATCATCCGCGTTTGGATCACACCGCACTTTCAAACCGCGACAGGATTCACATGCCCGTGGCCGTTTCTGATCCTGTAACTGTTGCACACTTGGTGCTGCCGGCGACGCGGAAAAGGAGCCTGCGCTCTGTATTGGCGTCAAGTGGGAAGGTTGTGAATATTCTAGGGGGTCAGCGCCCGGGGCTTGTGAATGTAGAGGAAGTGTCGGATCGTGAGAGCTGGTGACCAGTGGTGGTAGGGAGTGAGGAGGTGTGAACTGTCCTCTGTGGCCTCTATGGCCTGCGTCTGAATACCCCGAGGCATCCGTCAGATTCGGGTCGATCTCCATCTAAGGAATCGGCAAGGCTTAAGCTATGTAACTCGTGTCGCAGCGGGGGAAAATACCGCTATGTGGGGACGGGGGGGGGCAGCAGAATTCAAGAGTATCTCCGGGAGTCGGTGGAAGCGGAGGGAACCGCCTGAAAATTGTTCCCAAGGAAAATAACAATGTAAACGAAGCCCGTACCTCAGAAAGAACACAGCCCAAAGCACCAAGACCAGGATACCTGATGTTCCAACGCAAAGAGAACAGAACACTGGAACCACTGTAGCTTCGGTTGAAGCCTCTTCAGTGCAGTGTTAAATGAACCAGCTACAACCGTGCACGGGGACTGGAAGGAAGGACTGAGAGGCGGTAATCAGGCTCGTGGTCTGGAGGTTGAGGAGCGTAAGTTTGGAGTTGAATATATTGTCGAAGTGCTAGCACTAGTCGAGTACACTTCAAACGATGGAACTGATGGATAAGGAAGAGCGAAAGACTAAGCTCTGACCGATCAAGCATTTTTTCAGGAGAAGGAGGGGCCATGGATGAATAATTCACCGGTTTGCAATTCAAGCGAATGTTTTGGCGGCTGTCCCTCGTTCTCCGCACCGTCTGTCTGCACTGTCCACTCTGTATTGTCCGCCATCTCTTCAAAACTTCCTTCGGACCCGTCCAGTAATATAGAAGCTTGAGGAAGTGAATGGTTTTTCTTTTCTTTCTTTCCTTTTCCTCTCTGAAAAGTATAACAAATAGAGTACCGGTGCCGTACGTACTGCATGATACTCCCATCCCCTGTAACACAAAGCCATAGCCGAGACCGTTTCCGCTCAAACTGCATGTAAAAAAACGCCAAGAGGAAACAGGAGAAGAATGGGTGAGCGTGCAGCGTGCTTGAAGACTTCTATCGGCCGAAGCAGCATAAAGTACGAGTACGAGTACCGTACTCGTACTTGTTGTCGGGTACATGTATGATAGCAGTTCTACTAGCGAACAGTGGCTACATCCAGTACTGAGTAGTGAGGGGCAATCATTCTCTCAATCCTTGAATCCGACTAAATTTTAATCTGGATCCAAGAATTACAAACCAGTCCACAAGCTGGCTAATAATTGACCCAACCAGCAGGAATTGAGATGCCATCGAAAAGCTTCGGACTTGCGCTGTCCTCAGACCGCTCGAGTACCCAGTGCTCCTTGGAAAAGCGCACCACCAGCACTAGCAAAATACCCTTCTCGATCAGAACACTCCCCAGAGCTGTGCCTCTGTAAGGTCAGAGCCTGCTACCCCTGACCGAAAAGCGGCACTCTGGGTTCCGAGCCCTTCTCTTCACTGCGCAATTCACCAGACCAGTGCAGCACTTTCTTCCGTGAATTGTACCACCTGCCGGCTACGGCTAAGCTTTTTTTTTCCCCACCGTTCGCTACGCGGGTGAGTTAAGGGAGTTTTTCTCCCAAGAATTGTATACCGGTATTGCAGCTGGCAGTGTAGCTCTGCATAGGCACGAATGTGGGTTACCGAAGAAGTAGAGCTCAAAAAAAATGAATATCTCCCCACATCCCCCGAGGATGGGGAAGCGGGGAAGCCTGCAGGTATGGAGGAGACTAGAGGATACTGTACTAGCACATGCAGTACCGGTATCGTACAGTACTCGTACAGATATTGTAGGCCAGGTGATGGTTTTCACCGTGCGGGCTTCCATTGTAGCGGAGTGCGATGACTTGACGATCGAGTGGTGGGAAAGTTGAGTGACGGCGGGAATAATGTTGCAATAGATGGGGTTTGTTGCTTGCGTGCTCTCTCTTTTTCACTTTTTTGCTCCTGGTGGCGATTTCTAACCACCTGCTGGCCTCTCTCTGCTCGTATATACGAGTATCATGATTATATGCCAATTCTGTTCCTTTATGGGCGTGTGTCCATTTTTTTGCCCCCTTCCCCCAATTCCCCCCAAATTTCCAGCCACGATCTCTACAAAGCCGGGAGAGGGAGGGCAAAAAAGGAAAAGGGAGAAGGTAGAGAAAAAAGTTTCTTTTTTATTATACCTGATTCCGCAGCTCTCCCAAATTCTCGCGTGGAAGCACTACAATACGATGGCGTGCTACTGGTTGTACAGTACTCGAGTACAGTAACTTATTCGTGGATTTCGTTAGGCGGTTCCACTCGCTTTCGTCCCATTGGCCAATTTCCGGCACGGCAGTTTACCCAACCGCAGAAGGAAGCTCCATGCCCTTCCAACGTGCCAGCAACAACAATACTGCATCGTCCCTCTCTTTTGCAGGCAGCAAGCAACAAGCGGGTGGAGGAGGAGGCAGGAGGTAGGAGGAGGGGCGAGCGAGAGGGTTCGTCAGGCGGATTTTCGTCGTTCCCATTTTATTTCGCTTCTTTCCCCGTGGCTTCGATCCCTTTCTGTGGGCCTGTTATCCTCTGCCCTCGCTCACTGGCAGCATTAGTGGTTTCGCCACGTTCGTCGCTCTCCGCTTCACACTCTACACTTCTTTCGCCATTCTCCTCTGTAGTGAGGGAGGAGAAGGGGGAAGAGGATCACTGGACACGAGGCGTTCGGAAGAGAGGAGACTGAAAACAATCGCAATACATTACGTCACTCCCAAAGAGCCAGTTTTTTTTTTTTTTACCCGAGCCCGAGGCGAATCCTTCTGGACTCGTTCAAGACAATCACCGCTCCACACTCAGGATAGTAAACCCGTACGGTATTCCACCAACACTGATAGAACACCCTAAAGATGCCGGCCCTCTCGTCTTCGCTTGCCGAGAACCGGCTTCACCCCTCGGCTCAAACTCACCAGACGGTCACTACGGTTGCTGTATCGACCGAGGGCTATTCCGATCACGGTGCTTGCGGGAAGCGAAAATCCGAGGTGTTGGGTTCTGGCCCTGGTGGTGTAGTGCCCATTGGCGCATTCGAAGTATCCAAGGGCAAGAGACTGTTACAGGTTGGACTAGCGGTGGCCTACTGCCTTTTTGCAGCTGGTGTAGTGTTCGGATATGCCGCGTTGAAGCCCGTCATGATCAAGGAGGGAATTTACAGGGATAAATGCACTGATAGGGAGATCGAGAGGGGTTTGAGAGTTTGTTACGAGCAGGAGATACGGTTCGTGCTCTCTGAGCGCTCCCCCACTTGTTATAGGGTAGAGATGTAATGCTAATGACGTGCCCCGAACAGACTAAACTTCATGTTTACTCTTGCAGCAGTAGGCACGAATGTTTGTGCCTTGCTAGTTGGGACGATATTAGACCAGTATGGGCCTAGAGTTTCTGGGATTATCGGATCCATGCTATTTGCCCTCGGATGCTTAGGCTTTTCTCTCGCGGAGCAGATACGCAATTTTGATCGTGAGCTTCCCTCCCCCTCACCTTCTATAGCCCTTTCTTTCTAACTCCGGTGCCAAGCCTACCCAATATCCTATCTTCTTCTAGCTCTAGGTGGCCCGTTCATCTTCATCTCCTCTTTCCACCTCTCGAATGCCTTTCCATCGCACTCGGGCCTGATTCTCTCGATGCTCACAGGGGCTTTTGACTCCTCCAGCGCCGTGTTCCTCCTCTACCGGCTCCTCTACGAACACACCCAGGGAAAACTCACTCTAAGCACTTGGTTCACGGCTTACTTGATTGTGCCCGTGACAGTCCTGATCCTGCAATTAACTCTTATGCCCTCAGGGAGCTACAAGACCGTGGGCGAACTCGTCTCCCAAGCCGAAGTTGAGGAAGAACTGCTCCACGAAGACCATGATACCGGAGACTGTATAGAAACCGACGACGACAACCACCTCCGTCTCCGTCACGAGCATCACTCAAGCCTAATCCACGAAATTGATTCACTTCTCGGGGGCAAAGATGCGAAGGCAACACACGACAGGAAACTCGAAGAATCCTATGAGAGCAGTGGCCTCTGGGGCGCTATGCACGGAATGCCTATAAATCGGCAAATATGTAGCTGGTGGTTCGCACTCATCACATTCTTCACCATGATCCAAATGATCAGAATTAACTACTTTGTCGCGACAATCCTCCCACAATACGAATTCCTCCTCGGTAGCTACCACCGTGCGGTAGAAGTCAACAAATTCTTTGATCTGGCCTTGCCAGTCGGCGGCATCCTTGCCGTGCCTTTAATCGGCTACTTACTAGACCGCTACTCCACCCTCATAATCCTTCAAATCCTCGTCGCCCTCGCTGCCATAATCGGTGGCCTCGGGATCATCAAGGACTCGTACCCCGCCGCCATCGCCGGGATAATCGGGTTCGTGGCTTACCGCCCATTCTACTACACCGCCGTATCGGACTACGCAGCTAAAGTCTTTGGCTTTGAGACCTTTGGGAAGGTATATGGCCTCATTATCTGCCTTGCTGGCCTTTTGAACTTATCGCAGACTGGCCTGGATACGCTCACTTTAAGAGCTTTCCGCAAGGATCCGCGGCCGGTGAATTTTGGACTCCTGATGGCGAGTGTAGTTGTGGGGTGCGCACTTGTTGGGTATGTCTGGAGGAGCGGCAGGAGGATCAGGAGGTTTAGGCTCGGGCTTGAGGCTGAGGGGGCCAGGGAGGAAGTTATGCCCGGGGGGAGTTTGAATGGGTATGGAGGAGTTTAAAAGTTGGCGAAGGAGGAGAAAGGAAGGTCTACATCGATGCTCATGAGCGATGCTTATCGCGGTTACGCCAATTTTTCCTATCCCTGTTTTTTCCGCTTGTGTGGAATTGTTCTGGAACTCATGGAATCTAGTTGACAACATATCCGGCGCGTTCGGTGTTCTTTTTTTTCTTTTTTTCTTTTTTCCTTTTTTCTACTGCAGTCATTCTAACCCATTTATGGAAAATTGGCTGTTTTTCATATTCTTCTGCAAGACGCTGCGCTCCATCTTTCTTCCATTCACCCCAGCAGGCATCACATTGCGCTGGGTCAATTCTTTAGTGTGTATCTAATAGCTAACCCACGAGTACCGGTAGTGCTCGAGCATAGCCTTGGAAATCAAAAAGTCTGAAATCGGAGTTGAGATTTTGTATTATGTTGATAGTGAGGGTACCGTATTAGAGTGCAGTGGTGGTCCAGTACTATAATTGTAAATTTAGTAAATTTAAACCGCACGGAATATCATTTGGGGCAGCAATTACTGTACTGTACCGTACCAGTAACCCCACACACACATACACACACATTCAACATCGCACATACCACAAGACTCGAAGCCCCAATATGGCTTTCACGAATTCTTACGGTATCATGACTGTACCGCATAGTACTGTACCATCCATCCCGCCATGCGGTCAAACGTTTCGATCCGGGCCGGAGGGAAACCCCCTCGTCGCTCATTTCCAATCATGGCTATCGGATACGGTACTGCGCGCTGCGCGGGCGGGCAAGTAAGTGGGCAAGTCAACACGGTATCGTACTGTACGAGTACCCTACTCGGGTGCGGCCCGTTCTCCCCCTACCGGACTCCCAATTCGGCTCTACCCGCCATGCATGTGTGCGCGCCAAGGCATTCTCTACAAGGACCCCACTCTCTCACCGCGGGAAAGGTTCGCCTGCAGAGTGACACGGTAATACAATATGGCACGCTGGATGGACAGCACTCTGGTTGAGGTTTAAATCTCTCCTCCTGCAATGCAAAACGACCCTGAAAGTATTATATGCTATGCCGTAGTCAATAATATGGGAGGCAATATGTAAACAAGTACCGGTAGCGTAATCTATCTACCCCGCCCATGACCGCCCGCCCACTTTGCCGGCTTAACCATCCATTTATAAAAAACCATTACTATACGAGCTCCGGGGAGAATAAACTACCATGACTACTCTAATAAATAGCACATGCCTCATCCCTTCCTTTATCTAGTAATCCCTTGTATTGACCTCACCCCTTCCATAAAAGCCGGGTATAGTGCTAGATGAAAGCTACACGACATCTGCTAGCTTCGCTACCATAGCTAGCAAAATGATCAAATACAAAAGAGAGCATGATATCGTGATATTACCATCCCATCCCATTGAACAGAATCTTGTCCCCCCTCTTAAAATAGTCAAAAAAGAAAATCTAGAATAAAGAAAAGGACCCCTGAAAATTAACACACTTATGGCGTAGTGCTTCATAAACCACGTTCTGGTGCACCCAACAGCACTCTACCTAGGTGCTCGTGTTTTTTTTTTTCTGGAGTAAAAGATGAGTAGAGAAGGAAAATATAAATCGTGCGCCCCACAAGTGGAGGAAATCAACGGATTTAATGTTCGAGCAGCCTGGAATCATGTCAGTAATTGATCTGAAGGTGAGAAAAAGAGTCCAAAGGACTGACCTCAAAGAGCCCTGGACGACAACATTCTCCAAGATACTGCCGTTGGGGATATCAATGGTGCTTCCTTCGTTTGCGACAATGATAACAGTCCCTGTTACCTAATTAGCTATCGTACTACATAAATTCACAATTTAAAAATGGTGTACCCTTCAATGTAACACCTCTCCCCAAGTTGACAGCGCCAGTAACGGTAAGATGATCCAATTCCAAGATTCTGGGAATGCTAGGGACACGTTTCTGGAAGTCTGAAACCTTCTTAAAGTGGCTTCCAAGTTTGATCAGTGGTGCGGGCCCGAATCTCGCAGCGTCCATCATAAGTTGGCCATGTTTCATGGAGTAGAGGTCACTCTTGACCAACATGAGGTCAGAGCATGTCTTGACAGGCAAGAATCTCCTTCGAGGAACGTTGACCCCATGAGCATTCTTAAAGTGACGGATAGCAGCGCCAACAGCAGTTTCGAGCTGAATGACCGAGATGTCAGATTCGCCCTTCTTGTCGACGGGGATAGTCTTCGAGTTGGGAATAATTTCCAACTCGAGTTCGTGGTTCTCAACGACACGCTTGATAGCTTTGAGGTTTAGCCAGATATTGTTGGTGTTGAAGTACTTGAACTTCTTGATGGACTTGAAGTCTTGTTCATGCTCCTTGGGCACTTGGGCAATCTCAAGGAGCCGAACGGTTCCCTCATAGTCAATGATGGTACCTCCCTTGACGTCGGCCTTTGTCTTGTCGGTGAGCTCCATAATGTATTCCGCCCCTGTCTCCCTCATGTGATTGAGAATACTCAAGTCAACAACAGCACCCAAGTTGTCGACATTGCTGAGGAAGATGCATTCGATGCCCTGCTCTAGTAGACGATCCAAGATACCAGAGTTCTGAAGCGACTCGAAAACGTCACCATGGCCGGGAGGATACCAGTCAACAATAGGCGAGTTGTAATCTTTAGTGGCAGGGAGAAGGGAGTCCTTAAGGACACGGGGGTATCGCGATTGGTTGAAGGTGTGAATGGTTACGCGGTGGCCCTCGTACTTCTTAATGATGTTCTGGGTGTCATCGTCCGTGTTGAACGAGTTCATGAGAACGAATGGGACGTCGACATTGTAGGTTCGGTTAAGATATTCAACCTGGCGTACGGACAAATCGAGGAAAGACATGCCCTCGCGGACCTCAATAACCGATTTAGGACCAACACAGCCCATAGAGGTTCCGAGACCACCATTAAGCTTGAGAACAGCAAGCTTTGAGAGGAGCTTAGGGTCCTCGAATTTGGGAAGGGTCTCATAAGGGATAACCTGGGAGGACTGAGGAGGCTGGATACGATCCCAATCCCTGTAAAGTGGGTGTCCTGCGTAAGCCCTTGTCCAGAAACCGGCGAGTGAGAAATCAGACTTACAGCGTAGTACCCTTGGCCTTATCTTGCAGATATCTTCTGAACAAAGCAAAGAAGTTATCCATCTCAGTCTCGAAAGACTAGCCATCGTAAAAGCAACGTTAGCGTTTTCTCGTTTCGCGAAATTAGGGTTCTTACCGCTTTGGCCTTGGGGTCTTTAACGCTATCGGCAAGGCCATTCAAAGCATTCCTCATTTGACTGGCAGCAACTGAGGTTGAGGTGTTGTCAAATGCCTATACAAGCCCGAATTAGCACTCCCGCAATCATCGCATCTGCTGCATATGGACCCGACTGTCCAATTGAAGGGGTTTCAAGAACTCACGAAAGCCGACTGGGATTTCCCGTGTCTTCTCCCACTACCGGGGACGGTGAGACCCTCATCAGGAGCACCACCTCCAACCTGCAAATTCTTCATGAAGGACGTCATCTTCTCGGGTTGTGTCTGTTGCTTGGTAGGTATAGTCTCAACTGTCGGAACCTGCTGGACCGTTTGTATTGTTTGCACGGGCTTGACCTCGGCAGGCTGTACTTCAACGGGTTTGGTGTCAACCGGCTCTTTCTGCACTGGCCGAACTGGGTCCTGCAGAACTGGATTTCGCTGTAACGTCTTCTGCTGTGCGTTCTTGGACTGTGCGTTCTTAGGCCTCCTGTTGAAGAAAGACCTTAGCATTGGAAATCAGAATATCAAGGTACTAGCAAGATATAGGAGCTCAATAAAGACCGGAAAGATGCAAATATTTATACAACCAAGGGTGGAAACCCAAGCCATGATATAATGCAAGGAAACCGGAAGGTCCAAGGTGGACTGGGGGGTAAAGACCCACCGCCTAAAGGGAGGGAGGTGGTAACTCACCAATGGAACAGTAGACCGATGGGGGGTGATTGATTCAATGGCCTTCTGCAGAGGCTATTGTTCAAAAGAGCCGGTGGTGATGATGAATTGGCTTGCTGGAAGATTGGAGAGAGGAAGGGAGAGAGGATGGAGGGATGAAGGAGGGAAAGAGAAGGTCTAAAAGGCCGGCCAGCAGAAGGTCGATGAGGGTATGGTGAGGGGGATATTGGAACTTTGTATGAGATGACGAAACTAGCAGCCAACCTTTTTTTTTTTTTTTTTTCTTTTTTCGGTCATGAAAAGGCCCACGCACAACAAGGGGCGCCGGCTCAAGATGGTGAAGACTATTTCTTTTCCTCTTTTATTCAAACTATAATGGAAGAGAAATAAATACATTGTCGCGAACAATCTCAGGCCTTACTGGAGTCCGTGTTGTTAACGAGGATCCGGGGGCTAGCTAATTGTCAATTGTAATCTTTCGTTCGACAATTGCCTTACTGAAGCACTCACTATTTCAAACAATTTCTCACAGTGCTTTGCGTGGAGCAAACAAAATCACACCCACATTCGGCAGAAGACAGACATGGCAAGTTCATTGGTGGTACTGGTAGCAGCAGCTCAATTTCTCTTGGCAACAACCCTTGAAGGCGGATAAACGGAGGGGAAAAAAAAAATTTAATGTCTCAAGCGACAGGCACCCACCAATGAACATCTGATTTTTTCTAACGGGGAACCTTATTCGGGAACCTCAGAAAGCCACACAAGTGACTACATCCCGTATGCTTCTCTAGGTCAGGTAATACATACAGCTCTGGACAGCTCACGCAGCAACCTTTCTCTCGCCGACACGGAAGAGAGGAAAAAGAGGCCGTGAGCATTATGCATTCTTCCGAGACAAATGCCTCCTGAGACTTGTGCAAGACGGAGGGAGCAGAGTGGAGTGGAGCTGGTCCACCGGAGCTACCGTGAGTACTTGTAATGGTTAGTGTTGCCGAATATTTCTTCATGGACCCCCGCATCCCATTCTTCGAGCCCGTGCGTTGGGTTGCACTCATTTCCTTCGAGAGAACCGTGAACTTAGTGGCGCCGTACTGCGGCACTGAGCGGTGACTGGGAGTCCCGACGCCTCCTGCTAAGTGTGCTGGCAAGTGCGGCGTTGGGTATCAGGAGAGCGGGGAGAGAAAAGAAGGAGCGGTTTGTCTTTCGCTGAAGTCTTCAGACGGATGCTGTGTATCTCAAAGGTGGTTGCGTGGCTCTGGTGTACGAAAATTAGGGTATACAGAAGAACGCATGCACGGTACCGGTACTTGCGCATACGATTGGCAAAGAGAGGTTCAGAATCAACACCGCCGGCTTTTCCTTCCTTCTTACATACTGTAACCTTTGGAGGGGGGGAATTCATTTTGCTATCAGAGATAACCTCGCATACCGTAATGTTCCTTCCATCCCGACAGCTATTCTTTGCGGACACAAAGGAAAAGAAGCGGTTTGCTGTTGAAGTTACACCCGAAAAGAAAAAAAAGAAAAAAACGTTGTTAGAAAGTGCGGCACCTCTTCGGCATGTCTCCGGAGGGGTTGAAGCCATCTTTTCCTGAAATTCGCAACATCCCCCTCTTATCTTATCGACCCCTCAAATAGTCCCGCTCCTCTCAATACCGACTGGAGATATCCTGACTTCATACATCAATTCAAAGTTTATACGGTATTGCCTGAAGTCTTCTGCATATGCAAAATCCCGGGTATGACATATCACAATGTCAAACTGTCTTCCGCTTTACAAGTACCGGTACTGTGCTCTATGGGCACGGTACTTGAGTAGGGTCAGGGGAACTTTGAACTTTACTCCTCGAGAACCTTATTTGTACCAGCAACGAAGCATCGAGTCTTTTTTTTTTTCCCGTGCAGAGAAGAATAGCCCGCGTCGGGGCGCATACAGTACCAGTAATTGATGCCAAGAGACCTTTTGTCTTAGACGTGAGGAATTGCTGGCCTCGGCCATTTATTCGCTTCCCTCTCAGCACTCTGACTCATTTAGGCGTTGCGCTCATACCGGTAGCATCAGTACATTTGTTTGTTGCGGCTCTGAACCATTACCCCGCGCCCCCCTCCCCGTCGAACACTCTTCATCCCCATCCATACGCAAACGCGAATAAAGACATTAGGTTTCAAGTTGAACCTTACTGGTAAGTACCTCCTCACCTGCTCCGGCTGATTCCTACCCTTTCTCTCCGCCGGTTGAAGCTCGTCATCAGTTGGCGGGCTGGTCCCCGAGCCAATACCTGGGGTGTATCATGAACTTCCGGTAACGGTTCAAGATGCTAAGTTTTATTTTAAAAAGGAAAAGAGTGATCTAATTCTCGCCTCTCCCGCTTATCTTCCCGCTACCTCAAAATTTGAAAAATCCCTAGTAAGTGAGAAGCATGATTGCTGAAGATGAAAAATTCTCTGATTTTGTCGGAGTTTTTCGGACAACAGTCTGGTGTGTGCGTTGATTTCTTTCTTCTTCTCCGTTCCACCTCCACTTGTGCTCCCCGGAATATTTTTGAAGTGAGAAAACATCTTCCGTTGAACATGGAGGGGAAGGCGTTGATGCTTGCTGTTTGTTGGTGATACAACATGATCCTCAAGAACCTGGCTCGAAAATCGGCTTATCATTTTTTTTTCTTCTTCTTCGGTACCGGTATGCGGGCCGGTAATGCTTTTTTTTTGTTTTCTTTTTTTTTCTTTTTTCAGCAGTTTAACCCTAACCCACGAGATTTGCTGACCGTAATTTCTCATAGTCCCGCAGAGCACTAGATTCATCCAGCATCGCTCAAACGCCCCGAGTTTTGAACATGGCAGAGCATAACCGAACCCCCACCGGGACCTTCAAGATTCTCTATTTCGCCTATGCGAGTACCCATACAAAGAAATCTTGGGAATTGCTCCCAGCGCCGATGCAGTTATCCGAGCTCTTTGAGGCTCTCGACAATAGGTATCCGAGGATGAAGGACAAAGTTCTCGGGTCTTGCATGGTCACAGTCAACTTGGAGTATGTCGACATGGACACGGACAAGGAGAAGGAATTGAAAGTGGGTGACGAGGTGGGAATTATCCCGCCTGTCAGCTCAGGATAACTGTGGAAAGGCGATAGCGAGGGAAAACATTCCCGATAAAACCTGGAGCTAGATACTGTAGTTTAATGGTAGTGAGTTACCGCAGGATACCAATGGCCCCGTGGCCACCCGTTCACCCAAACCTGCGGGTGCAATGGGACTGGGTTTACCGGTAATGACTCTCGTGAACCATCTCTCCTGTCCCCCACAATTAGGCGCACCGTCTACGGTAAATGCAGCGCCGGGAAGCGCTTCGGAGCTATCAGCTATCGGTAACTAAGGCTCTGTTTGGCTCGCTGTCAATTGAGTCGTTCGTTGATTCAAACTGCGTTTTGGGTCGGTGTGACGGGTTACAGAATTAAGTTAACAGGCATTAAGTGGTCTCTCTTGGCAAGGTAACAGCTCCAAACCAACGAACGATTCAATTGACAGCAAGCCAAACGGAGCCTAACTCTACGTTACCGGGTTCAAAGGCTACCGGTGCCACGCAAATAACCCACACCAAGCAAACCAATTCCGCGGCCCCTCTCCACGCGTCACACAACCCGAGAAACAAGCTTCCACTCAGCCCCAAGCTCCAACACTCGCTCCGGCGAGCCATGGTACGGGGAGAAAATAGAAACAAGCCTTATCGCACCATCACATCAATTATCGCACATCCTTGCCTTTAGCCTCCACAGCCCCCCCCCTGTGCCGCCGAGGGTCTCATTATTGGTCCCCACTACCCACGATTTCCAGTGGGTGTTCACTCGCGCGCACCTCAAACGCTACATCATTAGGTAAAACTCCCTCGATCCCGCCAAGAAGTCCGTTTGAAAGAAGATCGCTCTCTTCTCCAGGTTCATAGTGCGGTTTTCTTGGGTTGCGTCCTGGGTGCAGGGGAGATGGCGTTCATGAAACATCACTCGGGATATAAATAGATTGGGGGCGGCAACTGGTGGGGTGTTTGTTTGCTTCGCGAGATACGGTAGCCGTTTGAGCAGCGGTTTGTCAACGGGTGCTACGAGGTGAGCATCGGTTTGTCAACGGGTGCTACGAGGTGAGCATCGGTACAACGTAGGGGATCGGAAAGATGAGGCAGCTACGACATGATACTACCGCAGTTGACCAAACGAAGGCTAGGGTACCGTATGTGATGACGGGTAGGCGAGAAATCATGCTATCTCACTCGGGTTTTGCGTCTGCTTAGAGCGGCGTATTGAGGCGGGCGGGTGATACGGTGACATTGGCTACGGGTGAGTGCTTACTGCCTTGGTAGCGGCCTCGCAATGGGTTTCGGGTGGGCCGCAGCCGCTTCTGCTGCGCTGCTGCCTGGCCCCAAAGACCCGGAGCCCAAATTATTACATCTAGGAACAGGCACAAGCGACAAAAATGGAAGCCCGGGGCATGACAAACTGGAATTACCGGTAGCCACTGACCTGCGGTGCGGGGCCGGATATCCTACGGTAGTTCTCCTTACGCTCCATAACATATGATATTGCCATTGTAATGACTCCCTTGTGGTCACAACCATGCTGCCCAGAGAGTAAGGCACTATAAGGTACGCCTAAGCATAGACATCTCTTCCCCTTCCTATCTCCGCTCATTGTCTTCGAACATGCCAGGTATAAGTCCCTTCGCACAGATCGGGTGGGATCTCCTCCTCCATGATGGTGGGGGGGTTTTTTTTTTTAATAATTTCGTTTGGGCGGGTATTGTGTTTTAAATATGCTGGGTCCCGCCATTCTGATACTAGCCTGACCCGGGGTTTGATTTTCGACTATTTTTAATTTTTATCGGGGACGGGGAGGGTGGGAGGGGTTTGGCAAGTATGATACTTGCTTCCGCGGTGCTTGAGGGGAAGAGTTCTGTTCGTGGTGCGGAGAAGTGGTGGCGGTGACGGGGTGGTCACCCCTAAAAGCTGACTTCACCCGCCACCCCCTCCCTGCGAGATGACGGGAATCATGACTGGCTATGATGACTGGAGGGTTAGGGTTAAAGTAGTTGGCTGGGAGCAATAATTTCTGTAGGATTCACATGATGGATAGTTAATTTAAGTATCGTACTTCACTCGTTCTTCCATAGTCTAAACTTATAGACTGGGGGCTCTCTCTACAGTACTGTATCCTCGGTCCCCGGGTGTGGTGCCGGGCCCTCACTGCCCCCCCGTCACCCCGTCACCCGGTCACCCGGTCACCCCTTCCTGGCTAGGATAAATATATGATATTGAACTGACTACCCGCCACTAACCGTGGTCAGGTTCGTGAGTGGCCACTTGGAAGTGGCGGTTTCTGCCAACACTGGCGCGGAGAGTCGGCTGGGGTGCGGCAGACTGGTGTTTGGTGGCTGAATGGTTGGTTTAGGATCCTTGGCTTGGATGGCTGGCCAATTTGTGGTTTTCGCTTGGGGGTACGGGTAGAGCAAGTGCCAGTATTTACGGACACTACGAGTGCTCGTGCTCGGGCGCGGGAAAAGCCATTGCTCGCTATGCAACAGCGGGCAAAAACAGGCGTGGTCGGTGCTATGCCGTGACGGCTAACTTAATTTACGAGTATTATCTGCAGCACCGTAGCATTCTTCTTGGTGGCTGAAGCTTTTCGCGTGCTTACCGCACGGTACTCCTCCTGCCCTTCGTGGGGTCCTCCCCTGCTGCAGTCGATCATATGCTCGCTCACGCAAGCGATCATGCCAAGGTAGCATGGGCCAAGCGATGAAAATAGGCGAAACTTCCTCCAGAGTTACCAGCCTATCCATGGTTCTGTACTAGTACCGGTACCGTAGATCAATCAGATCAATCAGCCAATCGGTTAGTGAATCACTGCGCGCTTCCAAAATCATCGCTAATACGGAAGTGGATAAGTTAGATCCAAATGATGAGACCAATTCAATTTCCCCCCTGGTGGGGGGGGGAGGAAAAAAAAATACCCGCTCGCATATCTCCCGGATGGGTAATTTTCTCTCTTCCACAACATGTCGGGAGATGGACGGAATCAAGTTGAAACAAGAGAGAGGTTCTTGGCTTTACCTGACTTTACCGGACTGGTAGGGCTCCAGAAACAGCCGCCGCGCAGGTTTTTTGTGAAACGATTGACTGGTCACCCCCTCATCTAGTCTGTTTATTAGCTGGCAACCGCTGGTAATTGGCTGGCCGGTAACCACGGGCCAGGAATGGGAGGGAGGAAGGGGGATTCCTGGGAAGCGCGTGTGGAAACCGTTTTAACCCTAAATACTTTTTCTCTGGCTTAAACGTATACCTCAATGGTTTGGTTTGAGGGACACTCGGGAAGCGGATTCACCGTAATTGGACGGAACGAGGGGTAGGGAATCTCGTTTCATGCGGAATTTTCGGATCTTTGGAGCGAGGGCCAGGTCTACCCGTTAAAAGACGAATCTCGCCGGGCGCTATGTAATCCGTGCCGTCGATCATCTTGAGGAATTATGGTTGACGTGACCCGCCACATATGGCTAGAGAAAGATAATTGTGGTGGGGGCTGTGGTTGGCCCATCCTTCTTGTTTCACCAACCACTAGCTAGTTAACTTAGTTAACTCATTCGTCATGGGGAGTTCCTATTATTCCTCTTGACGCGATACTCCTAACCGGTAGTGTTCCAACCACCGTCCGCTAGGGTTCTAGTTTGTATTTATTTTCGGCCGCCACAGCTGGCGCCTCATGGGGCTTTCACCCTACGAACTAGCTTGTGGATTTGACTTATTGCTGACCATTCAGTCCAAATTCGTGGATTTGCTAAAACAATGGAGCTTGCAATAGCCCCTCCTACTGGCATTGGCAGGGCCATTCATGCTCGGAACCGGGTCATTCTCAAACCTCAATGAGCCTCCTCAGTACGTTCCCGCTTTTTATTTCCTTTTTATAGAAACCGATCGACTTAGTTCCATTGTTCTGGGTCCCCATGCGTGAGATTGCGTGCGTGGCTGCCATTGCGCCTGAGGTCTGTAGGCATTGTCTAGACTCATCTCGTGGCGGCGGAGGAGATGGTATATATCGGCGTTCTCCAACCTCCTCCCCCAACTATCTCTTTACCTTCACTACCATCCTGCAGCTTCTCTGTGCGCACATCACACTTCCGGAGTTGAGCTCTTGGTTATTATATTCTTTTTGATTCTTTTTTCGAATACTTTTGAGACCTTCTGCTTGAGTCTTTGGAGGTCTTCGAATTTCCTCTTTCTTTTAGCCTTCTGGATACAAAGTTCTGTCTCCTCCACCGAACATACACATACACACAAGGCACAGGGTTTCACGAATATCAACGGATATAGTAGAAGAAAATACCCACAGTTAAGATCGCCTTTTGCGCTCCTACGGCAATCCAAGATGCATGCCCCTACAAGAAGTCTTTTCAAGCTCGCCGGACTTGCTGTTATGGCTTTAATTTCTGGCACCCACGGGCATAGTTGGGTGTGTATTCACCTCTTCTGATCCTTATTAAAGGGTATACTAACAGGTGTGCTAGATTGACGGCCTGAAAGTTGTCTCCGGTACTGATGCCGGTCCTCCCCAAAACGCCACTTCCATCAAAGATGGCCCCCAAAGTGGGGTCCTTGGTTACATCCGTGATTATCGTGGGCCCCCCACCCCGCTACCCACATATCAGGAAATATATGCTAACATATCCTCTCCTAGAGGGCCACATCGACGGACTTTCAGTATACAAAGTCGAAACCCCAGGACTCGGCGTTAACATCTGCCGCGACAGCCAGCGATTCTCTATCAACGGCTCCGCCCAATTCCCGCCCTTAAAAGCATCCCCGGGAGACTTCATCCAAGGAACCTACCTGGAAAATGGACACATCTCCAAGCCCGACGCTCCTGACGGCACTCCAGGGATGGTCTACTGGTTTGGAACCGCCAACGCAAACCCTCAAGACACCCTTGCGAACGTCAAGCAATGGACCGTCGATGGAAGGGGTGGCGATGGGCGCGGAAGGCTCCTAGCGAAGCCTAGCAACTTTGACGACGGGAAGTGCGCCGAACTGAATAGTACTCCGATTTCTAGCGAGCGCAAAGCTGCTGGGGGCGGTGGAGCTTGCAAGAGTGTTTTCAAGCTTCCAGAGGATGCCAAAGTGGGAAGTGCGTTCACGGTGTACTGGGTTTGGGATTACAGCAATCATTTTGGTCCTACGAAGAAGGGGCATACCGAGTGGTATACCTCTTGCATGGATATTCAAGTTGTCGCACCCAAAGGGAAGAGATCCTGGAGTGGGTCGGCGAAGTTCAGGGGGAGGTTGTGAGCTGTTTCTTCCTTTCGTTTCCCCTTTTGACACATACACAGTACTCTTCTGGTATATACTTGATATCGCCGCCGCCCCGGCTATCTCTTGAGCTGTTGAGTGGGCTTTTTTTTTTTACCTTACTTTTATTATCCTCTGCATTTTTTCTTTGCCCCCCCCCCTGGCTATTTGGCCGGCATTTTGTATGATTTGATGCAGCGCATCGCCTCTTTGATAGACTCTATGAGCACATGCTCTATTTTTCTTTTGTCTTTCGCCCCTTTCTTATCCCATGGTTTCTTCCCAGAATTTGCCTTGCGTTGCATCATGCCGGTGTTTGTATTTTTTGTAACGGATAACATAGATGTCATTAATATTATTAACTTTTGTTTATAAAAACTTTTCTTCGCACGATGTGATTTTATTCTCGAGGGAACTTGTGTGGACACATGGATACTCACTCAGTTTACACCACCAACTGCGGTTACGAATCAGTCTACGTCATGCGAGTCTCTGAGTACATATTCCCCTGAAGTGCTTTAGCTAAACGTCCAACTCCCATTCTCTTCCAAAACTACACACCCCCTGAAGATATTACAAGATATTACACCATGAGTATCCTATCAATTCCTAACGAGCTTATATGCTATATCGTCGAAGAGTTTCTCCCTGACCCAGCGGACGTCTTTGCCCTACTACGTGGGAGCAACAGACGCCTGGCACCGGCTTTAACAACTATTCTCAATTCTTATGCTATCCGATACGAACATGCACTCAACGCCACACTATGGGCAGCTTTCCATCAGCAGAGGGACCTCTTAAGCATGCTGATTAGAGAGGGACAAGGAATTCGGATTTGTCACCCCCCTTACTTGCCGCAGCATGCGGCCCACGAGGAGTTGTTGGATTATGCAATGGAAAACTCACGAAAACTTCGTGTGCGGAACTGCCCCTACAATGATTGCACCATGCTCCAGTGGGCGATATCCTCCCTGCCGCACGTTCGACTTGAAAGGGTAGGGGAGATTGTGAGATCAGGGGTTCTCTATGGAGAAGAAGCTTTCACTCAGATGAAGTGGGGTCCCTCGGGCTACGATTGTGATGAAGACTCCCAGGACCAGTTGGATAGTGCAACTCTAGATTTGTTGCTGAAACATTTGCCCGCGGGGAGGTTGAGCGAGATTTTCAACGGATTGAGTCATCTCGGAGTTATCCCAATTTTGGAGGCCGCCGTCGCTGGCCATCGCCGTGTTGTCGAACTCCTCCTGAAGCATGGGGTGAACCCCGATGTCGCGGATGGGACTAGTGGTTTGACTGCATTGCATTTGGCTGTTCGGTTTGGTCATATTAAGGTAGCTGGTATTCTCTTAGAGCACGGTGCAGGTATTGGGCATTGGGATTTTGAGATGAAAACACCCTTGCATCATGCCATATTAATGAAGCAGGGAGAGATGGTTGAACTTTTGGTCGGCGGTGGAGCCCCCTTGGGGGGGAAGGACTCGTTGGGGAACACGCTTCTTGGTTTGGCCGTTGAGAGCGGTGATCACGGGATTGTCGAGACGTTGATTTTGCATGGGGCTGATGTTGAGGGGGAAGGTAGTGGGGGTTTACCCTATTTTCCGGGCCTGAGGCCAATACATATTGCCGCGGAACTGGGGTATGAAAGTGTGGTTGATGTCTTGGTGCGCCAGGGAGCTGATATAGAGGCGCCATCCATTGGAGGAACCCCGTTGATGATAGCGACGATCATGGGCCGCGATGAGGTTGTACGGCTGCTTATTGGAAATGGTGCCAATATGTATCCCATAAACCATATAGGAGCCACTTTGATGCACACGGCCGCCCAGGAAGGGCACGAAAAAACGGTATTAGCACTGGTGGAAAGTATGGGCCAGGAGTGCATCAACTCTAGGGATTTCTGGGGAAATACGCCAATGCATCTTGCTGCATTTAACGGCCATGCTGCAGTCGTGGAGCTCTTGTTTCGCTTGGGAGCCGGTGTTAATGTAGTAAGGGGGGACAAGTACTCCCCACTTACCCTCGCAATTGGCGGGGGGCATCCCGATGCCGTTTCTACCCTGTTAACCCTTGGAGCCTACGTACGACCTCAGGATGCTAGAGCCGCATTGGGGGGCAAAAGCTTATATGTGGCCTGTCAAATCATGAAAGAAATTGAGAAGGATCCCAACCCCGAATTTCAAAGTCGGGGGGTTCTTCAGTCAGAGCTCGGGTTTGCTGCGCAGTATGGACACCTGGGCTATGCCGAGCTCCTCGTTAAGAGAGGAGCCGATCCGACCATGCAGGACGATGAGGGAGGCACGCCACTGAATAGAGCACTGAAGAGTTATTGCCTCCCCACAATTCGCTTTCTTCTAGAGCGCGTCGTAAACATCAACTCCTGCGATGCGCACGGGAACACACCCCTTCATCTAGCGGTTGAACACCACCACTCCTGCGACACCATCAGCAAATTGCTGTTAAAGGGAGCGGATCCTCATCTCTTGAATAGCCACGGGTCGCCACCCTTTCATCTTGCCGCAGCGGGCCCACGGGCGCTGGTTTTGATCCCCCTAATAGTGGAGAGATCGCGCGCTATTGACCTAGATTCGCAAGATCGAAGTGGTAGGACGGTGTTGCATATTATTTCCGGGTATCCTGTGGTGAAGAAGACGCTTTACCAATACTTGATATCCATGGGTGCCAGCGAGAACCATTGGGATCGCAGGAGGAGATTTCCGAGTTGTTATGGTTCTAGTGTTTTGTAATGGGTCCTGAGTTTGCGCAGAGTCTGGTTTGTATGGGTCAGTCCATCAGTCTTTGTTCCTTGAATTTGTTTTAGGTTGCAGGACCCTTCGTGAAGGTGATGTCTATGAAGTGGTACCATATGATATGTCGAAGAAGTTTGGATTGTTGAAGCGGGGATGTTTCTGAGGATCCTATATTGAAGAGGAGGCCTTACTAATACCTGATATGCACGGGAACCTGAGAGTGCCCTCAGCATGGCAGGGGGGATTTGCGAGTTGTTTTGAGTCTGGAATTTTGGAGTGAGTTCGGAGTTTGTAAGGGGTCTGGTTTGTACGGGTCGGTCGATTAGTTTTGTTT
>LN890957.1:826112-845210 GCA_900010015.1 Tuber aestivum
TTTGCGAGTTGTTTTGATTCTGGAATTTGGAGTGGGTCCGGAATTTGTATGGAGTCCTCCGTACGGGTCAGTCGATCAGTTTTTGTTTCGAGTTGGAGGACACTTGGTGAAGGTGGTGTTTGTAAAGTGGTGTGATGTGAGAAGTGGAAGAAGTTTGGGTTATTGGAGTTGGGATGTTTCGGGGATCCTATGCTGAAGAGGAAGGAGGCTTTACTAATAATTGATATGCATGGGTGCTGTGGAGGGCTTTCGGCATCCTAGGAGGGGATTTGCGAGTGGTTTTGATTCTGGAATTTTGGAGTGGGTCCGGAGTTTTATATGGAGTCTTTTGTATGCGCCGGTCGATTAGTTTTTGTTTCGAGTTGGAGGACGCTTGGTGAAGGTGGTGTTTGTAAAGCGGTGCGATGTGATATGTGGAAGAAGTTTGGGTTATTGGAGTTGGGATGTTTCGGGGATCCTATGCTGAAGAGGAGGCTTTACTAATGCTTGATATACATGGGTGCTGGGGAGGGCCTGGGGCATCGCGGGGGGATGTTTGCCGACTATTTTGGTTCTGGAATTTTGGAAGAGGTCCGGAATTTGTATGAAGTCTGGTTTGTATGGGTCGGTCGGTTAGCTTTTGTCCCATGATCTTGCTCCGAGTGGCAGGACACTTTGTGAGGGTGGTGTTTGTAAAGTGGTACGATTTGATATGTCGAAGAGGTTTGGGTTATTGGAGTGGGGAGGTTTCTGGGGATCCTATGCTAAAGAGGAGGCCTTACTAATACTTGATATACATGGGCACCGGGGAGGGCCTTCTACATCGCAGGGGGGGATTTGCGAGTGGTTTTGATTCTGGAATTTTGGAGTGGGTCCGGAGTTTGTATGGAGTCTGGTTTGTATGGATCGGTCGATTAGTTTTTGCCTCGTGATTTTGTTTTCAAGTTGCAGGACACTTTGTGAGGGCGGTTTTCGCAGAGGAGTCTGGTGTGATGCTTGTACAAGTATGTTGGAGTAGTTTGGGTGCTTGTGAAATGGAAATGATTCGGGGAGGTTCCTGCTAAATGTGCGCTCCTCATTTGGGACGAGTCATAATTTGTGATGTTTTATGTTCAAACAATAGCTCCCTCCTCGGGTACTGTGCTGTGCTGTAAGCGTGTCATGCCGTCCACCGTAATCTCTACTCACATTATTGCTCATTGCTTGTGTGATTAGGTACCGGTATGCGTTCTTGGCTCTCCTTCTTCTTCTTCTTCTTCCCGTTGCTACTCTGTTTCTTGGATTTGTCTTGGGCACATTGATACTCCCATCTAAGAGGGGGTGTTTTTTTTCTCTCTCTCCAAGAGCATTAAATTTTGAAGGGTGGATTGGGGGTGGGGGGGGGGGGTATCGGCGTGTACTAGAGTACAGTACAGCGCTTTTCGCCAACACCGAAAGTTTTTTTTGTTTCCATTTCTATCCTGGGAGGGAGGTATAGAATATTTCATGAAATGCCAAAGTAGAAAGAAAAACCAAAAAAAACCAGCCCTTTCTTTCTTTCTTTCTATAATAAACGAACGTTCACTCCATCCAGTGAGTGAATACCGGTATGGTAAAATAAAATAAAAAAAACCGGGGGAAAAAAAGGAAAAAAAAATCCAACGATTTCGCAACTCCGTTCCGTCATTCCAGTGACGGATAACCAATCGACCGATCATGCTTCTAGAGCAGAGCAGAGAGGTATGATATATATATAAAAATAAAAAAAAGATTTCATCCAAATGTATTGTTTTTTCCAAATCGACCGGCCGATAACATCACTTGCCCCAATGCCCGAGAGAGACGACCAACGCCGCGACCCCGATGCCCACGACGAGGATTATGGAGAGGACGGCGACGCAGAGTAGGTAGGATCTTCTACTTTTCCGTTTCTCGCGGGCTAGCCATGTATCCTTCTCATCCTGATCCTCCTTCCTAACCGCGAGTCAGTTTCGTTCGGTTCGATATGTTTTTTTTGAGAAGAAGGGTTGGCGGGGGGGGGGGTTTATTACGATGTGGTGGTACGGGTATTGGTCCTCCCCGCCTTTTCCGGGTCTAGATCTGGGGGGGGTCCGGCGATGCGGGCTGCGTGGTAGAAGCGTTGGTAGAATGTTGGGTCTGTGTCTGTCATTTTTGGTTGTGTTGGTGGTTGGAGGTTAGAGGAAAGGTAGAGTGGAGTGGAGGAAAAGAAGGTGGAAATGGTTTTCCTTTTTCTTTCTTTTTTCTTTTTGGGGGGTGGGGGAAAAAAAAGGAAAAAATAAATAAACGAAGGAATGAATGAAGGAATGAAGGAATTAAAGGAATGGAAGGAAGGAACGAAAAGGAACGAAAGGAACGAAAGGATGAGAAAGGGGGGGGGGGAGGGTTATGTATATGAGTGTCGAGAAAAATGAAAAAGTTAAATGTGCCAGTGTTTTCAGTGATTCGGCATTAGCTCATGGCACGCTACCTATGATTTGATACACCATCTATCTACTGTACAGGTGCGGTATGATACGGTGCTGCATGCCCGTTATTTGGAAGGATTTGCAGGGTTTGGGTTTCATTTTTGGTTGACTGGCTGGGATGTTCCGTTGGCTATGGTAATCTTACCGGAACGGTGAGGTGAGGTGAGACGGGGGTGTATGACATAGATGGTCGAGGACCGCAGAGTACTGTACCTGTAGTCACTACTCGGGGCACGACGAAACTGGGCGGGTGACGAACAGGGGTGTTTGGCCGGCAAAAAGTTTATTCGTTAAAGTAGAGTCGTGACTGTATATGAAGAATCATCAACTTAGCCATACCGGTAGGTAAAGAATGGGGGGGAATTAGAACATAATTTTGAAAGTTGAATAAAAGCAATAATAATTGAAACACATGATACTGTTATCGGCAGGTCAGTACCGGGATCGGGGGGCTTCCATCTACAGCACCGGCGCAACTACTGATAGTCTACCCCGAGGCGATCGCCTTATCCACCCGGCTAATCCAGCCGATGGGGATGGAGTTCCTGTACCGTAGACAAAGAAAAACTTCCAGCCGATTGACAATGAAAAATAAAAATACAAAATACAAAATACACAAACCCGGGTGGATTGCCAATAAATAAAAAGACAGCTGCAAGGAAAAGGACTGTTGATACTTACTAAGCCCAAGATACATCCAATGAAATACTTTAGAAGTGATTTAAAATTCGCCTCCAATTTCTTCGTTTGCTGGTAGCTAACTAGACCCTCGCTAAGTAGATTTGTTATGTCAAACTTACCTCTTGATATATACAGTCGCACCCCGTAGTCCCGGACGGCCAAAATCCCGAGAACCCGTCCGGGACAGCGAGTTATCCGGGACAACAAGTTTGGTTTTGGTGTGAAGAAATATATAATTCATAGAAGCTCGTCCGGGACAGCGAAGAATCCGGGAGAGCGAGGTCTGGGACGACGGGGCACGACTGTGGCTAGTTTTTCATTCCCAGTGATATAGTTAGATGGAAAAAGACTAACTATATTATTGTTTGTCCTCGGTGGGGTTGATGGTGTAAGGAACAGGGGTGGTAGGGAATAGGAGTGGTGATGGGTGGTAAATTTATGTTGTTTCCGCAAGCATGTTGGGAGGGTAAGTACGGTACACAGGTGGAGTTCCGGTACTACGAACTATGACCTTATCGAGCGGTCTACTCGTATGATACTCGTAAGTATGATATCGGGAGAGGATAATTAGGTAACCTCACTATGAGAGCAATCTAGGAAATACATATAACTGTACAGTACATTTTTAATTTTTGGTTTTTGGCCCTTTGGGGTGTGCCGGTCTTTGCCTACGGGCACCCTACCGGTACAGTAGCGCTCTGTTCGAATTTAGCGGTACTGGTACGGTGATATGGTACAGTACGAGTACAGTACAGTACAGTACCGTAGCTTGGGCACTGCTAAACTATGGTATCGTGGGGTTTCCGTCATATCTTTTCACACTCTCCATCGCGCACTGTCAACAAGTACAGTATGAGACAGCACTAGCCGCGACAGCAGTGAAAAGCTTAATTCCTGCACTTGCCTTCGGATCCACGTGCACTTCGGTACGAGTATGATATGAGAGAGGGCACTTATTCTCGCCGGCGGGCGCGGTGGGCGGTACCGGTACTGTAAATCAGTAATTTCTTGTCGTCATGCCTTTTTCACGGCATAGCACAGCACGGTAATGCAACGCGCGCGTGCTTGAATACCTGTACCGCATTTGGAGCTCCAAATATTGTGAAGGAAGCATATTTCCTGCGTGTCTGCTCCCGGTGCTACTGTGGGCTGGAGGGTATAGTCCTGAGGAATACAAGTACCGGTACCAGTACCGTACCGTAAGCGCTGGTGTTTCCTGGTGCAGTCCTCGAGTGTGCGCTTGGTCAACTTATTGGTTGAATGGGGTATTTAGTAGGCGCCCGGGAATTGGTGGCAAATTGCCGTTGGCGATGCGAAGAGAACGCTCATTGAGTGGGAGGGAGGGTCAGGGCGTAAAATGACGAAATTTATCTGGGGAAATGTCCTGCTGGTGATTGATTTCTCGGGTTGAGATAGCCTGCTGACGAACATTGTAATCGATTCTGCGACAAGTACCGTGATTGGCCACAACCAGTTTGGAATAATACCCACCTCCTAGTCGGGATTCATGTCGTAAAATCTCTCAATACATTGCGCCCGGGGTGACGGCTTTTCAAAGAACGGTTGCTATAATAGGAACGTCCAACTGCCATGACCTTGTCCGAAAGCCCTAGGGTCGGAAATGGGTTACTGCAGAGCACCGTACGGTACCTGTACCTGGAACGAGTACTCTACCCTGCGTGCCTATCTCCAGTTTTATCCAATACCGGTACTCGAGGGGATCCTGCAAAGCGCCGGAGTTGTGCTGTACCCGGATCCCTGCCGAAACGTTGATTGGTGAGCCTTAATATTAGGTACTCGCCACAGTGAGGCGTCGGGGAAATGTGGTGTGTGTGAGGGTTGCAGGGGTTTGGTTGGTGGGTGGCTTGGTGCTGGTTGGCCCGGGCCGGTTGGGGAGAGTGAGAAGTTGTGGAAGAGTGATTGATGAGTTGATGAGAATGGATGGGGGGGAGAGTAATTGGAATTGGAGAGTACGGTGGGGTGGTTTTTCCCGGAGTTGAAGTGTTTTTATCGGTCGTGGGGGTTTTTGTGTGAGGGGGTAGCGTACGTACTCGAGTACTGTAGGTGTGCTCCCGAATTTCATAAGTATCGGACACTTGAATGCCAAGACACTCAGAAAAAGAAGACCCTTGGCGCCAAGGTGTCCGGATATCTCTGGAATTCGCGAGTAGTTGAGGATGATTGACTGGGGAAAGTGCGCGGTGGGGGGTGGATGGGAAATTCTTGGCGGGGGGTGTAGGGAACTGGATGGGTTTTTTGTATTTCCTTGGGAAAAAAAACAGAGAAAGAGAGCGGAAGTAGAAAATGTAGGAATATCTGAAGAAAAGAAGACCCTAACTTGAAAAAACTACCTAGTAATTGAAGCTGGTAAAGCCGCCTCTGGTTATTTCCACTAATGAGGAGGCGGTGACTGTTGCCCCTGGTGTTGAGGGTAATGCTGACTCTTGGACAGCTGATGCTGCTGAGCAGCTTTCTATGACCTCCACAGATCTTGATACCGATCGTCTTGTTGTACTTTGCCCGATCCCTTTGTCGGAGTCCGAGAAATCAGACTAGCAGCAGGGCCCACCATTGTAATGATTGCGATGGAATATCGTGTTCCGTGGTTCGCCGTGATTGGCCGGAAGTTGAGAGATCCGTATTTGCGAGCCCTGCGGGATCGGCCTATACTCGGTCTCGGGAAAATGCAAATCTAACCCGGTCTGGCTTCAATATGCGTGGCTGCAGTTGGTGGTGCTGGTTGAATCCGCTTCTGATAGTGTTCTTTGATAGTGCCCTATAGTCACGAACGGTTTCGGGTTTTTATTTTCCTAGCGGACGTGCGTAAGTGCATAAATGACCCTCTCTTCTATGGTAGTTGTATATTTGGCTCTGTAACAGTAATTGAGATTTCACTGTGGCTTTGGGTTTTTGTTTGCCCCGTCATATCGTCGGGAATGCTCGAGTACTGTAGAACTCCACAACATAATTCACTAGCCCGGAATGGCATCGGGAAAAAATGGGCTTGGCGCACAGGAATATATGCCCACAGCTGCCGTATGAAGACCCACAATCACCTCTCCTTTTCCCCCTCTCTTCATCCCCACATCCGCGATCTTACGTATATTTTCTTCTCCCAAATGGTGGTAGCTGATGGAGTGGACGTTATTTCTGAAAGCGGGAGAGCGATCGCACGGAGTGGACGTGATTTCCCATCCTATTCTCGGTGTTGCATGAACTGAAGGATGAAAATAGAATTGTCGCAATATAAGAGATTAATTCGGTCTCTTGCATCCATTTCTCCTTTCTGCCATTTCCGCTCCCTATGCGCGATCAACAGGGCATACCTGAAAGACAAGGCGGAATGGGAGGGAGTAAGGAAAAACCAAAAGAGTAAAAACAGGGTCGATAATTATCTCTGACAGTGGGACATACGAAAGGAAGGTTCTTGCGAGATCTCTCCATCGGATAGACGAGGGTGTTATTGGTAGTATCGGCGAACGGCTAACTTAGCCTTGTCTGGGCTTTTTCTGAAGCTGGTCCGTCTGGGCAGTGGGTATCTGCGGGTTTCCGGGTGATTGAGCATGATCGTGCTGATTTCTGGGGGGTTTCAAGAACGGTGTATATGTTCGCGTCGATTGAGAGGAAGGCAAGAATGTGTGCCAACAGCCTCTGCACCTACATCACCATACTGACATGATATGTTGTCTTTGCCACTATCACCGTTAGCCATGGGGATAAATACCGCTGGGCACAGCTACACTCTAGCACTAGGGTGTACGCGTATACCCTCACTGTAATGGCTCTATCCAACTTGGTGATCAGGACCAAAAGAAGAAGACACAGCCCGCAATGCAGAATCATCAGGATGAAGAATGCCTGGAAAGCCGTGTAACTTAGTAGAGAAGGGGCTATGAGGAAGACTATTAGAAATCGAGACCTGTAGTGATACCGAAATGGTAGACAGTACCCTGATAATCGAATGAATAAATAGTTGTGGATGCATGAGCGATTCATCCACATTAAATTTTCCGGAATACATCGAGCGATAAGAAATTACCCAGCATCCAAACCAGTTCCAACGCTTCAAACCCATCCTAAAGTTTTCGGCTTCCCCGCGTGTCCCGGCGCTAAAGCAGCTTGATATAATAGTAGAAGGTATATATGTATATATGGGCATTGCACCCTATTTTATCAGCGTCTAAAGATATTTATAGATATCTGCTACCCATCGACAGATGGTACATCACAATATGGTGAAAGATTCCCGACGCTCGTACCACCAAGACATCCATGAACCACGCACGCAGAATTTGGAAGAACAGCGCCTAGTAACCCCGGGACAGCCCCACGCTAATCTGGCCGGCCACCTGCGGGAACCGGTTATTAGGCTGCGGACGCAAGTCTAGTTATACGCTGGAGAGGATCGCTTCCGGCTCCTCCGAGCTCTCGGGCAAGAAAGGGAAATCTGCCTTTCTGCTATGCGAGATACCGGAATGAGCAAAGGTGCTATGACGCTAATGATCGGGCCCCGCTAGGACGTCCAAAATTACATCTCTTGGATTGGGGGGGTCGAAAAAGTTGGGAAGGTGACCGACCCTCTTAGTTTGCTCAGCTTTAAACGGAGAGAGTATGGTGCCCTACCGCTACCGGCAAAATCAACTCCAACGTCACAGCGCGAGGTTCGACTATTCGAGTTCTTGCGGTAATACCCACGGGGGCAAATATGGTTATGACATGATACTAATATTCAAGCCTTTGAGCGGGTCCTTCGGAGTTACCGAGAATGTTTCAATCCCGATGCGAATGACTGCACTATAAATCCTAATCAGCGTACAGTACAGTACATACCCCTCCCTCCCTCTAGTCATCCAATGAGCATATATCTGATTTTTTTTTTTTGAATTTTCGCAAGTCCCTCCCTTAAGGATCATGATTTCATACCTTTGTAATTGAATTTTTTCAAAACGAGAAACCCCCCCCCCCCCCTCCCTCCCTCGGACTATGGGGAAATAGTTTGGGGATTATAATGGGGCAAACCGGGGCATGAATATGGTGGAAAGGTAGCTCTTCAGGATTTACTTTTTTTTAGAAAAAAAAAAAAAATGCATGCTTTGATACGTCCACTATGATTCTATGGTGGGAATCAAACTCCCGAACCTTTCTGTTGGTATTATTTGTGACTGGTTCTTTAAACCGCTAAGCTGTCGTCGGGCTTGATCGACAACATGGTGCTTTTTCCAAAGTTTAGTGGGACCGTGACCAAAACTTGAGGTCTCTTTTTCAACGTTGTCGTTACGGGCCGTAATTACCGTATAAAACTGGGAAGACCCGAAATGCGCTATGGCGGGATGGTTGGTAACATGCTGCGGAGCCTTACCGGCGATCAGGTTAGGACTTTATTTTATGTTCTGCTGGTAGCTTTACCGCTTCTTTTACCTTTCTCTGCCTGAATAATATTCTTCATTAAAGGTGACCTCTGAGCCGCCCCGGATTAGTCCTCATTCTCGGTTAGAAAATTGGGTGCCGGCACTGTTAGTCTGCGTACACATGTGTAACATTTTCTTAAGTGAGAAGCCTGCCACTTGGGATGGAAGTGCCATAGCTAGGCATGTACTCGAGTAGTAGAACTAGTCGGCACGGAAGGGGGGGGGAGAAGATGAGGGAGAAAGAGAGGAAAGTAAAAAGTAGTAAAGAACAAGATAACTCCTCAGACTCTGGAATGATCTTTGGAATTTCAATCACCGTGATAACCGGAAAAGGGAAGAGGGAGGAGGGAGTGAAATGATCGTAGTTGAAGAGGGAGTAGAGGGGAAGTGAGATATGTGGGAGGGCGTAGATGAGATAATAGCATGGGTAGTATGTACGGGTGGCAATGAGGGGGCAAGTGGAAGGGGGATGAAAAGGAGCTCAGTCTGCTAGTGGACTACTAAAATTTATTGATAACTTTGCGCATCTAGGAGTCAGCTGGTTTTCAGTGTCTCTTGGATTCTGGGATGATGCTTCCGATGGACGGTCGTCTGGATAGGGCCGGATTGCTTGTCAAGGGTACCGAGGAGCTGGAAGTAAGTGATGTGGCACTAAGTTGGGGGGAATGTTGAGGAGATGCAAGAATAGCGCCCAGAGATGGGAACGGTGGAGAAGAGCTTTTTCATCTGGTGTACTCTAAGGGGAATAATGCATTCAATGGGTACCTTTGACCGGTAATGCGGGGGGTAAATGTCTTGAGCGGGATCATAGAATATCACTCTGTACATCTCAAAACCCACTTTCAGCGGTGGCTGCCAGTGCACGGACTTAGGAACTAGTGTGCTTTTTCTTTTCTTCCCTTTTTCCGGCTTGCACAGAAGTCGCTCATCTTATACAGTATTGTGTCTCCCAATCTTATGGCATTGTGATTTGGTTTTGATACATGTGCCTCCTCCAGTCTGACGGCTCTCATTTCTGGGACTCGTATATCCTAACCAAGAATTGGAACCTTCCAGTCAGCTGGTGGTAGCTATTCCAGAAAGATTACCGGTTTTTTCGTGTGGAGGCATGATGCCGTGTGTCTCCGGTAGCCCGATATGTGATTCCGAGTCGAGGTATGATACTGTTAGTGTATTTTCCAGTAACGTCTTATATCGTTTTGTTCAAGACTATATCCCAGAACCTTCCTTTCATTTCTCTTTCTCTCTTGCTCTGGATTTCTAGAACCTTGACATACTTTGTATGTTATTATAGAGCAATGTCAAAGCTTGGGGCTGTGCGACTAGATAAGGTTTGTTTAAGAATACTATGGTGAAAGCGGGCACCGTTAAACACCTTTTCCTATAGAAATACTGAAGTATTAGCATTCCGGCTTATAGGCCATTTTAATAAGGTACTATACTGTAGCATTTTTTGTTGGCATCGTGCGCGCGGAGCAAGTCTTCATATTAACCGGAGGGGGTGTATAGTAATGTGGCGCATGATCGTATGATACGATAGAGTAAGGCAGATCATCACAGGTGTGAGCACATCGCATCTATCACGGTACATAGGGGTCATGCCATGGGACAACAAACACTAGAAAAGAGACAAAATTCATAATTCCCGTCACCCCCTCGCACAGCGGCCAGTAGGATAACGAAAAAAAAAGGGTGGGGTTCGCATCAAACCGGAAGCGGTGCAATACCAGTGACACGGTGGGGCCAAGCATGGCAAGCCAGCGGCAGGTCCCCGAGGTAAACAAAAATAGATATAATCAGGAAATGGTTCCATCGAACCGTTTCAGAGATTAAACTGAAAAGAACAGATACTACACTTGATCTAAGCCTGCTTGATAGTTAGCGGGTGGGAGAACAGAGCGGTGGTTGGAGTGATGGGTGACTTACCAAAAGGCAAAGAGAGCTGAGGAGGGAAGAGGGAGGAGGGGGGAGCATCCTTATATAGGAGAGTCCGAGAACGCCAAGGCGCTAAGAATTTGCCCGAAAAGGAGTAACTTTGGGGTTTAGGGACTGCTTGACAGTGTTAGGGTAGGAACGTGCTGGCGGGGTTGTTATCTGTGGGTCATGCATTGACATATTTGGGCCTCATAAAGTATTCGGACGCCTGGCCCAAGATGGGTGCTAATAGTGCCAAGTTGTCCGAATACTTTATAAAATTCCGGGTATACTACTAGGGCATAGCAAAAGCTCTTTTTACCTATGATCCAACGATTGAACCCGGTAACGTCAATTTGCCAGAGTGAACATGATTGTGGTGTGTGGCGTTGTTACCAAAAAAGACATCCGCCGGCCGACAATTGACTCGTCATAGGACACCATTATCCTAATGTGAAGATCGTTGGGAGGATAATTTGAGGCGGGAAATAAGAAGTAGTCACTTGGGTTAAATTCAATAGCTAACAGGAGAATAGACAAGTTGCTCGCATCACTGGTAGCAGATATGGACATCCACCAATCCGAAGGGTGTATCTATGAACAGAGCAGTAGTGATCGGAATCACCCAGGACTTGGGGGTAGGAAATGCTTGGTGATAAACTTTGGCGCCTTGTTTGATACTCTAAACTGGCGGGAAGAAATAGTGGTTTCTGCGGAGCATGTTTCATCCTAGTGGTCAAATAAATTCTTGTCTATCCCAGCCATGAAGGAAGCTAGACCTCAAGGGGCGAGTGATATAGTATGAGGAAGCCAATATTCCAAGGATTAACAAGGGGAATTGGGCTCTCGCCGGTTGCCTATCTAGGTGCGGAAGTGAGGCGATTGTAGCGTATTTTGCCTAAAGCCCTGGGATACGGTTTTACTGGTTTATATATATGGACAAAAATTTCCTTCCTTTAGACCCTTTTGTGCTCCTCTGCCTTGTTTCGCACATGATTCACGCACTCCATTAAGTCCGTTGCTTCTCACCTAGCTTACTTCACCAGCACTAATTGCATGGGAAAAGCACAATCCCCATTTTACCATTTCCTTTTTATCGGAAAACATCCAAACATCGCCCTATATGATACCACTAACCACCTCCTTTCCCTAATCTCACTGCCCACAGCGGAGGCCGTGGACCCCACGACCACCGACGGAGCAAATCTGGGGGACCCCCCGGGCTGCTCTCGCCGGGAGAATTTCCCACAGGTGAGTCCAATCGCTACCAAGCTCGAAGGGAGGATGTCGGGAGATCATATAAAATTTTTTGCCGGTGGGAGCGAAGCCATGAATGCACTCCCGATATGTCTCCAACGTAAAGGGTGAATATAGGTTATTGCTGAGCGCAAGAGCTGATAAAAAGCTGGCAAAGGGGGGTATTTCTGGGTGGGGGAGGAAAAGGTGGTTGGCTGTAGAATATATATTAAAGTAGATCGAGGGAGGTAGGATTTACTCAACAGAATCCTTAAAACATTCCTAAACCGGTTAAAACGAAATCGGGGAATTTACTTTGTGACTCGACGCTGGGAATTTCCTGCACTATCACCAGGATATCCAAATCACAGAGGGGCATACTTGGTAAGGGAGATAGCCGGTTTACCAACGGGATCCCTAGGTCAAGTGAATTTCTAGACAACTGGGAAGGGACGTGTAAAAACAGCCTCTTTACCAACCCCGTGAATCACTACACACAAGGGGGCTTGTGTTTGCTGAAAAGACAGAAGCAAATGTGGTGGCAACCATAAAAATCTTAGGGGTTGCTTGCCCCTTACCTGAAAAGAACCGAATTAAAAAGGGTTCGTGGGGTAGGAGAGGAGTTTGGGGAATTCCAGACTTTTCCCTCGAGTGTTTGTTCAGAGTCCAAAACGGATTTATGGCAAAGATAGAAATAGTGGAATCTGCTTGTTCAGCTGTGCTTGAATAAGATGGGACCATGTCTATATTGTGCGCAAGAAACCATCGGGCATTATACCTTCGCAGTCTGAATATCACTCAACTCACATTTCCCTCCATTTCGTTTTGTTGCCTCCCCTTTGTTGAGTTTACCCGCCGTAAAAATCTTCACCATATCTCACTCGATTCCTTCCCCCTGACATCGTCAGGGGGGGTGGAAGTGTGAACAGCAGGTAAAATTCGTCAGGATACAGCATTTCTGAAGACTAGAGTGCCATAAGTCTCCTCTAGATTCTTTCCAAAAATAGTTGAAGTGGAAAAATATTCTTTTCTCCGGGGGTGCTCTTGATAGGACCACTTGGTTTCTTCTTTTTTTGCAATAAGTTCCTAGCTTAAGATGGTTATGTAATTGCAGTATGGTTCCTTGTTTTGGTACGCTTGGACTGCAATTTCCTCTTCCACATCTATGATACCCACCCACCACGTTTCTGTATTTATACGGTTCCCAGTGGATGTTCTCCCCCTCCCGCTACATTAGTCGCCCCTATCCATGCCTCCGTTGATCTCAGTCTTGTTTCTTTGTTCATGGGGGCGTCCGGGTTAGCTATGTAGGCGGAAATAGGAGGGAAGACCCCCAACATGCTCGTAAATAGCCGACTTATTTTCGTCACTGTATATTGCTACTTGAATAACCGCGACCGAATAACCAACTATGACAAAACCACCATACTGCGATTTTCCTCACGCATCCCGTTACTGTACCAAGCAAATTATGTGGCAGCAACAGGCTTAGTATCTAGCAGGAACATACCGTCAATCATGAACAGCCTATGGATCATGCATTAGTTTATACACATCGGGAGCGAATGGAAACTAGCCTGATGCCCGCTGTCAATAGACCAGAAGTTACCTTACAACTCGGCAATTTTGGTATCCTAGATTAGGGTTCCAATCTCCTATTTGAGACAAAGGCTTCCCGGAAAACCTATAGCTGAACAGCAGGGGAATGGGAAGTTTGCTGTGAATGCTGTGATTGAGCTTAAAGCCCCTGCTGACTGGTGATCAGAGCCAAATCCACTTGTCTGAGGAAATCAAGCTTTGCCAAGTCGCTACGGAGTTTAGTGAGCTGATAGCATACGGTAACTCTCCTCCCCAAACTACTAAGGGCCCACCTATGGACCACGGGCTACCGACATATCGCCAGAAGTTCGAGACGAGAGAGTTGTCATACCTTGCCTAGTTATAAGTAGCCTTCAGACAAACACTTCACGAACACTCAGGTAGCTGCGGTAGTCAATGCACTGTACTGCAGCCAAGACATAAATGTGAAACTTCGTTTCCCGAAAGGCCTTGTTGGTTTCTCAAGTGCCGGCATCGCAGTGCACTTTATTAGACCTACGATCGGAGAAATAGTATCCGGGTCGCTGATTGAAAGATCGTGATCGTATAGGCTTAGTGCCATTCCCGCCGTGAACATAGGACCTTCGGAGTTTAAATACGGTATATTAGCCGTGGATTGAACTGTCATAGTGTTTCTACACCTCCCTTTTTTTTTGGAGGGGGGGTCATTCGAAATATCCTTAGAATTGGGGGAGCTGGTACGTGGGTTCCGGTAAGAGAGGGGAGGTTTGGGATTTGAAGGGGCAATGTGGTGCTGGTGGACTTTTATGAGATACAGGATGGAGATTCGAAATGACGTGGAGGGAATTTGATGGCACGTTTTCCTCTTCTGTTGGGTGGGGCTGGTACAAGTGGGATACATATTCAGTGTTCCCAACGGGCCAGGTAGGCCAGGCTGAGCCGAAGCCGGGCCCGGCCTGCCACAACTATGGGGGATTTAGCCCGGCCGGGCCCAGCTATAGGCCGTATAGGCTAAGTACCTGCCACCTGATAGGCCGGCCCGGCCTATATGGCCTAGCCAAGCCGCGCCCAGCCTATGAATACGGGCCTACAACCCCCTCAGATCCTTGGTTTCTGTTCGGCTCATCTCCCATTCCACTAAACTAGTCCGAGTTACTCCCGTGAGAACTGTACGTAAGTTACATAGTCCCTACGCAAATTCCACCCATTGGTGTTAACGGAATAGAACGAGTATCAGTAAGATCACTAATATTATTAGGCACTGATCCTACGTGCGGGTAGTAATATGGATTTGCTCGTGGTTGATGAAAACCCCCGAGGTCTAATAGGACTCGGTCAACCATAGCAGGCACATTCACTGATGGATTCCTGCCGAAGAAACTGAATCGGAAGGAAGGATCGTGAGACAGGACTGCGTTGGAGAATCTGGAGGTAGATTTCCTGGACTTCTTTGAGCTGGTTGTGGATCGGTAATCGCGTAGTTATCATACTTCAACTGACAAGTGAGGATATAGATAAAATAATAAACCACAATGAAAGTTGTAAGGAATCGAGCCACTCTTAAAACAATCAGCTCTAAAAATCCCACTTGCAGGCCTGTAGGCTCCTACCAGGCCTGATAGGCTTCGGCAGGCCGGTTGAGTTCGGCCTATATCCGCCTAGGCTCATCGTCAGAGCGGCCTGCCTTGGCCCAGCCTGGGGCCTATAGGCCGGCCTATCACTGGCCTAGCCCGTTGGGAACACTGTACATATTCAGGGCTTAGGCATTAGCGGGAAATCGGGGGTGTTAGGTAGGCGGTGGAGGGTGTAATGGGGAGAGTTGGCTGGCTCAAACCGAGTGGGTGCCCTGAGGGATTTAAATCATCTTGGTGAAAATTTATCTCTGGAGCTGTAGCATTCTAGTGAGGTATAGACTATCACGGAGGTATGTATTCTGCGCTAACGGCTGGTTTTATAGTTTAATCTGATGAGTTTAAATTCCCTTGGAGGTTCTGCCATACTAGTATCTCATGTTCTCCCTGAAATTTTATTTGGCCCGAAGGGTCCGTGGGCCCTTCTGAGCGATTAGCTCGCAGCCATCTAAGGTTTGGGGAGATTGGTCCATCCTAGTGGTGAGGCGGCTCTTGGTTTGGGTGGTGTGTACGCTGTTCTTTGAGACCCTGGCTGCGGGAGCTGCTTCCCTTGATCTTTCCGACCTCCTGTATTCTCTGCCCTCTGTCACTCTTTTCCTTCGCCAGCTCCCGGGAGTGGTTTCTGTGTCCATCGAGAATAACCCCGATATTCAAGAGCGTCAAGACATAGATGCATTTCCCAGATGTCGTGGCATCGCAATCATCCATCCAAAGGTTTGTTCTACTTCTCCCTCTTCCCGCCATGTCCTCCCCTGCCATGTTCCAAATCCAAACCAACCTGCAAAAGCCGGGGGTAACCTAAGCCAAGCATCTCCTAGGGGGTTGATGTTGTCGGTGGAGGTAGTGCACAGACGCTCACTGGGCCGGGAGGCGCATATGGTCCCGAATAACCGACTTTAATGGAGACAACCTAGTCGCTGATCTGAAATCCGGGGTGTCATAGTGAAATAGTGGATTGGCTCGTCAATTGAGTGGCCCCTTGGCAGAGGTTGATCTCCTCAGACAACCAGATCCGGAGTTGATCATAGGCCGACAGGAGCTGGAGTCCATCCCTTTTCTATTCAGTACTGGGCTATCTAGCGAGCTTTTGTCTCAGAGCGGAGATTAGAACCTTGAGCAGAGATACTCTGTTGACGAGTTAATAAAGTATTGTCCACCTATTTATGGCATCGAGAGCGTCGCTCATTATTTGAGACATGAAGACCGACTTATCAATATCAACGCGGGTACAGTAGCTGGTTACGGAAAATGTTTCCTGATTTGTCAGTTTGTGATCGAGTGCTTGCTTGTGACTAGTACCCCGGAACACTGAGCCAGTCCTCTGGAGAATGGCACAAAGTTCGATGGACATGATGCATTTGCCTTTGGATACTCGAATATGTTTCAGTTATGCAGGCACGTATCACGGGCACATATTGTGGAATCTGAATCAGGTGCCACAATGGAGGATGCCGCGGATCGGCAAGTCAATGATCCAAATGTTAGTGTCAATCGCCCGTGCCGTGACACAACTAGCCGGAGAGCCTCGTTAAGCACGGGATCATGACTAATTACCCACCAGGCCTACTGTGCCGTATCTTATCGGTGTACAGTACCAAATGGGGGCAACCCCGAGGGAATCGTCGAAAGAACAAAATGGATATTCCTCTGTCTGGCCGAAAAAAAAGGTTTCCGAAGGCAAACGAATTGAGTTGGTGAATGCACCGCTCGGCTTCGGGCCATTATTTTCTGCTCGAGATCGTCACGGTATTCGTAGGGGGGATGGCCGTGGCGCACCGAAATGTCTTGCGCCGGCACATGATTCATTATTCGGGCTCGAGTGCTGGAGTACCGTACTCGTACAAGTGCCATGGGGGATGTTTTCGCACTCATCACTTTGTGACCTCACCAATTTTTAGCATTTTTTTGCTGGTAAGCCACTTTGATGTGTGCGAAAACATCCCCCATGGCACTTGCACCCGTCGCCTACATTAACACTTGAGCGCTTGGAGACTTCTTGGGCAGCCTTACCTTCGTGCCCTAACTAGCCGATCGCGGGGAGCCAACCGACCACCGGTCAGCTTACCGTACGATACAGTACTCCAAATGAGTGACATGCAGTTGGTACAAGTATGACCTCTTTCGGCAGAGCCAGAATGCAAGACTTGTCATGATTCGCAAGCCATCAAATTGCTCGAGTACTCGTACAGGGTACTCGTGTATACTGTACGAGTACCACAATCTTTTTTTTTTAGAGTCTGCTGAGCAATGACGGAAACCTCGTCAGAAATACCACTGAAAAGTACTAGTACCGTAGGGGAACAAATACCGTACCACACACAAGGAAAGTCAGAAATAAGCACAGCCTATCAGATCGAAAAAAAACACATTTCGCAAAAGGGAGGAGGTGAATTCTAAGTCATCCAAAGTGGGAAATGCGCCGCACAAAAGTGCACTTTCGCGTCAGAATCCGCAACTCCGATCGCATTCCAGCTCTTGTCCTCCCCCCCCCCCACACAGGAAATGCGAGAAATAAGACATGCGCAGTGCGCTTCGCCCGAATAGTCTACTCCGCGCTCCGGGATCCCGGTTTACGGCACTTTTCAAAAAGTATCTGGAAACATGGCGAATGGCTTGCCAACAAAGATAGCGATGCGACGCTTATTAGTTTGTCCAACTCGAACATTGTGCGGGTGAAAAAAGCTTCGAATTTTTTTCTTAGCCTTTTCATTGATTCTTCCTACGGTATTGACTTGATGGGGTCAACGAAGGGCAAGCTAAGCTCAAATTTCCGGACACTCTTGAAAGAAGTGCGCTGCTCGAGTTCTGGTGGATCCACTTTTGGATCGAGAGAATGGAGGATTTGTGTTGTAAGAGGTAGACTAGCTTGCGGTTGAATTAAGCATGCGTCGAGGTCTGAGCACCCCGTCTAAACCGCATCTGGAATGGGATTGTTCGCCGCTGCAGGGCGGGCGTGGGCCGAGTTCGAATAGCATGATCAGAGTGAAGATCTGGTGAAGGGGGAAAGGAGAGTGGGTCTTTTTGCGACTTATGGTAAAGGCACAGAGCAGGGTTTATTAGGCAATATTATCACATTCGATGGAGCCTGGCTGAATCTGGCGTGAGGGGGGGGGAGAGGACGAGGGGCGGGTTAATCGGTTGGGCTGAGGACCGGATAGGCCCGGGAGATATGCGGGTTTTATTGATAATTGGCTGGGGTTTTAAGTGGAGAAGCGAGTAGGGCTCTTTCGGATTAGTTGGATAAAGTTATAATAGGTGCTTATGCACTTTGCCTAAATTTCAGATCGCGAAGAGAAGCAGAATGATGAAAGTGGAGGAGGGGTGGGGAGTAAAGAGAAGAGGAACAGGGCGGTTAACCGCACATTTTTTGTAGCAAGATAGGTTGGGTGCATTATCTATTATATGGAACAGGCTTAGGAAATAAAACATTTGCGCTGGATTCACTGTAGGATAAGACCACCGGTATCATATCCCAACCTCAACTCCAGATCTGATCCGTACCCCTGATAGAACGAGATTTGTGAACATGACTGCTATTACATAACTTGTCATCGAATTTGAGCTTTTTTCCTTAGATCTTGGTGTCATGCAATGGTGGCCGTGTTCGCAAGGGGCTCTCAATTAATCATTAAAAATAACTCCATATACCGTGCTCATATCATATCATTACATTAAGCATTCCCATCATGCTCGGAGATGAAGGAAAAAAACAACAACACCTATCTAGCCTCCACAGGCGCTATAACCCCTCCACTCTCACCAAGCCCGCCAGCCCCACCAGGGGCTCCAACTGCACCCCCGCCAACCCCAACAGCGGCTCCAGCCGCCGCACCTCCTCCCACACCCGCCGCCGCACCTCCCGCCGCCCCTGCCATGGCACTACCCGGCAACACCAAACACTGATGCCACAAAAACGTGACCATAATACACCAGCCTGCCATACAAGGGAAAATGATCTTTAGAGGTTCCAACCAGAGACGTTTGTCGTCATCTATCAGCTCCCTTTGCCCATCCGCACCGATGATCCGGTATTGAGATGGGGTGGCGCCTGGAGCAGCGGTTACGGTAACTCCTGCTGCGATGGAGGTTATCTGGCGGGTTTCGGTGACAGTGGTTGGGGTTGTGGTTGTTGAGGTTATCGTACTGGTTGTGGTTGTAGTTGTGGTCGTAGTTGTGGTTGTGGTTGTGGTGTCTGTCGAGGTGGTTGTCGAGGTGGTGGTAATT
>LN890957.1:845538-861470 GCA_900010015.1 Tuber aestivum
GGAGTATTTGGGTGTTGAATACTGTTTCCATGGCCGTCGTTGTCGTGGTCTCGGTCGCGGTTGTGGTCTCAGTCTGAGTCTCGCGAATGGTTTGGGCGGGGAAGGTTATCGTCATAGTTTCCGCTGGGTTTGTCACTGTGACCGTGGACGGGGGTGGGAATGCCGTGTTAAAGACTGTAGAAATTGCCGTGATAATCACCGGTGCCGGGATAAGAATTGACACGGAGGTTATTGTCTGTATCTGCGTTTGGAATTGCACTTGCGTGGCCGGCTGGGTGAGGAGTTGTGTCTGGATTTGTGTTGGCGGAGTATCGGTCACGGTTACCGTCTCTCGGATAGTGGTCGGCACAGGAACAGTATTCGCGGCGGTAGCAGTGAAGCTCTTGTCCACTAGTATTGTCTCCTGCACCGTGATTGCTGTTGTTGCCGTCACGGTCGCCGTCTCTCGGATGGTGGTCGGTACAGGAACAGTATTCACAGCTGTAGCAGTGAAGCTCTTGTCCACTAGTATTGTCTCCTGCACCGTGATTGCCGTCGTTGCCGTCACGGTCGTGGTCTCAATAGCGGTCTCAGCGAAGCTCTCCTTGATGGTCACAGTAGCGATGCCGCTCTTCACCACCGTCTCCGTCTCGACGTTCGTGACAAAGGATTTATCAACGACAGTTACGCTCTCCGTAACCACATTCACAACTGTCTTTATCACCGTCACAGTCACTGTGCCGCCTTCACCGGAAACTGTCTTCGTTACGGGTTGGGTGGCCCACATTGTTGTCGGCTTGATGACTGATACTGTCTGGTTCTCGCCTTCAATTGTCACTGGGACCTGTATCTGCTCCTTCGTTGTTTCGGTGTGGTGTTTTTCCGGGGGTTGGACCGTAGTTCCTGGTTCCTTTTCTATCACGGTCTTGCTCTTGCCTGGGAGTTCGATTGTAGTTCCGGGCTCTTTTTCGGTTACTGTTTTGCTCTTTCCGGGGATGTACGAGGTCTCAATGGTGGTTTTGTATTTCCATTTTTGAGAATCGATTGTGATGGGGTCTGGGTGGTATTCTAGCGGGGGGTCGCTGAAAGCTGGGTATGATGGTGTTGGTGTGGGTTTCTCATGAATGGGCTGGGTGATGTTTGGATAGTCCTTTGGGGAGTCGCAGAGGGAGCTTAACCTGTAGTTTAATTGGCACTGTTAGATTTCTATCTTTTATGGAAAATCACTTGCGAGGAGTTATTCCGAGTAGATATACCATGTCTCGGCGGCACCGCTGGGGTCACGATAGAAGTTAGCTCTCTCGATACCACATTCCCTGGGGAAAAAAGGGTAAACTCACGACTCTCCATACGGACATCCCTGCAAACAATTATAATCAAGCACAACATTGCTCGCCTTCCCACCAGAACACTTCAGTATCCCATCAGGACATATGACGCACCCAGAAGAACATCCTGGCAATTTTGATAGATCAAGCTCCGCCTGCGCCAAACTTCCCCGTAGCATCGTAAGAATTGCAAAGAATGGGGCTATTTTCCTCATGGTGTCGTGAATTCTTTACGCAGCACACAAGGGGGCAAGGGGTGAGAGGCAAGGGAGGGGAAGGGGGGGGAAGGAGAGGGAAGTGAAAAAGAGGAGGGGAGAGGCAAATCGTATGAGAAGGACCTCTGGCAGTATGATATACACTATCAGCCCTGGGCAATGGTAAACACTCCTGTATGAATGAGAGATCTAGAGTCACTTCCCACCTTTATTTCCTTGCCCACCTCCTATAGTACCTTAATGTGTATGCGGGGGTCGGCAAATTAAGTTAACTTATTGCACAAGTACCATGTCACCTTATCGAGAGGGGAAATCTACAGCACAAGCTCACTAATGTGCTTTTAGCTTTTTTTTTCCTTTTTTTTCCTTTCTTTTTCTTGGTCCCTCCCACATTCTCTCTTCGGCGACTATAGCCAGCTCTGTGTATAGTTCCGAAAGTCTACTCGAGTACGGTTTGCAGATGAATGGGTAAAACTCTACCAGCAAGTGGGTACTGGAACAACAAATATCGGACAACAAGTTGGGCTCAACTTCACACATGATCTACCGTAGCATGGTACCGTATCATACAATTCTTCCTTATCGGGCCTAGCATGAACCCCCCAGTTTTGCTACCACTCAAGTGTATTGCTGGTAGTCTGTGTTACGCCACGGCACTTGCGCTGAGCACTTACTCAAATACTAGTACTAGTACTCTCGGCGACTAGCTACATGTACTCGTATATTATCGTCCCGGGAGAGATTCCTATTAATCGGACAGCTACTTGTACAATAAAATGATACCGTAACTAACCACCTAGGGTACGGCCTATTGTTATCCAAGACATAACAGAAGAACTGGTCCGAGTCAGCAGCCCTCTCCTCTACCACAAAGGGAGAGGAAGGAAAAGGTGAAAATTGTCTCATTCCCTTCGGGCCTCGGAAAAGGGAAAGTACCGGTATTTCAAAGCTATCTGGTTGGTTGCGCCCCATCCGTAAGTGGAAGCTCTCCTCCTTCACTCCCTCACTGCTCAGTACCACAACTACTCGGTACCGTCCGTACCCGGCCGTGCGCAAGGGGTGGGTGAAGGGGGAAAAGAAAAGAAAAATAATAATGGTTGCGGATGCTGAAAGGCTTGTTCTTTCTTTTTCTTTTTACTCTCTTCCGAAGTAGATTGGGAAGCTACCGTACCGTATTAGTATTTTCGTAAATGCCTCGCGATGTGCTTTTGGGAATTGGATGAGAAGGGCGGCGAAGAGGTGCTACTTTCTTGGCCGGCTAGATCGAGCTGAGGTGCTGTTTTTTTTGTTTTTTTGTTTTTTGCTTCTTCTGCTTCTTGGGCATGAGTGCCCGAGTGCGGTGATAGTAAAACTAGTTACTCCAGTAGTTGGTTGGTGTATGCATGACATGCGCGATATGGTATTTGAGTACGGTACGGCACTGCACGAGTACTGGTATCTCAAAGGTATTCACAATTACCGTATTCCGCTACACACCCCATTCGGACGGAGGAGTGCTTGTTGGCGAGTCACTTTCCGTGTTCGGCCTTGCTAAATTTCATACAAAGTGCAGCTCCCGCTTGTGAGCGCACCCCGCACCTATCGTGGTAGGGAAGCTACAAATTCACTTAAATCTCCTTTGATAGCCCGGATACTCTGCATAGAGGCTTCTCCCGTTTATTCATTCTCCTTTTGCTCCCCCCTTCCTATCCTCCCTCTATCTCTTCCCCCGTTTCCCCCTCCCCCTTCTTCGCCCCTCCCCCCCGCCTTCTCTCTCCTTTCCCCTCACCCCCTCACCTCTTCCTCTCCCGTTAGCCAAAAAAATACCATGTCCCAAAGACCGGCTGGCACGCTCGCGGCTGGCGATTGCCGTCCCCTTCTTGACCAGCCAGAACTCTATGGCCTCGGCGTCCGAGTAGGCACATACACGCAATGGCTGGGTACAATCCTAACCGTCTGCCTGGTACATGACCCGCAGGAACGCGAGAGCATGCGGAATGTAAACTATGCGTTTGCTTTCGCAGAATGGGTTGCGTTAGTAAACCAGAACCGATCAATCTGGCCCGCCGACGCTGTAATCGTCACCTTCTTATTCATGGGCACCCTCACGCTCCTCTGCATGCTAGAGGTTTTCGACCGGATGCGCTCGCACGAGGCACGCCGGAACGATCCCAACCGAACCGGCGGCGCGGAGCTAGGTAGGATCGTGCTGCTTGGGGGGTTTATTCTGTGGGAGATTTGGTGGTGGTTTGAAGGAATCTATCACACGTTGAGGGATTGCGGAACGTTTATTTATTACTACGGCGGCCCAGTGCAGGTCCTGGGAAATTTCAAACTAATTGGGAGAATTTGGGCACCGTTACTGCTTGTTCTGTTTCTTCCTGTCTTCGAGAAGTTTAGGAATTTCATGAAGAGGTCTCATAGGAACTTCCGGCACCCCCGAGAAGATCCTGCAGCGGGAAAGGGTGAGGGGGCAGCTGCGCAACCGAGAATTCTCAGATGGATAGAATTCTGGGCGCAGGTTTTTAGCGCGGCCGAGGGAGAGGGGGAACACTATGAACCTGAAATTCCGAATCCCGAGACGAAGCAGCGAAGAGGGTTGTATTCTGCACTGTTGCTGGGAATTGGGGCGTTTATACTTATCATTTTTCTTGAGGTTATGTTGGCGTATGGGGACGTTGAGCAGATTAACAGCATCTCGGGAGTCGGCGATACAATACCGATGGTTATTGGGTGCGGAGACATGATGATGATTTTATGGACATTGAAGGAACAGAGGCAGACTGAGTTGGAAAGAGTATATTTCCCTTTTTGTTGACCGTGCCGACCATTAAGGGTTTTGCTAATCGCTTTTTTAGAGGAGACTGGAGGGCCCTGAATATAGATACCCGAAGACATTCCTGTACGACGCGGAGTTTCCGCTTGTCGAGAGTACGTCTCTTCCTTGCTCCGTATGTCAATCCCCTCGCTAATAATTTTTCCCTCCCAGAATGCAAGAGCGGCGTAAGGAATATCTGGCGACGCATCGCCGGTCGGAGCGATCAGGCTCAAGACGACCAACCGCAACAAGAACAATCGGGTGCAAATCAGGAACCACACCCACACGCACAGTAATATGAGAACAGTTTGTGTGTTTTATGGTTATGAAGGTTACCGTAATGGTTAGGTACGAGCGGTGGTAGATCTGTCGTTGGCTACTCGAGGGGTCATAATATCAGGAGTTCAGGATTTTAATGTAGTAATATTCCGATATAATGTTGCATTGCAATATCACGCAGACCACCGGTATTTGTGTAGACGTTGTTACATAACCCATCTAATGGGCCACAGGTGGTCGTGTGGTGTGAATAGCTCATTCGCAGTGTCCACTTGTAAAGAAATGACAATATCCCAACCTCCCAAGACTTAAAACAGCCATTTTTTCAGTTTTGGGAAAGAAGATCGCAGAGAATAGGGCAATATTTGAACCGTTCCGGGATAACGCGCACTTTAGGCTCTCCGGCCTTGTGGAACTGGAAATTACACTCCTTGTAGGCACAGGGTATAATATGGATGAGTAGAACAAATTCGCCTAGCGAACCCAATCAAGGAAATACCGCACAAAAGTAAGCGACATACGATAGTACATCTCACGCTCTTCAGCATGTACTAGTACTATAGTTCAAGTGGGTAGCCCACCTCGATGGTTGCGCACGTCTCCGCTTTAACCGCCGTAGAAAGTGACAAGTTACTCCTCATCTGCTGGGAGTACAGCGCTTGTACCGTACGATATTAATACTTGTATTCGCCTACGCCCCGACAACCCCAGTAAGCCTAATCCTGGGCTTCAGGTGTGTCGCGACAGATGGGGAGACGGAAGGCTGGTTCCCCAACCACCATGACAGCAGATAAAAGCACAACCCCGGTCACGAGATCTAGTCCTCTAGGCAAATTTGGAAATTTAGCCGTGGGGTAATGGGTGGTACAACAGGGTTGAGGATGTCTGAAGGTAAAGTATGATGACAACAGGCCATGCGAGATCTCGAAGAATTCTTTCCCATGTGTCCGAAATGAGTGATTAGTGATCCTCTTCTTTTCTTTTTCCCTTTCCCTTCTTTGAGGGGGCGTGGAACAATCCTAGCATCATGGAATATAGTTCGGTCTTAGAATTTGACCTCACCTACTCCGCAAATATTCCTAGTATTGAAGCATTAAATTTTACTACCCGTTAAGGGCGCACCGATTCAGAAGTCTATCGCCAAGGTATTCCCACTAGTGGCAATCCAATTACTCTCCCTTGACCCCTTGGTTATAGGGGAAATATGTTGATAGCTCTCGCTCATAAATCAAATATAGCCAGAAACCAGTGTCCCTGGTAGTGTTAAGAAAGAAGGTACGAGAAAGAGGGGGGCTGTTGCTAGCGAGGTGTAGTTGAGCTGTTGCTTGTCCGTAGGTAGAAGAAGCCGGGGGAGAGACTAGTAATTTTCCTGAGTAACATGATTGGGCCATCACTCCTCAAAAAATAAGCAATTTTAAAGACCTGAGAGAAGTGCATCAACGCGGAAACCATTACTGCTGATCGACTTGAGAAAAAAAGACTTCGGGGTTGGGGCATTGATGCGGGACTGTTTAATCTACTACTCCTCACAGATTCGGATTGCATAATAGGTGCTTGGGAGAGATTATTTTGGAGAAAGAACTGCTTGAACACAGAAGAAAATTAACTGGAGGTTAGTTTGAATCATGGCTTATTATGCTAGGGGAGGGTGATAGGAGTTCTATGAAGCCTGTTCCAACTTTTAGGGGAAAATCTTTGTTTGACCAACTCTAAAGCGGCATGGAGAGTGCTTCCCTTTTATGGTCAGCAATAAAAACAAAGCCGGGCCTGCTCCGGTCTATATATATCCATCAATAAAATTCCTCTGGGCCTGATCCTTCAATACCCGGGAACAGATCGGCTGTTGTAAAACCCAGAATGAACATCGGCAAGTAATAGAGGAATAATAGATAGATGAAAGATTGCTTGCTTTCTTTTGGTGATACCTATCACACACCTCTATATAATACAGGAATACCTTTTCTGGTTGTACGTATTCTAAACACCAGCCCCTGACGAGTCTCCTGACTTAAGGGTTAAGCATCTCCTAGCTTCACGCTAAGTGTCTCCTATTTTTTCTTGACCAGACACGTTACTTTATACTAAAATAGAGTTTTTGCCCAAAACTCTCTAATCACAGTCACTATAGAGGTTTCGTGTTGCAATCAGACACACACCTTACTCACCACCCACTATTCTAAATCCACTAGGAATGGTGACCCTCCCTTGCTAGTACAAGCCTCGCAATGGGCCGACCCGGGCCGTAAATTCCTCAGCCCGGCCCAAACCCGGCCCAAACAATGTCAGGCCCACCCAACCCAACCCAACCCAAATAACACCTGGGTGACCCAGAAAGCCCGAATATTTCAAATCAGAGTAATCAATTTACTGCATTTGAAGAAATCAATTATTTTCAATATCAATACTCAAAAGACATAGTTTTCCTGGTGAGCGAATTGTAGAAGCTACAAGAAAAGAGAGTGTTGTAAAGCTGAGGTCATTTGCAGGAAAGTAAATAAAAAAACAGGAAATATGAAAAGAAAAGAAAGGAGAAAGAGTAATTAGGAGAAATGAGATTCTAAGGACCATGAGCGATTTCCCCCAATCCATCCATTGACTGCCAGCTCCGAAGGCATTGAACGGCTTCAATTGTTTTTGCACCAAGTGAATGTCGTGAATCACTAATTGTGCGCTTAGTTCCGGAGAAGATTCTCTCTGGTTCTGATGACATTGCCGGTATACTGTGTATATTGATAGCCCACTTTGATAATACTGGATATTCCCTTTGCCGTCCTCGGTCAAACCACCAGCTATAAAGTTTATATATTAGTAGGAATATTAAACATGATCAATTCATAGAGGCATACCCAAGTGGATCCTGGACCGAGACATCTGGCTCTGCATTGCTACAATATCTGTCATACTCATCCTGCCCCTGGCTAGCATGTGGCATTATATTCATCCATTCCTCAAAGTCATCATTGACCTCCCGATGCCCTTCCTCAATTCGTACTTGCTCTGGAACATGATCTCGATTGCCTCTAGGCTGAGTTAATTCCAAATAGCTTAGCCAATGAATTTTCAAGCGATTCTTTGAGCTAACTACCCAGGCCACCTCCCATTTTGTTTCAAAGTAACGCCACTTAAACTTAGGATTGAGCACTACTGCTGCTAAGTATACTGGGGCTCGATCAGTAGCAGAGAAATACTTATCCAGTTTCTCCCATCCAATTTGAATCATTGATGATAATTGACGATTTGTAGCATTTTCCTCAAGTGCTCGCTTGTATTGAGCTAGAAGGAAATCAATTGAAGGTAGAACCTTGGTTAATGTGTCACCATGCCCTTCGGTTGCCTTAGTTGCGATCATAAATGCCCCCAATATTTTTTTGATTTTTTCCAGAAGCTTCCATTCATGTCGGTCGATTCTGTCCTCCTCAAGTGATGGGTTACCATCGATGTAGATATCAATAGCCTGTCTAATGCAAGGTAGCAAAATCGATTCAAGAGTTCCATACCAAGAATTCCATCGAGTTGAATTGTCTTTCTTGATCAAGGGGCCTCCGGTAAGTATACGAAAAGATTGAATCCGTTGTGGCGTCCTCCGTGAATGAACTGCAATGTTATGAGCCTTCCCTAATGGCCCCAACCTTCGCCACTCTTCCATTTCATTAAGCAATTCACTCGCATCTGCTCCATCACCTATCTCGCCCAAGATAGCACTACTTGATCCAAAGAGAAATGCTTGCACACTAAGGTTTATTATATGCCCATTGCATCTACAATTCGGAATTATTATATTAGTAAAAGTGATAGAGCAGATATGTATAGAATGAATAGTTCACTCACCTTAGCCTATTCTCATAGGCACATAGAGAAAGGCCTATCTCGGCCTGTTTCTCTACTAAACAGTCAATAAAAGTATCGTTGTTTGTAGCATTATCCATCATGAAATAACCAATTTGGTCCCGAATATCATATTCCTCTATTATAGCAATAAAGGAATCGCATATATTTTCCCCAGAGTGTGATCCTTCCATTTCCTTTAAGGCAAGTAATGCTTGAGTGAGGATGCCGGTTGGGGTGGTAAAATGGGCAATAACTCCAAGGAATGCAATGTGATTGGGTGAGGTCCAGAGGTCTAGTGTGAAGTGAATTTTTGATATCGAGAGATGCAAGAGATCTTTTAACTGAGATTGCTGATGTGAGAAACGATGAAATATCCAAGACTTTATTGTATTTGGCGAAGATGGTAGAAGATGTGCCGCGGCTGGCCGAATAGTGTATATAAGGTCATGAAGTTCTTGAGATGTTGCAAAGGTAAATGGTAAATCACGGCAGATAAGCAATCGCACTACTAAGTCTTGAAATGACAGTGGTATTAGTGTGGGCAACTCTGACTCCTTGCGCAACTGCTTCTGAACCACCGCTTCCTTCCGTTATAATTCCTGCTGATGAGCGATATCCGTTGCAGATTTAATCATGGACTCAATCGTTTGTTGGGATTGCCTGAGACGCTTATTGTGGGAGGAGATATCTTCGCGTATTCCATGAACGGAAGTTAAGTGCTGGCTTGGATTCCTGGTTCCATGAGCTTGGGGGTAGTGTTGAGTGCATAGCTGACACTGCCAATGTCTTTCTAATATTAGCATTCGTGAAAGATCACAACTGGTGATGGAGTTTATTTTGCTGATACCTAATCCCTAAAATTTCTACCGATAGTCCAAGTGGCTCCTCAGCTTTTCCCCATACCCAGGAACGGGTAGTTGACTGCTTGCGCTTGGATTGCTGGGTAGGCGGAGGTATAGCAATTGGAGAAGGTCTTGGAGATAGAGCAGCCGTCAGATTCTCATCATCAAAGTCAATGTGAGAAACATCGCTGCAGTCAGCAACTGAAAGGTGAGAAGCGCTGACGGGAGAGCTCGGATATGAAAAGATAGAGGAGAGTTCACTAATATCATCTTCAATTTCCTGCATTGGAACAGAGTTAAGTTTGAAGGATATGAAAGACTTGTGATAACTTGAATTGAATATACAAGAAGGAGGATTATCAAACAGCGGATGGTAGAGCACTCGGAATCAACCATAAGCAGAATACGGAAAAGGGGTAATTCAACCGATGAGGCTGAAAATTCTCAACATTCTTGAGAATGACGCAAGTCCTGGGGTTCACAATCAACTCAATCAGATATGAGTGATATCGTGTGACTTGATAAATCAAGGTTCAATATTTTTGGGCTTTTGTTTGGGTCACCCAGGTTTGCCTGCCTGGCAACCCGGCCCAGCCCAAACTTGTATCCTCCCAACCCGGCCCAACCCGACCCAATTTAGGCCCGGGCCGGCCCAAAAGCCCGAGACCCAATTGCGAGGCTTGTGCTAGTACAGATAGGGAAACCCAAACCTGGAAGAGAAGTATGAGTCGATAGAAGTTTAAAAAGAGCGGAGAGAATGAAGGCACTAAAATACAATAAAATAGAGTGTCTGTGCGGTAATCGGGATTGAATCAGGTGTTATTAATGCAATGGCCATTTTATACCGCTAAAGTTCTGTTTTTTGGCTTAAATCTAGGTGCCATACAATTGCAACTGTACTCACAAACGTCATTCAATTACAAGTACATGCAATAGCAGTCCTGCCCACAAACATCACCCAATTCTGAGTATTCGACTAACTGACACGTTAGGACATGAGCAAGATGATGTAAAGATGGACTTTGATACTTAAGCTGACTGGTGTCAGACTTTCCAAACCTTCATCCTATACTACACCACTCCGTTCTTCCCTATTCCTACAACTATTACTGTTGTCGGTACCGCTATATCAATCTTGTTTTTTCTGCTTTTTTCACAGAATGCTGTCTGATTGGAGTGGTTTGTTCAAGACATTTACTCCCTGCATAGAAATCCGATTGCTAACATAGTAACTACTCTTCCACTAGTGTTTATGAAGTGTTACCTGGCAATCCTGCTTGTTGCCTTTCCAGCTGGATATGTAGTCGGATACAGAGCCGGCATTCTGAACTCCCCCCCAGTCTGCTTCTCGAGTCTCCACGGCCCCTATGCCACTCATCGCACGCCCACCCTGACCCACCTCACCACACTCACCCCAACCGCAGCCACACTTACTCCAACTGCAGTCACTCTCACTAGCGCTACTGTGATCCCGCTCACCACTCCAATCCCTACCCCCCTTGTTACCCTTACTCCCACCCCCCTCACTACCCTAGACCCGGAATGGGAGACTCTACTACACAAGTTGCTAGACCTGCTAGAGGAGGAGTAACTCCAACGGGAGTCATGCGAGAAACAGTTAATGAAGGTGGGCAAGACACCTGAGCCATATAGCCTCGTGTCTGGCAAGTACGTGCGGAGAGCATGGGTGAGGTATGAGACCCGTGAGGTTGAGTTCAGCTACAGTGAAGGGACATTGGATAGAGGTTACCATAAGAGAAGAAGAAAGATGAAGAAGAGGAGAAGAAGAAAGACGAAGAAGAGGATAGAAGGAGAAGAGGAAATATATTTAGGGTACGATACGGAATAGGGGATTCCAGTGAGTGGTAGGAGATATAAAAGGGAAGGTAGGAAAGGGTTTGGGTCCTGAGTGGTCTTTTTTTCATTTTCATAAATGGGCTCCAATCAGTAGTAGGAGGATAGGAGCAGTTTTTTTTCTTTTTCTTCATATATCAAGCACAGTTAATACAGTATTAACTCTTATGATTTTCTATCTACATTCTATCCCTAATCTCCCTCTTCAGAGAAAAAAGGCCTTAAGAAGGCTTAGTGCTTTCCTGACACGGTGTAGCCTACGTTACTGGGCATATTGGATCACATCGACTGTTTCTCACAATTGAGTCAACTAACAAAGCTAAACACGTCCTAGGATGGTGTCGCGGGTTACGGGGATATTCGCGACATGGCGGGGAAGCGGATCACAAGGGTTAATAAGATACCATAAAATCTCGTGAAATCCACTACGGTACCCGGAAAAACTCGCGAAACTCGCTATGTCCGGACCAGGATGGGTTAACCCCGGGCCAGTGAAAGAACTAAATGCAGCCCTGGCCGACGTTTCTCATAGGCCGGCTCATGCCAACCAGCACTTGCCAATCTCAGTAGTTAAAACTCAAGCGATAGGAGCGTCTTACTGGCCCGGAGCAAACAAATCCTGGTCCGGACATAGCGAGTTTCGCGAGTTTTTTGCGGTATCTCTAGAATCCCTGAACTCTCTGGGTTCTAAGCTAGAGGCTGGTGAGAAGGATTCGCGTTTTCTCAACACAGTGCCGTAGAAATTCGTTCGATTCTCAGTGATCCTAAGCGGCTAGTCCGTCCGGCTCTGAGTACCGCCGGACTGGCCAAGGTTTTTTCAGGGACGGCCCGGCCGGACTGTGGGAAAGCGGCTTTTCCAAACCAAAGCCGGGCCCAGCCTGGGTCACCCGCAGCCCGATGTTTCAAGGGATCACCTGTGTTTGATTACTAAGAAATATTTCATTATTCAACAGGACTAACTGTTTCATGCGGACAATACATATACACCCGGGGTGGCCAGAGAGTTGTGTGAAGAATAGTATAGTGTCTTGAGGTAGGACAGCATACTTGGGTACAGCGGGGGTTCATCGCTGGATGTCATGCATTTACCTTAAGCGAGATCTAAGTTATAGCGTCAGGCGCATGTTGCTCCTGATATCTTGTTCCGAGTGATTAAAAGTGGAAAGCCTGCAGGCTGTCCATAGATACCTTCAGATTACCTGGGCATCTGGGGGCTTTCCCCAGGCATCTGGCAGCTCTCGCCTAGGTTGTGCCAAGACTCGACCCGGGGGTTGCCTGGGCGCCGCCGGGCTTTGGCGGCCGCAGAGAATTTCGACTTGACTGGCCCAGGCGTTCCAAAACCAAGGCTGGACTAACCGGACTGCCGACCTGTAGTCCGGACTATGGTCCGGGCTGGCCGCTTGGGATCACTGTCGATTCCCTAGCTCCATCAGGTCATGTACAGCGCCATAAATTACGACACCGGCCCAAGATAGGTTTAACCTGGGAGGCTAACAGAATAGCGAAAAACAGTTAAGGAGATCAAACACATCCAAATGACTCATATATACCGTTCCAGGAAAGCGCTAACCCTTCTTAAGAGCCTTTGACCCGCAATCCCGAGATTAGTGACCTGGCGGAGCTGGCGAATCGAATGCATTTTTACGGTATAAGATCAGCCCTCAACTGGGGTCGGATCTCATTAACTGGTATTCGCAATTCTGTTAACCTGCCAAACTAAACCTTCTTAGAGGGTTTGCACTGAGAGTTTGGAGGTTAGAGGCCTACCGGAGAGTAGATTTCGTGAGATTTTATGGTATAATACTGCAATAAAATCTGCCATCGAGGAAATTGGCCCACTACCCACAATAGGTTTAGTTGACAGGTTAGCAGAATTGCGAATACCTGTTAATGAGATTCAACACGTCCAGTGAGTTGATTAGATACCCTGCTAGGTAAGCATTGGTCCTTTTTGGAAATTTTTAACTAATAATCGATAGATCACACACAAGGGTACCTGAGATGATGAATTTCAATAGAGTTTTTAGGGTACGGTGAGAATGTATAAGGTTTAAGGCTAATATTTCTGAATTACAGTTCCCAGTGTCTCGCTAGCTCCCTACTCGTATAGTGGTGGTACAGATACTGGTAATAAATCCAGGCTTCGAGTGACAACCCATGCAGATAATACCCAACTGCTAAGCCGTTTGACACCGTAAACTGATGCTCCCGTACTCGTAACGTCCCGACGTTTGTGAACACAACTGCTATTGCATATAGCCAAGAGCTGGCCAGAGCCTCAAAGGTTTGGTGGTATGCAATACCGGTCGTGTTCACAAACGTCAGAACATTACGAGTATATATGTCCCCGCAGGCTTGGTGACAAAACTGTTATCAGATAATTGAACGTCACGTTTATGAATACGACTATTATTGTATAGTCCCCAGATTTAAGCGATAAAGCTGAAGGCTGGGGGTACGTAATTGCAGTAGTAATAGCAAACGTCATTCAATTATGAGTATGGTGCTCATAGCAGGGGCACATGCGAGATCGTGTAGGGATAGAGTGTGGTACTTAAGGTTGACTTGGGTACGGACTTTTCAAACTTTCCTCCTGTTCTACACCCTCCCCCTTTTACCCCGAATCCTTACTTCAAAAATTCTTATTCTTAACCTTATTCTTATAACTTTTATTTTTTATTTTTTATTTTTTTTGAAAAAATGGCAACCTGTGGTATTAGTTGGTTTAGGATATTTACACTCTTTACACGAACCCAATTGCTAACTTAGTAACGTCACTTCTGCCAGGCTGTACGTGTACACTGGCAAAAGCGCCCATAGAATACCTTCTGGGCCTATTCCTTGCTGTCGGGAAAGCATCCGCACCATACCTCCTAGGCCTATCCGTTGCCACCGGCATATTTGGGGGTGGGTGGGACTCGGCCTTACTCGTAACCACAGTCTTCCCGACCGCCATTACGATACTGGCACCCCGGGCCCGGCCCCTTCTGCCGTACAGACTATAACCCTCCCCCCCACACCCACCCACCTCATCGTCTACGTCCGGACCACGTCCCTCGCCACTACAACCCTGACTGTCCTTGCCGCTCCAGACCGGGGGTGGGCGGTACTACAGTGCAAGGAAATGCTGGTGGGAGAACAACGCCGACCGGAGACCTGCGGGGTGCGGCTTCAGCTGGCGAGCAAGATGCCCGAGCCATGCCTCACGGGTGAGTGGGTGCGGTGTGGGGGACGGGAGAGGAAGGGCTGTCGCAAGTACACCAGCCGGCGGGCTGAGTGGAAATTGGAGGAGGAGGAGGTGGTGGAGGCAGTAGAGGAGGTGGAGGGGGAGGTGGAAGTGGCGGAGTAGAGGGGATAAATGGTGGGAGGAGTAGGAGCGGAGGGGCCTGGGTCACTTGTTAGTGTATGAGTAGTATTTGTACTTGGGTGGATGGAGTAGGAGTGGAGGGGGGCTGGGTCGCTAGTTAGTGTCCTATGTTCTCATCGTGTATTCGGAATCCGGTAACTCGAAAGTGTCTTTCGAAGCTAGTAGAATTTGTACTAAAATAGGATCACAACATCATGGCCTGGTAATATACCGTAGAACCTCGTGAAATCCACTATCTTCGTCTGCCCGCCCCCCCTGAGAAAGGATTAGCGTTTTCCCGATACAGTAAAGATAGGACGGCTAGGTGTGTGTTGGCTCTTGCTAACCGGTATTCCCAATTCATTAACCTGCTGGACTAAACCTATAGTGGGATGATGGGGGGCCGGAGAGTGGACTTTTAGGAGATTTTACGGTATTCCCTTGTCGGATCAAGATCGTTCTTTTTTTTTTGTGGGTCAATAGGAAAAAAGGCAGGGGTGACTTCATTCAGGCTACTTGAGTGAGCGATCAAGTAACTTCGTATCGAATCGTGACCAAACTAGCTATTATCATACCCATATTGGAATGATATATTAGGACTAGGTACTTACTACTAATTGCTGGCTCCGAATACACGATAAAAATACAAGTACCCTATGATTAATATTTGTACTTGGGTGGGTGGGCGGGTTTGTTCCTTTATCCTTTACACTGTATATGTTGGCTCTGAGTAGGAAGTTTTTTTTTGAGGGTGGGGGGACAGAGCGTTCGGCCCCGTGGCAGGCGGATGAGCTCTGGGGGGGATACCGCGGAGCAAGTATTTTGCGCACAATATGGAAAGGTAACACTTGCAATTTGGTATGAAAGCTGGTCTGATAGGTAACACGCTATTGAGAATCGCCCGTACTCCACCGGAATCCATTCGAGAATCAATTCCCCCCGCCCAATGCCCAGCTTCACCGGCTACCATTCGTCGGTACCATCTTCCTGAACGAGTACCCTCGATAGATGAATGTATCTGCTTTAGAATGGTATCATACTGGAGATTCTCGCGAGCCGGTTTACACAGCTACCCCACGAGAAAACGCGTCGAGGGTAGAGCCCAGGTCGCCGGGTTTGGGGTACTTGGTTGCTTTGGTCGCGACTTCCTGCCTCACGTCCGCCCTCCTGCTACAGCCACATGTGTCCCTCGCCACGCTCAGGTGGCATCGCTGCGTCAGTGTAAACTTCTCAGTGCGCAGAAATTCTGCGGCTTTATCGGGCCCTAGGGGCTTCCTTGTGTTGGTGGGTTTTGCTGGGCTCGGGTGTGTCCATTAAGATCGGAAAACCTAGCCCCTGTCCCAAGAGGGCAACGCGTGCGATTACCGTTGCAGAAATGAGATCCCGATTTTACTGACTGCCCGAGCACTGCGCCCGTGGGGGCTGTTCTTTCTTATCGGGTATCAGTGTTGCTCGCGACGGGGT
>LN890957.1:861490-899248 GCA_900010015.1 Tuber aestivum
TCGGGTATTACAAGTAGTATGTCACGTGCGGTAGCACAGAACACCTTTCGGCTAGTGTCGCCTACGCTTAGAGATGCGATTGAGAGAGCTGGTGGAAAAAGAAAAAAATGGGGGGCCTTAAGACCCTTCTGAGTGAGATCTGGGGGCGATAGAAAGGTTGGGTGACTAGAGATCTGTTTTCCTCGTATACTGCCTTTGCCCCTAACAACTGCCCACAGACAAGTTCTTTCCCCTGGTGGTGGTGGTTTTGCAAACCTAGTCTACCGAGCGATGGATTCAAGCACTGGATTCTTTGAGTACATATTTTCAGAAAAACCGAGGTATTTCAGAGCCGCGTACGCATCACTGGAGTCCAAACCTTTCCAGATCTTTGAAATCCTCTTGAGGGAAGAACGTTTCACAAATTTCTTCTCAAGAATAGAGATTTATGGAAATAATCTTGCCTACTTGTTAAGTCAATTTCCTAGCCTGCAGAAAGATGATTACAATTCATCGTTATTACAAGAAACTATCCAAGCATTTACTCTCTCATTTCTCGCCGAAAGGTTCGATGACATGAAATCTAGGAAGGCAGCCGCAAAAATTGTCGTCTCGGTGGTAAAATTATCGCATCCGAGGACTCTAGGCAATTTTGGTGTAAGATTAGGAGCTCTTCCGGATATATTGCGGGTTTTGATTTCGGAGGGGCATATACAAGAGCTGGCGCAAACACACAATCAGTGCTTTGAAGATCTCATTTCCGAACCCCAGGCCGGGGAGCAGTGGGTTAAATTTATTATGGATCTCTGCAATGGATGCGGGGTTCACAGGTCAGGGCCTAGGAGAGCCGGCGGCACGGAGTTGGCGAAGTTTATTCGCACTGTTCCTTGTAAATTCTGTCCTTCTAGCATTTCCTTTGATTGTGGACCTAGCCAGGGCCCTGAGGGGGAACATAAGCCATCCCGGGACCACCGTTTCGGATTAAACGCAGAGTCAAATGTCTTCAAATGCCTCTTAGGCGAGCCTCTGGGGCCATGGAAGGTCATTCTTTCCCAGCATGCACTTGAGAATCTGGGAACAGGGGATACTCAAGGTACTCGTTCCACGGAACCGAAGGATTTGAAAATTGCTGATATCGGTTAGACGATTCTGAGAGTATTTTGCATAAGCTCCGAGATCTGGCCTCCGGGGACTGGGGGGGAAAAAAAATATTGCATAGAGCAAAGTGGCGCAACTCACCGAGTTATCGAATCCCTCTATTCCAAGCTTTCTACAAAACCGGGCATTTTATATTGTGGCAAATTGATACCGCTTTTGATGAAAGGTTCGACAAAGATTGCCAGGTTATAAAAGGTCCGAGCCCTGTGAAATATCCCCATAGGCAGAGGGCTAACGACAAGTGACCACGGTTTAGTATGGACTATTGGAAAACCTAAAAATGTACGTATTTAGTCCGGGGATGATGCAGATAAGGTGATACTAAGTTGCAGCAGCTCGATGAGATTGCCCTGCAGATTTATCGGACACAGCAAGTTTATGCAAAATCTCGGGTGAGAGCTTGCAACAGAAACGATTTGGATGGGTCACGGGAGATCAGGTATCCAAAGAGGGTATGCTTGGGTGACGAAGAAAGTGGTGTTTTGGAGGTTGATGGCACTAGCGATGAGGTTTTCGGTGATTCGGTGCAGCTAGGTAAGGAAGTCAGAATAGTCCCACACGAACTGTTCCCGCGTGGGGGTGCTAAAATCGCGGTTGATAGAGAAGTTTTATAGTCTTACTACGACTGTTCTGGATAACATTACTTCTACAACTAAAAACGTGGCATACCCGGTCGACATATCGGCAGAGGAGGCCAAGGTAGTGGATCACTATTTACCCCCAGAGTTTGTTTTCGGGGGAAGTGGGGCGGGAAAAACCACCTGCTTGATTTATAAGCTAGTAGGGAGATATTTATTATCTAGATCGGAGAGGGAAGAACCATTGAGACAAGTATGTGTTTGCATGAAGTCTAAGATTAGGTCATACCCCGGGGGTGTCATGCCGGCTAAGCTAACAATATAGGTCTTGTTAACAAAGTCAAAGAGATTGGTGGAGAAGTTGAGAGTCAATACTCGCGGACTGCTTGAAGCGAAATTGGGTGAAAGGGAAGAGCCAACTGAGGGTAGTTATGCCCAAGACGATTTCGATGACAACACAAGAAAGCAGTTCTTATCACTCACCAATGCGGATTTCCCGCTTGTATGCACCTTTGATTACTTGCTAAGACTCATTGAGAATAGTATTCGGTTTGTTGCTCCGCCCCGGAAAAGCTGTTACTTTGTAGTGACATACGGAGCCGCTCTTAGAGAACAGGAAAACCGACAACGATACATAGGGATAAACAGTTCTAAATGCACCGGCGTTGTTGACTTTAGAAGGTTTAACACCGAGTACTGGAGGCCTCTTAGCCATAGATTAAAGAGCGGCATTCCGGTGGATTTAGTATTTCTTGAAATCATGGGAGTCATCAAGGGATCAGCTTCGCCAGCCACAAACTTCAAGCCCTTATCGCGGGAAGAATATCTAGGGGGGTTTTTGAGAACGACTCCAAGTATTATCCCAGAGCGAGGGATGGACGCTGTGTATAACTTGTACGAATGGTATGAACGGGCTAAGAAGGAACGTGGCGAAATTGATCAGGTGGATAGGGTTCTAAAGGTTATGAAGACTTTGGAGGCATTCAAATCCTCGGGGGCATATGAAGACATTGTATTCGAACAGAAGATTCGGAGCATGCTAGACGAAATTTATGTGGATGGTGAGCATTTCTACCGCGAAAATACTAGCTTTGGGGGGTGTTAAAAAAACACAGAGGTACAGGATCAGCGAACGTCAGATATAAGGATGCTTTTGACCCTAGTGGAGCATCCTTGGGGTGTACATTTTGGTATGATATGGTTCTCTCTATTTTCTGCCCTTCCCTCCCGACTCCCAGTTCTCACCCGCGAGCAGCGGGCGATACGGCCCAGTGTATATCTAAAGACGCCCTTTTCCGGTTCCCGAATGCGAAATCCCTGTTTTATGAACGCTTCGTGGGCAGCGCATGGAAGAAGGGAGAGATAAAGCCAACGTTGCATCAATTATCGCACAACTTTAGATCGCATGAAAAAATTTTGAAGGTTGCCTCCTTAGTGAGGGACCTCATGTATAGTGGTATGCCGTTTCCCGGTACGCCCCACTGCCTTGCGTTATGCTTATGAAATGACCTAGGCTTTCCGGGTTTGGTAGATAAATTTGAGCTTGAAATTGGGGTTGCCCGCGGTCCTAGGCCCGTACTTTATGGTAACCCCCTCCATACACTTACCGGCAGCTACCCTATGTACTAATTTTTGAAGTTGGAGGCAACATTACGGATATACTGAGGTCCGAAGAGGAAGTGGAAGACCCCCCGGAATCGGGTGCCCAGGACGGGAGGTCCACTGAATATGGAGAAGTGCGTGTTATTCTGGTTCGGGATGAAGAAACACGGGACAAGCTGCGAACCGAACTCGGAAGGTCTTCATTAGTATTAACTATTCTCCAGAGTAAGGGCATGGAGTTCGAGGATGTTTTACTCTATGATTTCCTTAGTACTAGTGCGTACAGCCATAAACTAGGGATCTTAGAAGATATTCACAAGTTTGAATATCAAGACAACGTGGGTAACTAATGACTTATATCGTAGAAGAGATGCTAACCACGTCACAGGGGCTCTTTTCAGAATTGAAGGTAGTTTGGCAGTAGTTAGCTCCTTATTTTAGATTTAACGCACCCGCTAATTCTACGGGGATACAAAGCACTTATATGTTGGAGTGACGAGAGCTCGAAACAGACTGTGGATATTGGAAAGCAACAGACGTGTCTTACAGCCAATGGAACGCCTGTTCAATCCAACAGGGGGCCAGTCACTGCTAAAGATTTCCACGGAACTGGATACAGGGGTATGTCCTGAACCCCACTGGATTGTCCACTCTGACATCCCTAGGTTTCGCAAATGCGTGAGCGGTTGTCTAGAGGAACGACGATCAGTAGTTTCCGATGGAGGGAAATGGGGTGTCAGATGATTGAAGAAAACCAATATTCTGAAGTTCGTTGGTATATGTTATGTTTTCAAAAAAAAAAAAAAGAACTGATTAGCTCTCTTCTAGGCTCTCCGCTGCTTTGAGCGTGCTGAGGATCCAGATGGCATAACTTTGGCCAATGCATATATTACTGAAGAAAAAGGACTCACCGCCAGAGATCACGGGTTGTCTGAAGAGGCAAATCTACATTTCTTAGAGGCATCAGAGCTTTTCCTAAAAGCCGATAGCATCGCGAAGGCAGTTCAATGCCGGAAGGCAGGGGGCGATCCAAAAGGAGCAATTAGTGAGTAAATCCTAAGGGAAGATCGAAACCTTAAAGGCTTAAACAATATAGGGATTCTTGCCGATAATGGAGGATATGAAGATGCTGCCTGGCTTGGAGCAGAAGTTGGCTTGTTTTCAGAAATAAGCGAGATATATACCAAACTTGATAAACATGAGAAGGCGCTCGCGGGATATGCTCGTGGGAAACAATCCAAATGGATGTTCAATTACCTAAAAAGGTTTATACCAGATCCCTTTTGTTGTTTAGCCCCCGGAGCTCAAAGAGGCGTATTGGGATTATCTGACCTCTGGGAATAGGTTTAAGTCAGCGATTGAGCCTTGTTGCTGGAAACAGTATATGTACCTCTACTACTTAAAGGAATTTGGAGGGAGCGATACGTTTCTCGACGAGTTTGGAAAAAGAGCTCTTATTCTTACCGGATCTCTAGAGGAGCAAGAAATCGCTTTCTCTAGACTTCATCTGATGAGCAAACTTTTCCACTTGCTCAGCACGAACAGGAGATACGTGGAAGCTTACGAGGTTGGAACCAGTACCGGGCCCCTGGAGATCTCGATTCAGTTGCTAAGTGACCAAATCTTGTTGAAAAATCCAAATTGGGGACAGGGGGAACAGTTGGACATGACGTGTGAGTTTCTGCAAGCAGAGCATATTGAAGCCAATCCCGGGCCAAGAACCGGAGCAGACGGGAAGATCCACAAAGTGCTACGGGCAGCAAGCAAGAAAGGGAACCGACAGATCAACTCGTTTATCGGAAGGTGGGAAGCTATTAATCTAGCGCTCGATAGCTTTGATTGGTATAAGACGAGTATAGAGACGGGGGTGCTTAGTGATGTGCAGATTGCTGGATATGTGGATATTCTGGTTTGTTCCTATGAAATCTCTATGCGGTTCTCCCCCCTAACTCCCCGATAGGTAACCAGGAGCGCATATCCGAACAACGAATTCCGGCTTCCTTTTGATCATATCGAGCGCGTGCTCGAAGATTTGAGTAAAATCTCTTCACATGGGACAATACCATCTTCAGCTCAACTCTACTGTGGGATCTACGAGATGCCTCGCCAACCAGGAGAGTACATCGCCCTAGATTGGTCTCCGCCCAGCGACGAATCCAAACCACAGCTCCTATTTAGACCACTGGATTTTGGATCACTGGGGGAGAGGATATTGGGGCATATTTTAGGGGATATCGTTCCTTCCCTTGTTTCCCTGGACCAGGGATTGCGGGAAATATGGAGTAAAAGCCAATCGGCACCCCCACCGACGCTAAGTAGGAACAATCCCAGAAGTTTCCTTAAGTATAATACCTTGCTTACACATAACTCAAGGGGAAACTCATTTTGAGAAGGTAGAGGTAGGTTCTGTGCGTTGAAATTCTGCCCTCCAGACCACCCACTTACCGCTTCCTAGTTACTGGCACGCCTTTGCCGAATATTTTCAAAATTTTCTGCAATAACTAAGGGCAACAGACGGTCTAAGAATTTATTGCCGCTAAATTGTGAGATCTCCCGCTCTAACCCACCCAAAAGTATCCTTTTTCTGATGCAGCGCAGGGGATTGGAGATTTTGGGGAGCAGCTCTTCTGGAGAAAATGGAGTTCAGATCCTCGTACGAGCAAAGCCTTGAGGTTCTGTTTAAAATAAAGTCCGATTTCGTGACTCAAGACGGGAGACATCATGCATTATACGCAACTTTGATCGAGAAAGACACAGCAGAGTATCGGATAGAGTCAGCTGTTCGAATGGACGTGTGGGCTTGTGTGTCTTCTCTTTTGTCTCAATACCAAACATCGCTATTTCTAGGTATGTGTGGTGGTGCGCCGGGGTTTTCGCAGGCCGGAAGCGCCGTATTCTAAAGCGCAACAGGGTATAAAGACCAGTGGAGGTCAGCTTTCCTGGACGGCTCTCGAACAGTCGATAGGGGGGACCTGACCTTCAAATATGGCTCGGAAATTGTAACATTAGTCCATCGGTTCTTGTCGGAGACCGAAGCTGGGGATTTTCCCGGGAAATTTGTATGCCTGGGCTAGCGATCCACCTTGTGGTCGTTTTGTTAACATTGGCGCAGTGCAAAAATATTTCCGACATCCTAGGCGCTCTGGGGAGAAGAAAAAAGGCATTGAACTTTTACTCAGCACCCATCATTTCTCTTTACGAAGAGTTGGCTCTATCTTTGGTAGGCAAGCAATCCGTATTCGGGATTCGATGCTAACCAGTTCAGATTTTCCTAATCCGGCCGTATGAGTTTCTGGTTCCCGATTCCTGGCATCGTTTGTACTTCGACAGATGGGAAAGAATGGATAGGTCGCCCTCAGTTCTGGAGCGCTTCCTCTATCAGCAATGTTTGGCCAAAGTTTGTCTGAGATTCTGTGAGATGGTTATAAGCATAGAGAGAGGGGGTGCCGAAGGGACCGCTTTAGGCCCGCGAAGCGTCACCTTAATCATTGTATGTCTTATCAACTTGGGGACCTTTTTTCCCAGGCCACAGGGATATGTGAAATTGTGGCGGAAGTCTCAAGAGGTTTGCTCTTCCGCTTAATATGGGCTTGGACCTTGTGGTATGCTTATTCCCAGCTTAGGTTTTCAACTGCAGCAGGTTGAATGCTCGAGGTTTCCGGGGGCAGCGGGAGGATAAACTCATTGGGCTTTTGACAAAGGTTTTCCGAGAAGATGGAAGGAGCGATTCAATCTGTCTTGTGTGGGGCAACAAAGGACCTGCCGGCTTTTTCTCCGGGATTTCACTGACGGAAAACGGTATCTCGGTAGCAAAAAGTCACCCTATGGAAGAGAAGAAAAGACAACCGTGGGGGGTGAGCAAGGAGAAAACCACTAGGCAGCTCAACGCGGCAAATATTTTGACGGCTTTTTGGAAACTGAGTGGGCAGAGGTGGCTGGAGACGGTGAAGGAACGTAGGAGGTATTCACACTTCGCCGTGTACTACAAGCGTCCCAGAAACTGTTGCTTGCTGGTGGATATGAGAAAGGGTAGAAATTGGACGTATTGATGGTGGATCTTTGTTATTCCGATTCCCCCCCCATCCAAACCTTGTGGGGCTGTTAGGTTAGCAATAAGGAAAAGAGTTTTATTCTTCAATCTCTTGAGTCACAGGATATCGTGACACATTGACCTACCTTAACATTACTATGATATATAAATCCTCCGGGAATCGGCCCAAACATTGGTGAAGAAATCCCGTATATACCAGTGTAGTTCAGATGCCTTCTATGATAATCGAGTGAAAAGTTATTGCCCTATTAATCGGGAGGTTGCTATTTCATTTGCCCTCTTCCCTAGCATGGGGAGGACGCACCTGTGTCGCACTCTCCTCGAATATGAGCACATCAGCCGATCCTCCACCTTTCGACATAGCACCACCCCACTCAACCTAACTCAGAGCATATACGCAAAGTAGGGAAAAGAAAAAAAAAAAAGGCCCTCATGTTTTGATTACGTATTAGCCATGACACCTCTCCTCTCAACAAAGTTTCCGACCTAACTTAACCAAGAACCCACGGCGGGGGGACCTGAAAACCGCGCAACCGTATCTACCGAAAGGCCAAACTCGACCATATCGTAGCCCAGGCATGCTATAATAATACCATCAGCCTGATGCAGTGTAGGCGGCATAAAGCCTGCTTCCCAAAAAAGGGAACCCGAAATCAAAAGGGTGACTCCCAGACTCCGGATTTTGCGATACTGAACGGCTAATGTATGGAGTAGGGGGAGGGGTCGTGCGATAGATACTGTACTAACGGATTTATGTATAGCGATAGAGGGAAATTCAGAGCGCCTACTAAAGGCGCTCGAGTTCCTCTAAGCATTCAACCAAGCGGCAATGTCCTTTACGGATGCTCGGACGGCGCTTTGCTTGGAACTGTTGGAAGTCGTGCTAGAATTTTTAATGTTATAGATGCCAGAAGTATACCATCACGAGAATTGTAGGTATTCAGAGGGCTTTAGCCCCGCTAAAGGGGTATGGATCCCGGGAGCAACGTCCCTTTGACCTCACAGATTTCACGGTATACCGGAGTGCTCCGGTAGACATTGGGAAGGAATTTTCGTGGCGGGGTTCACCCTAGGGGTTTATCATGTAAAACCTGTTCGATTCTATGTGCGTATGATATGTCGGATGTCACAGCTGATTTTGGGAGTGTTGTGGACCGCTCGGAGGTCTGATGGATCGTTATAGAGCTTTTGAGATTTGTGGAACAGGTTCTCCAAACATGTCCTTTCTTTGCTAGGGTCCTCCTTAGGGGCCTTCCGGTGGGTCAGCCCGGGACGGGGATGAGTGGGCCCAACCCGGCCCAGCCGGAGGAACCTTAACTCGGGCTAACCCGGCGAAGCCATTAGGTCTACAAGTGAAACGAAATAAAAACAGCAGGTGATCCGGGAGTACGGAAGTGCTTCAGATACCGGGTTTTTGGAGCTATGGGACATAGAACAATTCCGTGGGCATCATTTAACACATGCGGTTTTCAGTTAGGAGACCCCACTGATCCCCGTACCAATGATGATAAAACTGTATCTTTTGCATTCTCCTGTTTCCAGCTGCAGATGCATTTGGTGGCGGTAGAGGCTGGTGCTTTCCCTTGGTGTACTGTACTTCTGTGCGGTTGGGGGTTGGGGTATCCCTGCGACGGGATTCACGGGCGGGGGGCGGGAGGGGGGGTTGTCTTGTGGGACCCTCGGTGAGCCCGCCGGGGCCCCGCCGGGGTTGGGCGAAGAGGTCATAGTGGTAGGTCATAAACCAGATAGATTGAAAGACGTATCATAGGAATCCTTTTCCTATACAAGGACGTTGGTTTTCTGGATTAAGTGGCTTGGGATTCAAGAATCGGCTACCAATTCTCCGGGAACGATACCGCTCTCCATCACCTCCATCAGAAGCAGAAAAAGAGGGAAAGAAGAAAAAGGGCCCCCAAGACCTGGAAGGAGTTCAGAAACGTGGGGGCCATTACTACTAACCGCCCCGGGAAAAGAATTAGAGATCTGAAGGTCCATGTTATGCGGGGAAATATACCTCTTTTTCATAGATTGGTATTGCACAATGGAGAGTCTAGAATGAGAGGTTAGCGCTGCTCGACCCCATCATCTCCTAACTAGTTTGGAGCATGTTCTGACAAGGACCAGATTGGGAAGAGGCTGTGCCCACCTTAGCGAGTATGGAAGATGAGAATAGCCGCTGGTATGATACCTGTTTTGTTATACAAACCTATTGTTCCGGGGGTTTGCGCCAGGTATGATATCATAGAACAGAATTCGTCTAAAGCCCTCGGTAGCATGTTATGCAGGAATGCTCAAGGCGAGGTTAAACTGTATTTATTCGTAATAAATATCATGCTATTAGAAAGCAATGATAATGATAAGAAATCTTGACTCCACCGGTGTCCCTGATCGACCTTAAGCAATTGAGATAGTTCAGATGTAGCATGCCCCTCCCCGCCCCCCGAGATACCGTTATTCGCGCGTAGGTCCTGTACTAGCTTAATGACACCTGTCTGTTCATACCAAGACAAACTTTCCCCGCCGGAAGTGTGTACTGTACTTATAAATGCCTACCGCCCCCCTGGCGCTCTCGGTTTGTTCCTTCCCTCACAAATCCCCACCAGCAGAGAAAAACACGGCTACCCGACAATGATTTATCCCCAAAATTTTACCTTCCTTTCTATCTCCCAAGAACCTTTCAAACTTCCCACTAACCCCACCATACAATAATGCTTGACGGCAACGTCCCTAGAGCGGAAGTCTATGCTGCAATTTTCAAGCACCACGGGGAATTACTAAAGATTCCCACGTCCCCCGAGTCTTTAGGCACCCCCTGACCCAAGACCTCGATGAGCCTCCAGAAGAGATCCCGGAAAGCGAGATCGGGGGAAAACTGGCCAGCGGAGCGGCCGAGATCCCCTTACTCCTCGAGCGACTTCGGGCGGCTTTCCACCCAAACTCCCTTCCGCTGCTGCCATGCGCAGAGTAGATTCTCACCCACTACCTTCCCAACCCGGCACTTTTTCGCTCCTTGGAGACCCTAAGGGAAGACTCGAGAAATTCCGGTGCCGATCGGGTCTCTCGCGTCATTACCCAAAATAGCGCACAAATCGATCGTTGAGGATGTCTGAGCTTAGCTCATGAATTATTTGGCTGTTTCTTTGGACTTGATTTGATCTGGCGTTCCTATTAATATTGGCGTTCACGGGGGCTAGTATACCTGTACATCACCTGCGACGGGTGTTTTTTATATGATAGTGCCCTGTTTTTATTCGCATCACCATTACCCCAAACATCCTGCTCCATTTTTAGCTGCAACAGTAGTAAAGAACAAACTTAGATTTTAGAAGGTTACACTCCGCGAAAGCTCTTTCAGAAAATAAATATCTACTTCCACTCGGCACCGAGCGCATGGCACTCCCGCGTTATCGGTCGCAATGCATGAGTAAATCCGATTCCCGGTTTCCAATCATTTCATCCCCACTTAGAAATAACGGGCTTGACCACCGAATGATATTCTATGCGACCTTTTCAAATGGGTAACATACCACAGAACCTCCCCAATAGGAGGATAAGATAAAGTACAAACTGTTACTATTCAAACGACACATTTTGCTAAGAGAAGTGCAGGGCCACTTTTTCAGCAGGCAAATAAACCCTCACTGAGGAAGCCTAATCAGCTTCTACACCCCTCGACAAACTACTGTCGCTCAGGGAAAATTTCATATTCAGCATCTGCGGAATTACTATATGTGGTCATTGGGAGGCAGGCACTAAAGGATCTCGTTGGGGTTGGCATACATAGCAGAAGCATAATGTTGCTAAGGGAAAAGAACCTTGAGCTTCACGAGTACCATTTAGGCACTAATATGTTAATACTTATGGCGAACCTTAGGTTGTCACATCTAGAACCCCGATATGATAGTAAAAATTGCCGTTCGGATATGGTGCTTCTGAATCCTTGTAATACGTGAAAATCAAAGCTTTCAATCAGAGTTACCTGCATGTGCCGGTGGTTAGCGGTGGCTCCCGACAAGGCAAAAAGTTACGATTAACGGATTGACACATTCACCAGCCTCTAGGTATAACAGGAAGCTAGGAGTTCTTTTGGACATATCGCAGGGGCGCCCAGTCACCAGGAGCACAGCTCCCCACTATTCGTGGAAAATAACCTGGATGTACAACTGTACCCTGACGGCTTCGGTCTAGGCGAATAACTTCAAACTTGTGTGTGGAAAGTACGGCGAACGCCCGCAAATCCGCCACCAGCAGTAAGCATGAATCAAACCCGTCCCGTAAGATCCGGAGAAACTGAACCTCAAACTAGAGCATTGGAGTTGCTTCCCATGGTAAGGGCTTGTTGTATTTTTCTTTTTTATCATATCATAAAGTACCTCCGCAAAAGTGTTGGTGAAATGACCTTTTTACACCAAAAATTGGCAGGTTTGATCAACCCCCACACCTGGAATTGCTTCAAATAATCCTCACAACCTATATAATTATTTTCATCTTCACTGCAGCTTTACCCGACACCATTTATTTTATCAATTTATTCTATGGGGCTAAACTACTAGTCTCCAAAGTTGACAATACCCGTTGCTATGCCATTTTTGTATGTAAAGTGAAGCTTTTCAGTGAAGTCAAAACTTTAGGACCGCATAACTTCTCCAATTCTTCCCCAAAGTTATTCAGAGTTGGGTAGGAGTGGGGTGGGATTATTGTAACTACATACCAGAAGCCAGGTTGTAAAATCTTTTGTGGTTCCTGAACTACCAGTGGCAAAAAATCAATGTTTTTGGTGTAAAAAGCCCATTTCACCGACACTTTTGCGGAGGTACTTTACCATGAGAGAAGGGACATTCCAGACTTCGCCGCTCTACGAAAATTGAAGGGAAAAATCCCAACTCTTTTCACGTAGGTGCCATTGTAGAAAATTACTTTTTGAATTTTTTCTATATCGTTTCCGGAAAATAGTGGTTGGGTATCATAATGATAACACGGAACCCTTCATCTTTGGTGTGTTTTGGCCTCCGTATGGTTACTAAGCGACCTCTATTGATGGTAATGTTCCGACCTCCCGATGTTCACAACGGCAATTTTAGCCTTGAATTGGTAGGTTGCAGCCGTTTTGGGTTTTGGTGAGTTCTGTCCCATATGAAGTGGGGACCCGGTAGCAGTGTTGACATTAAGGTGGGGGTTAGTGATAAAAATCAACGAAGGCTTTGGAGCTCACATTTATGAACCCCCCCCTTCGAAGGTCTTAAGGGGGTTATAAAATCTATAAAAATCTGCTACAATAACTGAATCAAGACTGTAATATTATACAGCCCAAGTGAGAGAGCTAAAGAGAAAAAGGTAAATAAAGAAAACTAGTTCAGAATATATCCTTCGGTTGCCCTCGACACTTCTGCCTTCATGCCTTCATCAATACCATCACCTTCAAAAAACTCTGATAGTGCCGAAAGAAGTGGTAAACATCAAGAAAGTCAGCCTGGCGAACCCTCCCTTCAGACGTTATTTGGTAAACCCCCCTTGATCCCGCCAAGGCCTTCGTCGCAACATTGCCTAGTAGAACACTTTCGGGGACTCTGGATTGGGATGAAACCTGACTAATCCATCGGATCGCCTACGGAGGTTGCGGTTTTAAGGTCAACAGCGCTGAAGTTACGGCTGCGGCTTGTTAGCCAAGGACTCGCACCGGTATGAAGGACCCCAATAGCCGAGCGCAAATGGCGGTGCTCAAGAACAAAGTCAAACCCTAAAGACTTCGTGATAATATGATATTTGGAAAAAATGTAACTCTTCTGTGTGGTAGACCGACCAATTAGATTCAACTACCGTAATCGGCGGAAATTGTGAACAACCTTTCCTTTTCGATGGAGTTATTCGAGCATAGAGGCGGGCAGATTTTGGATTGGGGATCGAGATGTACAAAGGGTACCGTATTGAGAGAAAAAACGGTAAACGAGTGATATAATGTGACTACCGGTACATTATGAAGTTGTGATAGCTAAATCCATCCCTTACTCCGTAGATTGTACAAGTAGGTAGCCACGCCGGAAAGGCTGCTGATTAAAAGGAGGTGTTGTCGAAACGTGCTAAATTGTCTTATCAAGCGCGTTATCTGCTGCGCCGCACCCGAGGCCCGACCTCCGAACCTCTCCCCACTCGCCTAGAGCGAATGCTGTTCTGAATATGACTTACGGGGGCATCTCCCCGGAAGAATCATTTACTGCATAGCATGGTACATAGTTGCACGGCGCTAATGTTTGAACACACCTGCTCTGCGGAGTTGCTAAGAGAGGGGCACTTTTCTGCCGACTGTGGGGCGGGGGAACAGAGCATTCGGTCCCGCAGCAGGCGCATAAGCTTTGGAGGGGATATCGTGGAACATGTACTGTGCCTATCACAGCAGCCAAAACACCGCAGTCATACACGACATGCCCCACATAAACACCAGATTTTCTGCACATAATTTGGCTATAAAAATATACAGTAAATGCTACCAATATGGAAACAAAGGCAACACTTACGGTGTGGGATGCGGAGTGGTCTGATAGGCAATACGCTGTTGGGAATTGTCTGCATTCCACCGGAATCCATTCGAGAATGGGTTTCCCTTGCCCCATACTCAATTTCATCAGCTACCATCCGTCGGCACCATCTTCCTGAATGAGTACCCCCAATTGATGAATGTGTCTGCTTCATCATAGTATCGTAATGGAGAGTTTCGTAAGCCGGTTTACAGAGTTGCCACACCAGTAGCCGTGCCAAGGGTAAAGCCTCCATCACCGAGCAAACTTGTCAGCGTGCAGAAATTCTACGATAGTTTTATCGGGTCTTAAGGGCTTCTCTGTGTTAGCCGATTTTGCTGTGTTCGGGGTCCGTAAAAATCGGAAAACCTAACCCTGTCCAAGAAAAACGCGTGCGATTACCCGGTACCGGTAGGAGAAATGTGATCCTGATTTTAATTACTGACTGCCCGAGAACTGCACCTGTCGGCTGTGGGGGCTGTGCTCTCTTATTGGGTATTGGTATATCACGTGTGATAGCACAAAACACGTTTTGGTTAGTGTCACTGTCGCCTACGCGAGGGGATGTGGTCGAGAGAACTGGTAAAAAAAAGAAAAAATGGGGGGCCTTAAGACCATTTTTGAGTAAGCCAACCGGAACAGGGGGATAGAATGGCGGGGTGACTAGGAGATCCATTTTCCTCGTAGAGTACCTTTGCTCCTAACTGCCCGCACACAGGTCCCTTCCCCTGGTGGTCGTTTAGCAAACCTAATCTAGCAAGCGATGGATTCAAGCACTGGATTCTTTGAGTTCGTGTTTTCAGAAAATCCCAAGCGTTTTTTCAGAGCCGCATACGCATCACTGGAGTCCAAACCCTACCAGATCTTCGATATCCTCTTGAGGGAAGAACTTTTTACAAATTTCTTCTCACGAATAGAGATTTATGGAGATAATCTTGCCAACCTGTTAAACGAGGTTCCTAGCTTCCAGAAAGATGATTACATTTCATCTTTATTACGGGAAACGATTCAAGCATTTACCCTCTCATTACTCGCCGAAAGGTTCGATGACATGAAATCTAGGAAGGCGGCCGCAAACATTGTCATCTCGGTGGTAAAATTATCGCATCCGAGGACTCTAGGCAATTTTGGTGTGAGACTAGGAGCTCTCCCGGGGATATTGCGGGTTTTGATTTCGGAGGGGCATATACAAAAGCTGGCGCAAAAAGACAATCAGTGCTTTGAAAATCTTGTTTGCGAACCCCAGGCCGGGGAGCAGTGGGTTAAATTTATTATGGATCTCTACAAAGGATGTGAAGTTCACGGGTCAGGGCCTAGGAGAACCAGTGGCGTGGAGTTGGCGAAATTTATTCGCACTGTTCCTTGCAAATTCTGTACTTCTAGCATTTCTTTTGATTCCGGACCCGGCCGGGGCCCTGAGGGAGAACATACGCGATCTCGGGACTACTATTTCGGATTGGACACGGAGTCGGATGTCTTTAAACAGGTCTTAGGCGAACCTCTGGGGCCATGGAAGGTCATTCTTTCCCAACATGCACTTGAGAATTTGGAAACCGGGGGCGCTCGAGGTACTCGTTCCACGGAACCAAAGGTTTGGAAAATTGCTGATGTTAGATAGACAACTTTGAGAGCATTCAGCGCAAGCTCAGAGAGCTTGCCTCCGGGGACTGGGGGGGAAAAAAAATACTGCATAAGGCAAAGTGGCGCAACTCGCTCAGCTATCGAATCCCTTTATTCAAAGCTTTCTACAAAACCGGGCATTCTATATTATGGCAAATTGATCTCGCTTTTGATGAAAGGTTTGAGGAAGATTACCAGGTTATAAAAGGTCTGAGCCCTTGTGAAATTAGCCTCATAGGAAGAGAACTAACGAAAGGTGACTACGGTTTAGTATGGACTATCGGAAAACACAGCGATGTGCGTATTTGGCCCCGGGACGATGTAGATATGGTTGATGCTAAGTTCCGACAGCTCGGTAATATTGCTGTGCAGATTCATCGGACTCAGCAAGTTTATACGAGGGCTCGAGTCAGGGCTTGCAACAGGGATGATTTGGATGAGTCACGGGAGATCAGGTATCCAGCGAGGGCATGCTTGGATGATGAAGGAAGTAATGATATAGGGGTTGATGGTACTAGCGATGAGAATTTCGATGATTCAGTGCAGCTAGGTAAAGAATTCAAAAGAGTCCCACATAAACTATTCCCGCATAGGGGTGCTAAATTCACGGTTAATAGCGAAATTTTATAGCCTCACTACGACTGTTCTGGATACCATTACTTCTATAACTAAAAAGGTCGCATACCCAATAGCCATATCGGCAGAGGAGGCCGAGGTAGTGGATCACTATTTACCCCCAAAGTTTATTCTCGGGAGAAGTGGGACAGGAAAAACTACCTGCTTGGTTTATAAGCTAGTAGGGAGATATTTATTATCTAGATCGGAGAGGGACGAACCATTGAGACAAGTATGTGTTTGCATGAAGTCTAGGATTGGATCATGCCTGGAGGGTGTCACGTCGGCTAAGCTAACAATATAGGTCTTGTTAACAAAGTCAAAGAGATTGGTGGAGAAGTTGAGAGCCAACACTCGCGGACTGCTTGAGGCGAAATTGGGCGAAAAGGAAAGGCCAACTGAGGGTAGTTGCGCCAAAGACGATTTCGATGACAACACAAGAAAGCAATTCTTATCACTCACTAATGCGGATTTCCCCCTTGTATGCACCTTTGATTACTTGTTAAGACTTATTGAGAATAGTATTAGGTTTGTTGCCCCACTTTGGAAAGCTATTACTGTACTATATGGTGACTTACTAAGCGACTCTTAGAGAACAGGAAAACCGGGGACGATACATGAAGATTAACAACTCTAAATGCACCGGTGTAGTTGACTTCAGAAGGTTTAACATCGGGTACTGGGGACTCCTGAGCCGTAGGTTAAAGAGTGGCATTCCGGTAGATTCAGTATTTCTTGAAATCATGGGATCCATCAAGGGATCAGCTTCGCCAGCCACAGACTTCGAGCCCTTCTCTCGGGGGGAATACTTACGGAGGCGCTGGAAAACATCTCTAAGTCTTATTCCGGCAGGAGAGATGGGCGCTGTCTATGACATGTACGAATGGTATGAACTCGCCAAGAAGGAGCGTGGCGACATTGATCAGGTGGATAGGGTTCTAAAGGTTATGAAGACTTTGGAAGCATTCAAATCCTCCGGGGAATCCGAGGACATTGTGTTCGAACAGAATATTCGGAGCATGCTAGACGAAATATATGTGGATGGTGAGCATTATCTACCGAAAAAAAAAATCCTAGCTTTGGGGGGTATTAAAAAGAATACAGAGATCCAGGATCAGCGAACGTCAGATATGAGAATGCTTTTGACTCTAGTGGGCCATCCTTGGGCTGTTCATTTTGGTATGGTTCTCTCTATTTTTTCCCTTTTTCTCTTGACTCTGAGTTCTCACCCGTGAGCAGCGGGAGATACTGCCCAGTGTATATCTAAGGACGCCCTTTTCCAGTTTCCACATGCGATTTCCTTGTTTCATGAACGCTTCATGGACAGCGCATGGAAGTATGAAGAGATAAAGCCAAAACGGTTCCCATTATTGCACAACTTTAGATCGCATAAACAGATTCTGAGAGTGGCCTCCTTAGTGATGGACCTCTTGTATAGAGGTACGCCGCTTCCTGACAAACCTCACTGCCTTGCGTTATGCTTATGAAGCGGCTTAGGCTTTCCGGGCTTGGTAGATGATTTACCTCCTGAAATTGGGGATATTCTCGGTCCTAAGCCCATACTTTATGGTAACCTCCTCCATAAACTTACCGGTAGCTACCCTATGTATTGATTTTTAAAGTTGGAGACAACATTACAGATATACTGAGGTCCGAAGATAACGTGGAAAACGCCCGGAACTCGGATTCCCAGAACGGCAGGTCCACTGAATATGGAGAAGTGCGTGTTATTTTGGTTCGAGATGAAGAAACACGGGACAAGCTTCGAACCGAGCTCGGAAGGTCTTCATTCGTATTAACTATTCTCCAGAGTAAGGGCATGGAGTTCGAGGATGTTTTACTCTATGATTTCCTTAGTAGTAGCGCGTACAGCCATAGATTAGAGATCCTAGAAGATATTCAGAAGCTTGAATATCAAGACAACGTAGGTAACTAATGATTTATATCGCGGAAGAGAGGCTAACCGCGTCACAGGTCCTCTTCTCAGAATTGAAGGTAGTTTGGCAGTAGTTAGCTCCTTAATTCAGATTTGACCCACTCGCTAATTCTACGGGGGCGCAAAGCACTTATATGTTGGAGTGACGAGAGCTCGAAACAGACTATGGATATTGGAAAGCAACAGACGTGTCTTACAACCAATGCAACGCCTGTTCAATCCAACAGGGGGCCAGTCACTGCTAGAGATCTTAACGGAACGGGATATAGGGGTATGTCCTGAACCCCACTAGGTTATCAAATCTGACATCCCTAGATTTCGCAGCTGCAGAAGCGGTTGTCTAACGGAACGACGATCAATAGTTCCCGGTGGAGGGAAATGGGACATCAAATGATTGACGACCAACAATATCCTGAGGTTTGTTGGTGGCTTGTGTTGTGTTTTCAAAAAAAAAAAGAATGCTGATTAGCTCTCTTCTAGGCTCTCCGCTGTTTTAAGTGTGCTGAGGATCCAGATGGCATTACATTGACCAATGCGTATATTACTGAAGAAGAAGGACTCACCGCCAGAGATCGTGGGTTCTCTCAAGTGGCAAATCTGCATTTCATACAGGCATCAGACCTTTTCCTACAAGTCGGTAGCATCGCGAAGGCAGTTCAATGCCGAAAGGCAGGGGGAGATCTAAAGGGTGCAGTTAGTGAGTAAATCCCAAGGGATGATTTAAATCTTAAATGCTTAAAAGATTCAGGGATTCTTGCGGATAATGGAGCATATGAAGATGCTGCCTGGCTTGGAGCAGAGGTTGGCTTGTTTGCAGAAACAAGCGAGATATACACCAAACTTCACAAACATGAGAAGGCGCTCGCGGGATATGCTCGTGGGAAACAATCCAAATGGATGCTCAATTATCTTAAAAAGTTTATACCAGATCTCCTTTTCTTGTTTAACCCAGGAACCCAAAGCAGTGTATTGGTTTTAGCTAACCGCTGGGAACAGGTTTAAGTCAGAGATTGAGCCTTGTTGCTGGAAACAGTATATACACCTCTACTACTTAAAGGAATTTGGGGGGAGCGATACACCTCCCGACGAGTTTGGAAAAAGAGTGCTTAATTTTACTGGATCTCCAAAGGAGCAAGAAATTGCTTTCTCCAGATTTCATCTGATGAACAAACTTTTCGACTTTCTCAGCATTAACAGGAGATACATGGAGGCTTACGAGGTTGGAATCAGTTCTGGGCTCCTGGAGAACTCGGTTCAGTTGCTTAGTGACCAAATTTTGTTAAAAAATCCAAATTGGGGACATAAGGAACAGTTGCACATGGTGTGTAAGTTTCTGCAAGCAGAGCATATAGCAACCAATCCTTGGCCAAGAACCGGAGAAGGCGGGCGGATCCATAAAGTGCTATGCACAGCCAGCAAGAGAGGGAGCTGGCAGATCAACTCGTTTGTCGAAAGGTGGGAAGTTATCAATCAAGCGCTCGATAGCTCTGATTGGTATAAGGCGAGTGTAGAGACGGGAAAGCTTAGTGATGCGCAGATTGCCGGATATGTGGATATTCTGGTTTGCTCCTCTAAGATGTTTATGTAGTGCCCACCCCTAACTCCCCTATAGGTAATCAGGAGCACATACCCGGACAGCAAATTCCGGCTTCCGCTTGATCAGATCGAGCGCGTGCTCGAAGATTTGAGTGAGAACTTTACGCATGGGACAATACCATCTTCAGCACTACTCTACTGCGGGATCTACGAGACGCTTCGCCGACCAGGCAAATACATCGTCCTAAATTGGTCCCCACTCCGTGACGATTCTAAACCACGGCTTCTATTTAGGCCGGAGGATGTTGGATCCCTGTGGGAAAGGATGTTGGGGAATATTTTAGGGGATATCGTTCCTCCTCTTATTTCCCTGGATGAGGGATCGAGGGATATATGGAGTAAAAGCCAATCCGCATCCCCGCCGACGCTATGTAGGAACTCTCCCGGAAATTCCAGCTTCCTTGAGTGTAGTACCTTACTGACACATAACCCAAGGGGAAACCCATTTGAAAAAATTAGAGGTAGGTTCTGTCCGTTGAAATTCTGTGCTCAGACCACCCACTTATAGCTTCCTAGTTACTGGCACGCCTTTGCCGAATATTTTCGGGATTTTCTGCAATGACCAAGGGCAACAGACGGCCTAAGAATTTATCGACGCCGAATTGTGAGATATTCCGCTCTGACCCACCTAGAAATACTCGTTTCTGATGCGGCGCAGGGGATTGGAGATTTTGGGGAAGAGCTCTTCTGGAGCAAATGGAGTTCAGGTCCTCGTGTGAGCAGAGCGCTCAGGTTTTGTTTAACACCAAGTCTGATCTCGTGACTCGAAATGGGAGATATCGTTCATTCTACCCAACTTTGATCGAGAAAGACACAGCAGAGTATCGGATAGAGTCGGCTGTTCAAATGGATGTAGGGGCTTGTATGTCTTCGCTTTTGTCCCAATACCAGACATCACTATTTTTAGGTATGTGTAGTGGTGTGCCGACATTTTAACAGGCCGGAAGAGCTAGATTCTAACGAGCAGCAGAGTATAGTTACCAGTGGAGATTAGCCCTCGCAACGCGCACTCGAATAATCGACAGGGGGGACCTGGGCCTCAAATATGGCTCGGAAATTATAAACTTAGTCCATCGGTTCTTGTCGGAGACTGAAGCTGGGGATTTTCCCGGAAATTTTGTATTTTTGGTCTAAGGACTAACCCCATAGTTGATTTGCTGACGTTGGCATAGTGCGAAAATGTCTACGACATCCTAGGTGCTTTGGGGAGAGCAAAAAACGTATTGAACTCGTACTCAGCGCCCATCATTTCTCTTTACGAGGAATTGACCCTATCTTTGGTAAGAAAATAATTCATGCTTGGAATTTGATGCTAATTGGTTTAGATCTTCCTGGTGCGGCCATATGAGTTTCTGATCCCTCATTCCTGGCATCTTTTGTACTTCGACAGATGGGAAAAAAAGGACCGGTCACCTTCGGTTCTGGAGCGCTTCCGGTACCAACAATGGCTAGCCAAAGTCTGTCTGAGCTTCTGTGAGATGGTTGTAAATATAGAGAGAGGGGGCACCGAAGGGATTGCTTTAGATCGGCGATGCGTCACCTTAATTGTTGTATGTCTTATCAACTTGGGGACCTTTTTTCCCAGGCCACAGGGATATGTGAAATTGTGGGAGAAGTCTCAAGAGGTTTGCTTTTCCGCTCAACATGAACTTGGAAGTTGCGGTATGCTTATTCCCGGCTTAGGTTTTCGGCTACAGCAGGTTGAATGCTCGCGGTATCCAGGGCCTACGAGAAGATGAACTCATCGGACGTTTGGCAAAGGTTTTCCGGGGGTATGGAGGGAATGATTCAGTCTGTCTCGTGTGGGGCCACGAAGAACCTCCCGACTTGTTCTCCGGGATTTCACTCAGCGAAAACGGGATCTCGGTAGTAAAAAGTCGCCCTATAGAAGAGAGAAAAAGACATCTATGGGGGGCGAGCAAGGAGAAAACCACGAGGCGGCTCGACACGGCAAATATTTTGACGGCTTTTTGGAAACTGAAAGGGCCGAGGTTGCTGAAGATGATGAAGGAACGTAGGAGGTATTCACACTTCGCAGTGTACTACAAGCGTCCCAAAAACTGTTGCTTGCTGGTGGATATGAGAGAGGGTAGAAATTGGATGTATTGATGGTGGATCTTTGTTATTCCGCTTTTCCTCTTCCAAACCTTGTGGGGCGGTTAGGTTAGCAATAAGGAAACGAGCTTATTCTTCAATCTCCTGACTCACAGGATCTCGTTCTGCATTGACTCGCTTTAGCATTACGATATAAATCCTCTGGGAATCTGCCCAAACATTGGCGAAGAGATCCCGTATATACCAGTGTTGTTCAGATGCCTTCTATGATAATCGAGTGAAAAGTTATTACCCTACTAATCAAGATGTTGCTATTTCCTTTGCCCTCTTCCCCAGCATGGGGAGGGCGCACCTGTGTTGCACTCTCCTCGAATATGAGCGCATCCGCCAATTCTCTACCTTTCGACATATGATAGAACCACCCCACGCAGCCTAACTTAGAGGACATGTGCAAAAGGGGGGAAGAAAAAATGCCCTTCATGTTCCGATCAGGTATCAGCTATGCCACCTCTCTTCTTTAACCAAAAATCCACCCTGGGGGACTTGAAAACCACACAACCACATCCACCGAAAGGCCAAACTCAACCATACTGTGGCCCAGGCATACCAATACCATCCTCCCCTAATATGGTAGAAGTGGTATAACCCCTGACCCCCCCCAAAAAAAACCATACCTGAAACCAAAAGGGGGCTCCAAACTCCGGATTTTGCAATGTCGAACAGTTACTACACGAAATAGAGGGAGGGTCATGCTCTAGATACTGTAGTAGTGGATTTACCTACCGAGGCGGGCGAAAATCCGGAGTGTCTACCGAAGGTACTCGAGTTCCTCTAAAAATTCAACCAAGTGGCAATGTCCTTTGCAGATGCACGGGAGATCAATGTTTCACTTGGAAGTCTTGCTAGTATTTCTAAAAGTACAGATGCCAGAAGTATACCATCAAGGGAATCGTAGATACTCAGAGGGCCTTAGCACCGCTGAGGGGGTATGGATCCCGGGAGCAATACCTCTCTAACCTAATCGAATTTTTGATCTATTATGCGCTGGTGCACTAGTACAGTACACATCGGGAAGAAAGCGCCGTGGCAAGCTCCTCCGATGTATCATGCAAAACCTGTCGTAGGCTGTACGTGGATGATATAACGTATGTCACTATCGGCTATGAAAGTTTCGGGAGTCTTGTGGATCGTATGGAGCCTGAAGGGTAGTTATGGAGACTTTGATATTTGCGGAGCAGGTGATCCGGACATGCCCGTTCTTTGTTATAAGCCTTCCAATAGGCTAGCCCAGGGTGAAGATGGGTGGAAAGAAGAACCCCTAAAGATAAAAACGCTTGAAAGCGAAAGGGATTGAGGAGAGGGTTGGTTTGAATTTATAGCATTTTACGCTAGAGGGGGCCATTAGGAGTTTTGGAAAACGTTTTCCGGAAATTTAAAAGAAATGTGTGAGCCCGGTAGACACCCCGTTTCCAACTTCAAATACTGTACGCATCGGGAGTGCTTCTCTTTCATTGGCGGTCATCAGAAAAAGGCCAGGTTTGCTTGGATTTAGACACATCCCTATCACTACACTTTCTCCCGGCCGAGACAGCCCCCAATAACCGAGAAAAAAAATCAGTCAAACTGAAAGACCGAGTGATATTCAGCGACTGCTGAGGATATCTAGTCAGGGCTTCTCGATCCCATCATCTCCGAACGCCTAGCTGGCTTGAGGCGCATTTTGCTGCTGGTACCGGTTTTCTTATGTAAACCTGTTGTCCCAGGAGTCTACGCCAGGTATGATATGATATCAGATTTGCTCTTGAGCAGGCCTGAAAGCTGGTTTTTTTTTCAGGGTGATCCCTGTTGGATTGTCTATCAGTAATGCGGTTATGAGATATGCGGTTATCGGGTATGAGGTTTTGTGGGCACAGAGCAGCGGTCCCGTTGCTCCCACACCCAGTGTCGACAGGGCAAAGGGGCCTGGACTTTCGGTTAGTAACTGTGGTGCGGGAGTCTTGTGCTATTAGGCATAGAGTAGTTGGTTTTAGGCACCATGGGATATCTGGGGATCCCTATTTTTGGAGGACCCCTGAGGATCACGGTTTGTTAGGATGTTGTGTTTATTTAGAGTTTAGGGAGTTCCTGTGGTTTCCGGCGTTGGTGGCAGTTTAGCGATGTCTATCTCCGGGTCTATCACTAGCTAGCATCTACTCGTTACAGGCCATAAGTATCCGAAAACAAGGGTTGAAGAAATACCGGTACTCGAGTATATGGTAGAATATCCGTGCGTATCTGAGCGCCCATAGGAAATATCCTTGTACGATACCCCCCTCGTTTTCGGTTACTTATGGCCTGGGACTAGTACTGCCCAATTCACTAACCTTGCACGCCCCCCCCCCGCTGCGCTTGAGCCTGCTGTTATTGCACTTCCACTACTTTACTATCTAGTGCTTTCCTTTAGGCTTCACCAACCCCCACCCTTTTATCCTACCTTACCCGAGATATATACCAATGCTAGAATCCAGTATGATGTAGTGTCAATCCCCCCAAAGCACAGCCCTAAAACCTGTTGTCGCAACATTTTATTTATTTTGTGGCTACCAGGGCTGACGGTTGGCCACGAGCAAGAATAGATCTACCATTGACCACTCGTGAGTTCATGATATCAAGAGTTAAGGAGTTTAATGTGGCAAGATTTGGATATATTCTTACAATCTACCGGTGAATACACAGGAACATTACCGAAGCTACTAGTGAATACACAGGAACATTACCGAAGCTACTAGTGCTTGTGTAGGCGCTGTTGCAGAACGCATCTTACGAACGGGAGTTTACATGGAGATCCTCGGAACCGGTCCTGTGGTGTGAATGGATCATTGGAGAAATTGTTGGAATATAATTTAATAGCTTCCTCTAGGGTAAGCCCCGGGTTCACTCGAGCGCATAGAGTTCCGGTATCACAACACCTCAGGTATCATACCCCATCAACTCCAGCCAAAGATAGCATATAGCAAGACGGGGACGGCTCTCCCTCGAGAGACCTTTTTTAACCTAGTAACAACAAATTCTATAAAAGGATTTCCCGTTTTTTCCCCAGTAAATTCTGCAATCTTCTAGCGGAAGGCTGGGGCAACATGGCGGTACATCAGACAGTACGAGAACTTTGCGGAGGCAAGTGTTCATAATGTCCCCCCGTAAGGGATGATAATATCCCGACCTCCCCGATGTTTAAAATGGGAATTTTAGTCTTGAATTGGTAAGCGGTAGTCGCTCCGGGTTTTAATGAGTCCTGGCCCACATGAAGTGGGAGTCTGGGCTGAACCCCTTCAGAAAGTCTGGATTGGGATGGAGCCTGACTAATCATTGGATCGCTTAGGTTGTGGTTTTAAGGCCCACAGCCGCGGTTTGTTAGTCTAGGACTCGTACCGGTCTGGTACGGGCCCCCAACAGCCGAGCGCTAAGAGAGGTACTCAAGCGCAAAGTCAAAAGCTAAAGTCTTTGGGGTATTTAGTAAAAATGTGACTCTTCCGTGTGATAGAATGACCGATTAGATTGAAACTAATCGGCGGAAATTGTAAACGACCTTTCTTTTGTGATGGACTTATTAGAGCATGGAGGGGGGCGGGTTTTGGATGGAGGATCGAGATGCGCAAAGGGTGTTGAGAGAGGAAAACGGTAAAACCATAGATATCATGTGACCGAGTTAGGCAGTTACAGTAGTGAAATCTATCCCTTAGACTGTAGGTGGTCTCGCCGGAAATGCCACCGATTATCATAAAAGGAGCCGTTGTTGAAACGCGCTAGGCTGTCTCAAAAAGCGCGTTATCTTTACCGCACTCCACCCAGAGCTCAACCTCCGAACCCCCCCGGACTCGCTCAGAGCGTGCGGGCGCGCAGCAGGCGCACGAAGTTTGGAGAGGATATCGTGGAATAGGTACTCTGCCTATCACAGTGGTTAAAATACGGTAGTCATACGCGACATGCCCCATATAAACACCAGATTTTCTGCACATAATTTGGCTATAAAAAAGGATGGAGGAAATGCGACCAATATGGAAACAAAGACAACACTTACGGTACGGGATGCAAGGTGATCTGATGGGTAATACCCTATTGGGAATCGCCCGTACCCCACCGGAATCCATTTGAGAATTGATTCCCCTTGCCCCATACCCAATTCCACCGGCTACCATCGGTCGGTACCATCCTGAACGAGTACCCCCGATAAATGTGTCTGCTCCGTCATGGTACTGGAGAGTTCCGTGAGCCGGTCCACAGAGTTATCCCATCAGCAACCGCGCCAAGGGTAAAGCCTCCATCGCCAGGTTTAAGGTATTTAGTTACCTTGGTCGCGACCTGCTGCTTGACGTCTACCCTGCTCCTACTACAACTACAGGTGTCCCTCGCCATACTCAGGTGGCACTACCGTGACAGTGTAAACTTATTCGTGCGCAGGAATTCTACAGTTTTGTCGGGCCTCAGGAGTTTGTGTTAGTAGATTTTTGCTGTGCTCGGGTGTGTCCATTAAAATCGGAGAACCTAACCCCTGTCCCGAGAGCGAAATGCATGCCATTAGCAAAAATGGGATCAGCACGAGCACTGCGCCCGTGGGGGCTTTGCTCTCTTATCGAGTACTCGTATTGGTATACCGGTATCGAGTGTGGTGGCACGGCGCACCTTTCTGGTGGCCTGCGTCGCCTGCGCTGGGGGACGCGGGTTGGGGGGGGGGTGAGGCGGGAAAAAAATGGGGGGCCTTAAGACCAGCATTGAGTGTGCTAACAGGAACAGGGGGGGACAGAAACGGCGGGGTGGCTAGAGATTTATTCTCCCCACAAACTACCTTTGCCCCTAACAACAGCCCACTCACCTCACAAGTTCCTTCCCCTGGCGGTGGTTTTTCAAACCTAATCTACCGAGCGATGGATTCAAGCACTGGATTCTTTGACTTCATATTTTCAGAAAATCCGAAGCATTTTTGCAAAGCCGCGTATGCATCACTGGAGTCCGAACCTTACCAGATCTTTGACATCCTCTTGAGGGAAGAACGTTTCACAAATTTCTTCTCACGAATAGAGATTTATGGAAATAATCTTGCCTACCTGTTAAACCAATTTCCTAGCTTCCAGAAAGATGGTTACAGCTCATTGTTACTTCAAGAAACGATTAGAGCATTTGCTCTCTCATTAATCGCCGAAAAGTTCGATGACATGAAATCTAGGAGGGCGGCCGCAAAAATTGTCATCTCGGTGGTAAAATTACCGCATCCGAGGACTCTAGGCAATTTTGGTGTGAGATTAGGAGCTCTCCCGGGGATATTGGGGGTTTTGATTTCGGAGGGCCATATACAAGAGCTAGCAAAAACACACAATCAGTGCTTTGAAGACCTCATTTCCGAACCCCAGGCCGGGGAGCAGTGGGTTAAATTTATTAAGGATCTCTACAAGGGATGTGAAGTTCACAGGTCAGGGCCCAGGAGATCCAGCGGCCTGGAGTTGGCGAAATTTATTCGCACTGTTCCTTGCAAATTCTGTCCTTCTATCATTTCTTTTGATTTTGGAGCTAGCCAGGACCCTGAGGGGAAATATATGCGACCCCGGGACGACTATTTCGGATTGGAATCGGGGTTGGGTATCTTTAAACAGGTATTAGGCGAACCTCTGGGGCCGTGGAAGGTTATTCTTTCTCAACATGCAATTGAGAATTTGGGAACAGGGGGAGCTCAAGGTATTTGTTCCACCGAACCAAACGCTTTGAAAATTGCTGATATTAGTTAGACAACTTTGAGAGTATTCAGCGCAAGTTCCGAGAGCTTGCCTCCGGGGACTGGGGGGGGAAAAAAATACTGCATAAGGCAAAGTGGCACAACTCACTCAGTTATCGAATCCCTTTATTCAAAGCTTTCTACAAAACCGGGCATTTTATATTATGGCAAATTGATCTCGCTTTTGATGAAAGGTTTGAGGAAGACTACCAGGTTATAAAAGGTCAGACCTCTTTGAAATTAGCTTCATAGGTAGAGAACTAACGAAAAGTGACCACGGTTTAGTATGGACGATCGGAAAACACCAAAATGTGCGTATTTAGCCCTAGGATTATGTAGATAGGGTGATGCTAAGTTGCAGTAGCTCGGTAAGATTGCTGTCCAGATTCATCGGACACAGCAAGTTTATATGGTGCATGCAGTCTATAACGTCAACCAGCGGCGTTTCAAAATGTAATGCCTTATGTAATCAGGGTTAGGGTTATTTAAGGTGTAGAGCATAACTCAACTTCCATCAAACTTCAGTCTCATAATCAATCTGGTAAAATTAAGCAGAAATCACCTAAACCCTAATTACAAAAGGCATTACATTTTGAAACGCCGCTGGTTGACATTATAGACTGCATGCACCATACAAAAGCTCGAGTGAGGGCTTGCAACAGGGATGACTTGGATGGGTCACGGGAGGTCAGGTATCCAGTGAGGGCGTCGTTGGATGATGAAGAAAGCAATGATATAGGGGTTGATGGTACTAGCGATGAGAATTTCGATGATTCAGTGCAGCTGGGTAAGGAAGTCAAAATAATCCCACATGAACTATTCCCGCATACGGGTGCTAAATTCACGGTTAATAGCAAAATTTTATAGCCTCACTACGACTGTTCTGGATAACATCACTTCTACAACTAGAAAGGTGGCATACCCAGTAGACATATCGGCAGAGGAGGCCAGGGTAGTGGATCACTATTTACCCCCAAAGTTCATTCTCGGGAGAAGTGGGACAGGAAAAACTACCTGCTTGGTTTATAAGCTAGTAGGGAGATATTTATTATCTAGATCGGAGAGGGAAGAGCCATTGAGACAAGTATGTGTTTGCATGAAGTCTAGGATTGGATCATGCCCCGATGGTGTCACGTCGGCTAAGCTAACAATATAGGTCTTGTTAACAAAGTCAAAGAGATTGGTGGAGAAGTTGAGAGCCAACACTCGCGGACTGCTTGAGGCGAAATTGGGCGAAAAGGAAAGGCCAACTGCGGGTAATTTTGCCAAAGACGATTTTGATGACAACACAAGAAAGCAGTTCTTGTCACTCACCAATGCGGATTTCCCACTTGTATGCACCTTTGATTACTTGTTAAGACTTATTGAGAATAGTATTAGGTTTGTTGCCCCACTTCGGAAAAGCCGTTACTGTCTGGCGACCTACTGAGCCACCCTTAGAGAACAGGAAAACCGGAAACGATACATGAAGATAAACAACTCTAAATGCACCGACGTTGTTGACTTTAGGAGGTTTAAGATCGAGTACTGGAGACGCCTGAACCATGGAGCCAAGAGCGCTATTCCAGTCGATTCAGTATTTCTTGAAATCATGGGAGTCATCAAGGGATCAGCTTCGCCAGCCACAAACTTCGAGCCTTTATCTTGGGAAGCATACTCAGGGGGTCGCCCGAAAACAACTCTCAGTATTATCCCAGAGAGAGAGATAGGGTATATTTATAAGTTGTACGAATCGTATGAACAGGTTAAGAAGAAACGTTGCGACATTGATCAGGTAGATAGGGTTCTCAGGGTTGCGAAGACTTTGGAGGCATTCAAATCCTCGGGGGTATCAGAAGACGTTGTGTTCGAAAAGAAGATTCGGAGCATGCTAGACGAAGTATATGTGGATGGTGAGTAATATCTACCGCAAAAATGCTAGCTTTGGGGGGGGGACATTAAAAAGAATACAGAAATCCAGGATCAGCGAACGTCAGATATAAGAATGCTTTTGACCCTGGTGGGCCATCCTTGGGGCGTTCATTTTGGTATGGTTCTCTCTACTTTTTCCTTTTTATCTTGACTCTGAGTTCTCACCCGTGAGCAGCAGGAGATACTGCCCAGTGTATATCTAAAGACGCTCTTTTCCGGTTTCCAAATGCGAAAGCCCTGTTTTATGAACGCTTCATGGATAGGGCATGGAAGAAGGAAGAGATAAAGCCGGAACTGTTCCCATTATCGCACAACTTTAGATCGCATAAACAGATTTTGAGAGTGGCCTCCTTAGTGATGGACCTCTTGTATAGAGGTACGCTGCTTTCCGACATATCCCATTGCCTTGCGTCATGCTTATGAAGCGGCTTAGGCTTTCCGAGCTTGGTAGATAAACTACCTCCTGAAGTTGGGGATATTTCCGGTCCTAAACCTATACTTTATGGTAACCCCCTCCATACACTTACCGGTAGTTACCCTATGTATTAATTTTTAAAGTTGGAGACAATATTACGGATATACTGAGGTTCGAAGAGAAAGCGGAAAACCCCCGGAACTCGGATTCCCAGAACGGCAGGTCCACTGAATATGGAGAAGTGCGTGTTATTTTGGTTCGAGATGAAGAAACACGGGACAAGCTTCGAACCGAGCTCGGAAGGTCTTCATTAGTATTAACTATTCTCCAGAGTAAGGGCATGGAGTTCGAGGATGTTTTACTCTACGACTTCCTTAGTACTAGCGTGTACAGCCATAAACTAGGAATCTTAGAAGATATTCATAGGCCTGAATATCAAGATGACGTGGGTAACTAATGACTTATATCGTGGGAGAGATGCTAACCATGTCACAGATCCTCTTCTCAGAATTGAAGGTAGTTTAGCTCCTTATTTTAGATTCAACGCACCCGCTAATTCTACGGGGGCGAAAAGCACTTATATGTTGGAGTGACGAGAGCTCGAAACCGACTATTGATATTAGAAAGCAACAGACGTGTCTTACAGCCAATTCAACGCCTATTTAATCCAACAGAAGACCAGTCACTGCTAAAGATTTTAACGGAACAAGATAATGGGGTATGTCCTGAACCCCACTGGGTTATCAACTCTGACATCCCTAGGTTTCGCAACTGCATAAGCTGTTGTCTAAAGGAACGACGATCAGTGGTTCCCTATGGAGGGAAATGGGGCATCAAATGATTGACGACCACCAATATTCTGAAGTTCGTTGGTAACTTATGTTATGTTTTCAAAAAAAAGAAGGCTGATTAGCTCTCCTCTAGGCTCTCCACTACTTTGAGAATGCTGAGGATCCAAATGGCATTACACTGACCAATGCATATATTGCAGAAGAAAAGGGACTCACCGACAGAGATTGCGGGTTATCCGAAGTGGCAAATCTGCATTTCGTAAAGGCATCAGAGCTCTTCCTACAAGTCGGTAACATCGCGAAGGCAGTTCAGTGTAGAAAGGCAGGGAGGGACCCAACGGGTGCAGTTCGTGAGTAAATCCCAAGGAATGATTTAAATTTGGAATGCTTAAACGATACAGAGATTCTCGCCGATAATGGAGCATATGAAGATGCTGCCTGGCTTGGAGCAGAAGTTGGCCTGTTTTCACAAACAAGCGAGATATACACTAAACTCCACAAACATGAAAGAGCGCTCGCAGGATACGCTCGTGGGAAACAATCCAAATGGATGTTCAACTATCTTAAAAAGTTTATACCAGATCTCCTTTCTTGTTTAAACCCCGGAGCTCAAAGAGGCCTTGGAATTATCTGACCGCTGAGAACAGGTTTAAGTCAGAGATTGAGCCTTGCTGCTGGAAACAGTATATACGCCTCTATTACTTAAGGCAAGTTAGAGAGAGCAATACGTCTCTCGACGAGTTCGGAAGACGAGCTCTTATTCCTACTGGATCTCCAGAGGAGCAAGAAATTGCATTCTCCAGACTTCATCTGATGAACAAACTTTTCGACTCGCTCAGCATTAACAGGAGATACGTGGAGGCTGACGATGTTGGAATCAGTTCTGCGCTCATGGAGAAATCGTTTCAGTTGCTTAGTGACCAAATCTTGTTGAAAAATCCAAATTGGGGACAGGGGGAACAGTTGAAAATGATGTGCAAGTTTCTGCAAGCGCAGAATATAGAAACCAATCCTTGGCCAAGTACCGGAGGCGTGCGGGTCCATAAAGTGCTACGGGCAGCAAGCAAGAGAGAGAGCCGACAGATCAACTCTTTTATCGAAAGCTGGGAAGTTATTAATCAAGCGGTCCATAGCGTTGACCGGTATAAGACGAGTGTAGAGACAAGAATACTTTGTGAAGAGGGGGTTACTGGCTATGTGGATATTCTGGTTTGTTCCTTTGAGATGTTTATGCGGTTCTCGCCCCTAACTCACCTATAGGTAACCAGGAGCGCATATCCGAACAACGAATTCCGGCTTCCTTTTGATCATATCGAGCGCGTGCTCGAAGATTTGAGTAAAATCTCTTCACATGGGACAATACCATCTTCAGCTCAACTCTACTGTGGGATCTACAAGATGCCTCGCCAACCGGGAAAGTACATCGCCCTAGACTGGTCTCCGCCCAGCGACGGATCTAAGCCACAACTCCTATTTAGGCCGGTGGATTTTGGATCACTGGGGGAGAGGATATTGGGGCATATTTTAGGGGATATCGTTCCTTCCCTTGTTTCACTGGATGAGGGATTGCGGGCAATATGGAGTAAAAGCAAATCCGCACCCCCACCGACTCTAAGTAGGAACAATCCCAGAAAGTCCAGCTTCCTGAAGTATAATACCTTGCTTACACATAACTCAAGGGGAAACCCATTCTGAGAAGGTAGAGGTAGGTTCTGTCCGTTGAAATTCTGCCCTCGGGAACACTCACTTACTGCCTCCTAGTTACTGGCACGCCTTTGCCAAATATTTTCAAAATTTTCTGCAATAACCAAGGGCAACAGACGGTCTAAGAATTTATTGCCGCCGAATTGTGAGACCTTCCGCTCTAACCCACCTAAAAATATTCTTTTCTGATGCAGCGCAGGGGATTGGAGATTTTGGGGAGCAGCTCTTCTGGAGAAAATGGAGTTCAGATCCTCGCACGAACAGAGCCTTGAGGTTCTGTTTAAAATAAAGTCCGATTTCGTGACTCAAGATGGAAGACATCATGCATTATACGCAACTTTGATTGAGAAAAACACAACAGAGTATCGGATAGAGTCATCTGTTCGAATGGATGTGGGGGCTTGTGTGTCTTCACTTTTGTCTCAATACCAAACATCGCTATTTCTAGGTATGTGTGGTGGTGCGCCGGGGTTTTCGCAGGCCGGAAGCGCCGTATTCTAAAGCGCAACAGGGTATAAAGACCAGTGGAGATCAGCCTTCCTGGACAGATCCCGAATAATCGACAGGGGGGACCTGACCTTCAAATATGGTTCGGAAATTGTAACATTAGTCCATCGGTTCTTGTCGGAGACCGAAGCTGGGGATTTTCCCGGGAAATTTGTATGCCTGGGCTAGCGATCCACCTTGTGGTCGTTTTGTTAACATTGGCTTAGTGCGAGAATATTTCCGACATCCTAGGCGCTCTGGGGAGGAGAAAAAAGGCATTGACCTTTTACTCAGCATCCATCATTTCTCTTTACGAGGAATTGGCCCTATCTCTGGTAAGCAAGCAATCCATATTCGGGATTCAATGCTAACCAGTTCAGATTTTCCTAATCCGGCCGTATGAGCTTCTGGTTCCCGATTCCTGGCATCGTTTGTACTTCGACAGATGGGAAGGGATGGATAGGTCGCCCTCAGTTCTGGAGCGCTTCCTCTATCAGGAATGTTTGGCCAAAGTTTGTCTGAGCTTCTGTGAGATGGTTATAAACATAGAGAGAGGGTGTGGCCAAGGGGTCGCTTTAGGCCCGCGAAGCGTCACCTTAATCATTGTATGTCTTATCAACATGGGGACCTTTTTCCCTAGGCCACAGGGATATGCGAATTTGTGGCAGAAGTCTCAAGAGGTTTGCTCTTCCGCTTAATATCAACTTGGACGTTGTGGTATGCTTATTCCCAGATTAGGTTTTCGGCTGCGGCAGGTTGAATGCTCGAGGTTTCCGGGGGGTGCGGGAAGATAAACTCATTGGGCTTTTAGCAAAGGTTTTCCGAGAAGATGGAAGGAGAGACCCAATCCGTCTTGTGTGGGGCAACAAAGGACTGGCCAACCTTTTCTCCGGAATTCCACTGACGGAAAACGGTATCTCGCTAGTAAACAGTAACCCTATAGAAGAGAAAAAAAGACATCTATGGAGAATCAGCGAGGACCAAACCACGAGGCAGCTCAACGCGGCACATATTTTGACCGCTTTTTGGAAACTGAATGGACGGAGATTTCTGGAGAAGGTGAAAAAACCTGGGGCCGAAGGGGTCTGTAATACCGGTACCCCGACACCCACCAGCAGGCAACAAACTTCGCCCGGCGGTAAAAAAATATCCTCAGAACTGTTTTTCTTTATAAGTAGATGCCGGAGAGGATAAAACTTGGATGTATGGACGGCAGATCTTTGTTATTCTGCTTTTCCCCTTCCAAACCTTGTGGGGCTGTTAGGTTAGCAATAAGGAAAAGAGCTTTATTCTTCAATCTCTTGAGCCACAGGATATCGTGTCACATTGGCCCGCCTTAGCGTTGTGAATCAAATCCTCCGGGTATCTGCCCAAACGTTGGCAATGCGATCCCGTATATACCAGTGCTGCCCAGATGCCCTCTATGATAACCGAGTGAAAAGCTGTCGCCCTATTAATCAAGAGGTTGCTATTTCCTTCGCCCTCTTCCCCAGCATGGGGAGGATGCACCTGTGTTATACTGTACTCTCCTCCAATATAAGCACATCCGCCATCCTCCACCTTTCGACATAGCGCCACCCCACTCAACCTAACTCAGAGCATATGTGCAAAGAAAGGAAAAGAAAGAAGAAAAAGCCTCTCATGTTTTGATTACGTATCAGCCATAACACCTCTCCTCTCAACAAAGTTTCCGACCTAACTTAACCAGGAACCCACGGCCGGGGGGGACCTGAAAACCGCGTAACCATATCCACCAAAAGACCAAACTCGACAACAGCCCCCCCTTGAGAGTCCTTTGAGGGCCTATTCCTGGTAACAAAGAAAAGAATCTGCTGAGTTTAGTGCTTATCCGTCAAACAGACTAGTTTCCTTTTTAGTTAGTTTCCCCTAGTACTTTCCTCACCACTCTCTTCAACGTTAGTTACTGTTTGGGTTTTTCTTCATCTCTTCCCTATTCGTTCCACAACCGCACAACCATGCCATATTCAACTATGGTATTCCGAGGTTCTCATATGTTTTCCTTCCTCACCGAGGTTTCATCGGATTCTTTCCTCCGAGGTCCTCATGTTACCGACCTCGGGCTTTTGTTATTTCTTTTCCCCCACTTGATAGTTAGTTAGCATAAAAGCCCACTGCTGCGCAGGTGGTAAGAAAATCAAGCTTCTTTTCTCGTCCGCAGTCATATCAATTCACAGAATCAGCCAAGCAGAAAGAACGAGTGATATTTGATGACTCTATGCAATATCTTGCTACAGCTGCTGGACCTAGCCGACTTGAGGCGTGTTTGACAGGCACTAGATTGGGAAGAGACTGCGCCTGCCTTAATAGGTATAGATGCGACTACTGCTGCTGGCAAGCCTATTGTTTCGGTGGTTTGCACCGGGTACGATATCATCGAACCAAATACGTCTAAAACCCACAGTAGCACGCTATGCTGGAATACTCAAGGCTGGGTTAAACCCAGCCACCAGTAATAAATATTGATGAGAAAATCTTGACTTCATCTGTGTTCCCGATCGACCTTAAGCGATTGAGATAGTTCACAAGTAGTGTGCCCCCCCCCTCGATACCGTTATTAGCTCGTAGGTCCTGCACTAGCTTAATGACACCTGTTTGTCCATACCAAGACAAACTTTCCCAGCCGGAAGCGTGTACTTATAAAGGCCCACTGCCCTCCCAGCACTCTTGGTTTGTTCCCTCCCACACAAATCCCCATCCGCCGAGAAAATTCCGTCTACCTAGCAAAGATTTATCCCAAAATTTTTACCTCTCTTCCTATCTCCCAAAACCCTTTTAAATCTTTCATTGGCCTCATCACACGATGGTGCTTGAGGGCAACGTCTCGAGGGCAGAACTCTATGCTGCCATTTTCGAGCACCACGGGGAATTATTATAAATTCCCACGTCTCCTGGGTCTTGGAGATCCCCCGACCTGCGGCCTCCGCGAGACTCCATGGGAGATCTCGGAAAGCGAGACCGGGGGAAAACAATCTGGCCCAAGGGGCCGCAGAGCTCCGCTTCTTCCTTGAGCGTCTTCTGGTCGCTTTCCGCTCAAACTCCCTTCCGTTCCAGCCCTGCGCGGAGTGGATTCTCGCTTACTACCCTCCAACCCGAAATTCTTTCGCTCCTTGGAGACCCTAAGGAAAGACTCAAGGAATTCCGATGCCGATCGGGTCTCTCGCGCTATTACCAATAATAGCGTTCAAATACATCAGCTCCGCCAAATATTTTCGGAGCTGATGAGACAGATACAAGAGGGGAAGCATCTGGTGAGGCAATCTGCCATTATTGGCGATATGGAGCGGTTGAGGATACAGTGGGGTGTATCCGAAGCTAGGATCCAAACAGTCACTGTTTGGTTCCAGACTCGGTGGGGGGTGTATGGGGCTTGTTCATGATTTTGGGGCGGCTTTTTTTTTCACTTGGCTTTATTTGGAGTTTCTGTCCATATTGGGGGTTCACGGGAGCTAGTATACCGGCACCTGTAAGTCGCTTACGGCTGTTTTTTTTGTATGGGCGGAGCCCTTCCTTGCTTTATCCACATCATTATCGCTCAAAGATAATTTCTAAGCTCACGTTTCCCCGCTTTTAGCTCCAATCGTATCGGGGATTCCACAATGTTCCACTTCCTGAAAGTTCCTACGGAAAGGAAATACCCACCTCCGTGACCCGCATTATCAGTTGCAATGCACGAGTAAATACAATTCCGTGCTTCCAATCATTACCTTCCCATCCAACGATTATGAACCTGAACACCCGATGATATCCTATGCGACCACTCCAAATGGTCAGTTTTATGATATGTGAGAGAGGTTTCATTAAGGGCCCTAGATTAAACTGCTTCCGTTCTTGGCAAATCCAGATGCCCACACCTCTACTAACTACTTGTATAGCATCAACTCTGTCAGGCCAACCATCCATCCCAACATTTCGATCTCAACTCTCTTCATAATCTCCTCCACTACCTCCTCCAATATCTGTCCCCCGTATCGGCTTGCTAGGTACGAATACACTCAATATGGGGCAAATCACAAGTGACTGCGGTGGGTAGGTAGGAATGCGGATATTGTACCGATTTCCCAACAGAAAGGCGCCACAGATTTTATTTTTATTCTTCAGACCCCCCACAGAAAAGCATGTTGTTCCGTCTCTCTTTTTTTTTTTAGCAGGAAACAGGAGTGTGAACAGTGACCCCATACGACAGTCTTTTTTGTGCACAAACTCCGGTGGGCTTAATCTCGCCCCGAAATGAAGGAGCCCAGACGACCACGGTGTACTGCCGGTATCGGTATCGGTATTCGCGCTTCGATCACTCGATAAAAATCCTCGAGAACCAAGTTCAAGCTTTTAACCTACTAGTATACTGCTCATGCTCTCGGTGAATCGGTAATGATTTTAATACGGTTGGGGAAAGCACTTCCCGGACACGAGGCCATCTTAACCGCTGCAATTTCGTCGTGTATGATACTTGTAGGAAGACGGACGAAAGAATTACGTACTACGGCAGCCTAATTCATGGGCAGCGGGCTGCCCGGACACCTTCTAGGCACATGGCCACATGCTTCCGGCTTGAAAACACTGACAAAAAGCCTTCGTGTCTTGCTTAAGTACCATAGTCTACTAGCCGGTTTATTTGCGAATGCGGACAGTCCACAACCCTAACCCACCGATCTCTCACTACGACACTTGATTCTGAGTTTCCATAATGAAGAAAGAGAAAACTATTACGAAGTAATTGCTTGTTGAGAGTAGATTTGTGACATGAGGGAGTTATAGAGCGAGTGAGAAGTTTTTTTTAGGCCCTGCACGGCATACCACCATAAAAAAAAATACTATTTTTCTTAAAACAGCATATTTCTGAATCTATGAACAGAATAAAGATTAAATAAAAAATAAAGTTTATAGTCCTATAGTAGATACCCTTCTCCTCATTCTGGCCCAAAGAAAAGTTAAGAGGAGCATTTGTTGTAGTTAAGTAGAGAAATTAGTGATGTTGCAAAATATAG
>LN890957.1:899268-916851 GCA_900010015.1 Tuber aestivum
TTATTCTATTCATAGATTCAGAAATATGCTGTTTTAAGAAAAATAGCATTTTTTTTTATGGCGGCATGCCGTGCAGGGCCTTAATTTTTTTTAAGGGGGTACGTTTTTTCCCTTCCGGTATGGGAGGGAGGGTTAGGGGTATAGACTGACCGCATATCATAGCGAACGAACCAGGGAGTGGGTCTGAGAGTGAGGTCAAGGCACAGGCCAGCTCATGTAATCGAGCGGTATGACGGACCATGAAGTACTGGTATCATGAACTTCGGGAGAAGATTGTGGAGGAAGCAGATCTGTTTAACACAGGGATACTATCCCATACCAGCGGGGTAGGGGAAATAAATACTTGTAATAGGCCTCGCTTCCCAAACTCAGACACTCGCTCGAGACCTTTGGACGCGCTGCCCACTAGTCAGGGCAGAAACTGCACAAGGAAAGCAAAGAAAAAACGCCGAGCCGAGAGACTGTTGCGAAAGCAGGGGAAATCCGGACAAGTAATTGTAAAGGGGGAAGAAACTGAGGAGAAAAACAGTAGTAAGAACGTTTACTTCGCCGCTGACAATGTATTCGGACACTCGGCGTTGACAAGTGCCGATCTTGGCGCCAAGGCGGCCGGAGACTTTATACCTGGTAAATGGCCAAGTACGGCTCAAGAACCGGGGTCCGAGTTAGCGGTGCGGGCCGGTGATTTATTTCCCCCACCCCTACCGATAGTTTGTGGGGATATCAAAAGGATATCATACCCCTACGATCAATAGAATCCCACCCTTTTCTTGGTAGGCGACGGGATCGGCCAATGCGCCCGTTTGGACACACAGGTACTGTACACGAAGGATTGTGCACAGAATTTTTTCATTTCCCAAGATACGAGAACAGAGCTGCAGTATGATACCGTAATGCAGAAACTGAAGAATTGGACCCTGTGCGACTCGAGTAAGGTGTGTCGTTGCGCTTTCCTCTCTCGGTTAGACCGAGAAGCTTTTGTTTTCTTTTTTCCGCCTCGGAACTGGGAGATGAGCCGTGTGTTTTGCTACTTGCCCCCCTTTCCGGCCACGGGAATTCTGGACCTCGAAGCGTACGGTTCAATTATTCTGGCTTTTGCGGTCCGCAGATTTAACACCAGCGCCGTCCGACGACGGTCCCAGCACCCCCCCCCCCGAGTCCTACGCCCTTCCCTCCACCCTTGCTGTTCACCTCCGGGTCCTAACAGAATAGCCTCACTTGAAATACTGCTAGTGCTCCGCCCCCGGCAACGTTTTCCCCTCGTTCGATGGTTTCCTTCCACATTTTTCTACCACTCGGGGAATACCACTATCATATCATGGTGCGTAGTACATCCTCCTATTAGCTCTCTCTTTCTGTTCCGAGGCGATCTGGGCCGACTCCGTCCCTCCTTTTTCCGGGTGCGAAACGGGAAAAGAGCAAAGCAAGCATCAATCTTCCGGCTCTTAGCTTCTGCTTCTGCTATTCGGGAGTCTTTGTTAATAAGATTAACAAGAGGGCTAACACGAGAAATGATTTAGGCTCCAAGAAATATGCAAAAACGGGCGGATCACTTGATTGCCATCAAGGCGTTTACCCGCCAATCGTTTTCCCATGCCCATACCCCACGGAAAGTCTCTAGAGTTGGTGGTCAAGGAACTCCTGGAGAAGTGGGAGGGCGAGCGGGTTGGCTATTTGAATCTGCGGTCACCTATCCTCTTCCTAACTCTATTGGAGCTCTCCCACCGGGTAAGGGGGATACTTCCTCGCATCGCGGAACGGCCAGCCGCTCTCCAGACATTCGCCTACTACCCCTCTTCCCATCGCACAATACAAATTTGCGATGCTCGGGGTGTTATTCTTGGGTATCGGTTCAAGATTCCAGCTCATCTTCTCATCACTTTGAACAACACCTCTAAGACCCTGGGTTCCTATGATCCCCCTGAGCCTAGCGGCGGAGGGGATCCGTTGGCAGAGGGATTCTATACCAGTCGGAGTTATGCTGTTTGGGCGGATAACAAGAAGTATGTTGAGAGTGAGGAGCTTTTGAGGGATGGAGACAAGGGTAGGGAATGGTTGAGGGAAAATCAGGAACTGTTTGACTACTGCAGTATTCAATTGCGCCTCCTCTACCCAGAACAGTATGTGAGAATGACGGGACCTATAGTGAAGGATATGGCGAAGACCAGGACTGCGGATGGACGGAAGCTAATGCCACTTGGTGGAGCATGGCATGGTGTTTGTCTAAACCAAGGGTTAGACCCTGGTCAGAGTCGTTCTCATCAGGATCGGATGAATGATAAGCGACTGTTCAATTGTGTCGTACCATTTGGGGATGGGTTCCGGGATGGAGAGCTGGTTTTATGGCAGATGAAAATGCGGATTGGGCTGGAAATTGGTGATGGATTTTTCTTCCATGGGTCTTTGGTTGCTCACGAGGTGATGGAGGTGACGGCAGGGGTTCGCAACTCGATCGATCTATTTACTCGTGCGAGCAATTATGAATTTCTGGAGGCGCACAAGAGAGCGGCTGGCAAGGTCATATATCCGGCAAAAGTAAAGGTGCGCGGTACGGCTGGGCGGGGAGGAAGTCGGGTGGCGCATGAGGGTGTGGTGGCAAGGAGACAAATTTGGCGGGAGAAGAAGCAGAGGCAGCGTGCCGCAGGCCAAATGAGGACTGGGGGTGGGGGACACACGGGCTAATGCCGGAGATGTTAATGTATTCTATACCATATCGAGCCATCCACCCTGCTAGGTTGACTGACCGTGTTCTTAATTATCTGAATAGACCAAAGTATTTACAGGGCCCTTTCTAGACCTCTCCCATCCCGGTTGGGAGCCGAAGGCATACCTCAGGCTGTCCAGCGGCACCGGATGCACCGGAGACAGTGCTGCTGATAACTAATGTCTGCATACAACGAGCTTCTCAGGGGCATTTAAAAGCCGAATGCATATCAAGAGGTAAAGGAGAGCGGGACCGAATGTGTTAAATCCATAGTTTCACTCCCGGGAGAGTGTCAGGCGTTTAAGCCAAGGCCATCGTCTAATGATTGATCCCGTATCCAAATACAAAGCCCGCTCAAGAGTTCTTCCCTTTTCCGGTTAGCGATCAGGACAAAAACCACGCCTGCTGATTTGTATATATCCTAACCGATGCAACTTTCTCTGTGCTTGTGTCTCCAGCAATCCCACGGAAAATCAAGCCGACTGAGAGAACGAGTGATATACGGTGACTGAAATTTATATCTGACCAGAGGAGGTCGAGGCAATCTGCTCCGTGGGCGTGGACGACTCGAACTGTATTCTGGCAAGCGCTGAATTGGACAGGGGCTGCTGTTCCTGGTGCCGATTCTGGTACGGTGAATGCATAGCGACTTAAAGGAGATTTACATCAGGTATTATCTATACGGTGGAAAGCAATGTGTCGGGAGTTCCCGGCAGCACGTTATGTGAGGATATTCAATGAGGGGTTAGACCATAGTCACTATAGGAGAAAAACGGGAAGAAGCGCCATGTTATCAACAAACGAATGTGATAATTGGTCAACGGGCCACCCGTCCCAGTTGCTACTACAAAGAACCTCTTTCCATGGTTATAGTTTCAAGAAATATGATATTAGTATTGAAAACGCCGGACGGGACACCAAATGCAGAGGTGACTTTTCCAATCCGTGAGTGCTGGCGTGGATACCAACAACTTTGTGGTGGTGTCCGGTTCGGGAAATGTCCTGACGGTTTGTGATAAGGTGCTCCTTCGATTTTTTACCGGTCTTGAAGTGCTCGGGTGTTGTGCAGGGTGTAAACTACCAATCTGAGATGCCCGTAGCTTGGAATTCTATATTCTCTTTTCGTCCCTCTCTAAACGTGTTCCTGTCTTCCGCTGGGGAGTCGCGGGCCGGGGTGTCGGGAGGGATTTCCGGATAATTCCTGTTAAAGTAAGCGGTAAGCGTAGAGCAATTTACTTACTGGCCCGAAAGTCTAAAGGGTTGGCGCTGCACAAGCTCTGGAAAATCTTAGATCATCGTTATCACTCGATGTGGCACTTTGGGCCTCCGATTTTGGTCATGAATGGGTATCGTTGTGGTTTCGTAATCATGCAAAAGAGCTTGGGGGAGAGGCTTTCGTGTTCTGGGAATATACTCGAGTAGGTCCGGTAAGAAAATCTTAGCTCCATGAGTGTTCTTATTTGAGCTTAGGGGGTTGGGATGGTTTGCGGATACGGTAGCGTGCTCGTCCCAAGATACTGTTATTGCCTTGTGGGCTCTGCTCTAGCCCAATACCACTTGTCTGCTCGTACCTGGACAAAATTTCAACACTCGAAGCGTGTAATTATAAAGTACAGCTCCCCCCGGGGTTCTCACTTCTCTCCTCCCCCCACAAACCCTCACACGCTGGTTTATCTTCAAAAAATCTCTCCCTTCTCCCCATCTCCCCAAAAGCTTTCTTCATCTCTATCTCCATCTCACACCATCATGTTCCACGATAGCATCTAAAGGGAAGAGGTTTATTCTGCCATCGTCAAGTGTCACGGGGAATTATCAGGGATCCCCACACTACCCAAGCCCTCTGGCTCTCCTACCAAGGACCTCCGCGACCGGCCGTAAGAGATCTCCCAAACCGTGACCGGATGAAACAGACCAGACCCACAAAGCGGTAGAGTTCCGCTCCCTCCTCTAACGTCTTCTGGTGACTTTCCACCCAAACTCCCTTCCACTGCTGCCCTGCACGGAGTGGATTCTCGCCCACTACCTTCCCAACCCTACACTTTTTCGCTCCTTAGAGACTCTTAGGGGGGACACGAGATTCGGACACCGATCGGGTCTCTCGCAGCGTTTCCCACAATAGCGAACAAATCGATCAGCTCCGTCAAAGCGTTTCGGAGCTGATGAGGCAGATACAGGAGGAGAGGGATATGGGGTGGTTGGGGGTGGAGTGGGGGATATCCTAGGGGAGGATCCAAACAGTTACGGTTTGGTTCCAGAGCTGGTGGGGGATGACGTATTGGGCTATCGGTAGTTCGTGGCGTTGAGGTGGTTTTTTTTTTCATTGGGCTTGATTTGGCGTTTCAGTTCATATTGGCGTTCATGGAGGCTAGCATACCTGCAAGTCACTTGTGACTCTTTGCCTGGGCGGTGCCCTTTTTTTTTTACTTTATTCACGTCACAATTACCCAATGATAATTTCTAAACCCACTTCTCTCCCCCGTTGACCGTCATGATTGTCAGTTCAAAAAGCGGGATTCCGGGATGTTCCACTTCTCGAAAATTCTTTTGGAAAGAAAATATCTACCCATTCAGTACCACGTGCCTAACAGCCTATGTAGCGTTGCCGGTCGCAATCCATGCGTAAATCCCATTCCCTGTTTCCGGTCCGTTGCCTTACTATCTGGGGGTGAACTTGAGCGCGGAACGATATCTGATGTAGCCCCTTCAAATAGGCAACACCATACGGAAACTCCAGTTGCCCCGGTGAAATACAATAATATAAGATACAAACCTTAACCATTTCAACTACAGGAATTATATTGTAGGTTTTCAAGAGAATTACCTTGAAGCAAAGCCTTGATTTGATGATTACCCGGTTCCAACTTTAAAGCTCCTCGAGAGTGCTTCCCCATTCTATATGCAGTGATCAGAAGCTGAGCTAGGGCTGCTCTAATTTGTATATCATACATCCTCATCAATCCACCGTTTCTAGGTTTGAGCCCAACATCCCTCAAAAAATCAAGTAGACAGACCGAATGAGTGATATCCAATGAACACAAACGACATCTAACTAGGTCTGCCCCGAGTACATCGTTACAGCCGGCCTAGCGGGCATGACTTAGATGTTAAGAGCTAGATTGGACGGAGGCTACCTCCCACCTTACCAGGCACCGTATCCTATCCCCCTTAGTAGTGCCTAAATAGCCGAGGTCCCAAGAGAATTTCCAACACTCGCATAAGAATGGAAGGTACAGAATCTGGAATATTAGAGGAAATAGACGGTAGCGGTTCTGATAATGATTTCTTTGCTTTTCTTTTCTCCACTTGACTATAGGGCCTGTAGAGTGCCGGGTTGTATGGGGGGGGGGGGGGGGTGCAGTTTCACAAATTTGGTGGGGGATTAAGCTCACTATCTTCTCGATGCGCAATTGGTACCTGGTGTCTGGTCTGCGCACGAGAAACTCTGACGTTACCGAATTCGAGGGGCTGGATCACTGCCCTAATGCTTTATTTCCTTCGTCTGAGCTACCTAACTCACAGCATTGCTTTAAGACCCTATTGGTATTGCGGTTGGCACCGCAGAGACCTGCAGCACCAAAAGTGGCGGCCAATTCGGATATGATCTCTATTCCGTCAGCGCCAGTATAGGTATCGGTTTCACGTACCGGTGATCTGGTTAGAAAATTGCGCCTTGGCGATATATGCCTCTATTTTCTACTAGTGCCAAAACGCTCGAGTACTGTGTAAGGAATAACCACTTATGTGGGGGTGCGCGTAGCGTGCGATTCCATTTTGCCTCCATCTCTCTCCAAGTATGTTCCTCGCCTCCCCGGGGTAGTCGCAAGCCAACATGTCGAAAGGAACCTCCATATGATTCGTATAATGGTAGGGGTATGAGTTGGTCTCTTGCCGGCTAGTGCGAAAGTATGTGTGTTTGATTTCCACATGACCTGGCAAACCTTAAATCATCGATGTCAATCCGCATGGCACTTCAGACCTCCACTTTCAGCACGCTAATGAGGATTGGGATGATTATGCGGTCACTAAAAAAGGTACGGGGGGTGCTTGCAGGCTCTAATGGCACGCGCCCCACAGGAAAATCTTGACTCTATCGGTGTTCCTGATCGACCCTAAGCGATTAGGGTGGTTTGCAAGTAGCGCGATCGCCCCACGATACCGTTCTTGGCTCATAGACTCTGTATTAGCTTATTGCTACCTATCACCTCATACCTAGACAAATATTCGTGGCTGGGAAAATAAACCTATAAAGGACCACTGTCCCTCCCCGGTGTTCTCTCTCTGCTTCCTCCATCACAAATTCTCAAGCTCAGATTTACCCCCCAAAACCTTGCCCCTCCTCAGATTAAAAGCTCGCTTCCCACCTTCCAGAAATCTTTCTTCTCCATCACCACCTCACACCATGATGCTACATGATGACGTCTCAAGGGCAGAAGTCTATTCTGCCATCGTCAAGTATCGTTGGGAACTATCAAGGATTCCCACTCAACCCGAGTCTCTGGGCACCCCCCCACCAAAGACCTCCGCCACTGGCCGTACGAGAGCCTCCAAACCAAGACCGGGAGCGAGAAACTTGAACCAAAACACGGCAGGGCTCCGCTTTCTCCTCGAACGTCTGCTGGTGGCTTTCCACCCGAACTCCCTTCCGTTTCTACCCTGCGCGGAGTGGATTTTGTCGTACCATCCTCCCAACCCGGAATTTTTCCGCTCTTTGGAGACGCTAAGGGAAGACACTAGGGATTCCGATGCAGATCGGGTCTCTCGTGTCATTGCCCAGAATAGCGCTCATATCGATCAGCTCCGGCAAATCTTTTCGGAGCTGATGAGACAGATACAAGAGGAGAAGGGGCACGAGAGGCAGGCTGCCATAATTGGCAATATGGAGTGTTTGGGGGTTGAGTGGGGAATATCGGAGGCCAGGATCCAAACAGTTTCTGCTTGGTTCCAGGGCCGGTGGGGGGATGTATGGGGCTAGTTTGTGACTTTGCCGTGGTTTTTTTTCATTGATTTTACCTGGCGTTTCTATTGATATTGGAGTTAATTGGCTAGCATACCTGTAAGTCGCTTGCGACTGTTATTATTTTGTATGGGCAGAGCCCCTCTCTTTCTTTGAATTTTATATCACAATTTCCCAATAATAACTTTAAACTCGCCTTCTCTCTGCTTTTGGATCTAGTTGTAGTGGAGAAGTAAAAAGGTAGATTCTCGGAGGTTTCCCTTGTCGAATTTTCTTTCGGGGAAAAGGTGTCTACCCCCGGTTGGCACCCCGTGCCTGGCCGCCGACGTGGAAATATCGGCAGCAACCCAAATGTAAATCCCATTCCCTGTTTTCAATCATAATCTCCCTATCTATAAATAATGAACTTGATCACCGAACAATATCTTATATGGCTCCTGCGAATAGTCAACATCATGCAACACTTCCAGTTACCCCAGTGAAATAAACTGAGGTAAAATACAAGCCGGAACCATTTCAACGACTCACATACATTCTAGGTTCTAGAAAGATATTGACTTGAAGAAAGACTCCCGAGAGACCGGCTTGAGCACAAAAGAGTAGTGAGAAGGGTTAGTTGAAATCCATTGTTATTTATGCCTGCCGGTGGTATTTACCGACTGTTGAAGAATTGCCTTTATTGATGATTTCCCCAGTCCAACTCTAAAGCCCCCCCGGGAGTTCTTCTCTTTTACAGGCAGTGACTAAAAGCTAAGCTAGGGCTGCTCCGGTTTGTATACATCCTCGTCAATACACTTTCTCTAGGTTTTAGCCCCCGGCCTCCTACGAGGAATCAGGCAGATAGGCCAACCGAGTGATATACAATGACTGCAAAATGATATTTAACTAGATCTGCCTTCCGCCGGCCCAGCGGGTATCGGCCGGGGTGGCGTCAAGAGCTAGATTGGGCAGAGGTTACTCGAATGTTAGCAGGCATAATGTCCCATCGGCCGTAGTAGGGACTACATCAGTCCTATTTTTGATAGCCGGGGTTCCAAGAGAATTTCTACTACTTATATTACCAAAATTTGACGGGGAAAACTCAAGCTCACTCTTTCCCGATTCCTGCGCACAAGAAACCCCTATCTCACCAAATTTGAGGGGGCTGTCTGACTACCCTAATACTTTATTTCCTTCGTCTAAAGTACTCAACTAAGAGTATGACCCAGGGAGCTACCGTAACTAGCTCATGAAAAATCACTCGGCACTTCTTCTGGGTTTAGTGCTTATCCGTCAAACAGATCAGTCCACGTCGGTTCCTACTCACATCTCCGCTTTTGCCACGATATAAGGTTCTAGTACTGGTTCCCCCCGATCAGCCACGAGAATCCGCCTCCTCTCCGACAACCCCAGCAAGTCTATTCCTGAGATTCAGGTGTGGTACAAGGCAAGTGAATAGATAGGGGATAAGTTCCCAAATAACAACATTGTTCGAAATGGAGGCTCAGTGCTTCTGGCCTCTCTTGCTTTTTTCCTTCCGATAAGATGCTAACGGTTCCCATCCTTTTCAAGTGTCGTGGACGATGCCCAGCATCATATACTGTGGCTCTCCCTCAGCGTGGATTTGGCCCCACTTACCTCCTGTATATCTCTCCATAAATAAAACATTAGATTTCACTATTTCAATTCTAACCCCCACTGCCACGGGAGACTAACAAAAACTAAAAGTCTATCTCCGAGGTCTAACCGCGCAGGAAACCAGGAAAATGCTTTCCTTTAACAGCTTTAACGATATGGGAATTATGTTGATTGTTATTTCTCACGAACCGGATATCTCTCGGAACAAGTATACCTAGTAGTAGCCAAAAGCTGGGGGGAATATCTGTGGATTTTTACAAGCTGGGTGTGGCCGAGCGCTTATTTGTGCACAGGTAAAGCCCATGACAGATTTTGATTCGGGCGAGTATCATAACGCTGTCATGCCACTCCACCTGAAGCCAAAATAAAAAAAGCTCTTCGAAAGACCTGGCTGATGCCCGTCAGCGTGAAGATCATAATTACCAAATGCCTTTGGAAAATATTGAAGATTGAAGGGTCCATTCGGGGCGGGGGAACAATCTCCCACTCATTCACGGATTCGGGTCCCACAATATACTCCAATACCCCTAACCAATTATCAATATTCTAGACGTGCTGCAAGATTTGCAACTGCCCGCAGTTACATAATCGACAGGAACCTTGGCACAGTTATGGTGCCATTCACTGAAAACGTCCACCTGGCTCCATGCAGCATGTAACGCTCAATCCCCCAAGAAAACAACCCTATAAAATTTAATCCATCAAACCCCGCCAATCTTCTCCTCAATTCATCATATCGTGGATATGTTGGCACAGTTTTCCGGCACAGTTTTCTTAATTATATAATAATCTTTGCGAAATTTAATGTTGGGGTAAGCTTTTGCTATCTAATTCTCACATCCTGCACGACTGCGAAGGGTTGGCTGATTAGCCGCTGGTAAGAGAGTCGATGGTACGATCCATCTGAAACTGAGATTTCAGAGAGAGGAGGGGATGGAGGCGTGGTATTACCTATTGAACTCAGGGTTGGATAGTAAGTAAGGGTAGTTTGAAGGTAGGTCGGGTGGGATTGAGTTGAAGAACGTTGTATATTGAAAGATATATTATCCATCATTGGATATCACTCTAAATTTTGCAGAAAATACAAGGTATGATATCATAACCTGGTTTATTTTGGTTGTTAGGGTTATTTTATAAGAGGGTTATATCTCCCGGCTTTTTGTTAGACAGTAACCCCGTCGATCCCGTTCACCACCCTTGCACGCCCATCGGGGCTTAGAGCCTATTATTCCTGCCCTCTACCCGCTTCATTCTTTCACTTTGTGCTTTCCTAGGTTGCATCGCTCGTCTAACCACCCATCAGCTATATTTCCTACTTCTCCCATATCCTCTCTCTCTACAGTGCTCCGTTGCAAAGTATGCTTGCCCGGTCCCCGGCCGTCCTGATACCCCCTCTGCATCTTCCCCAGGCCTTCTCATGCTCCCCCCCTTCAAATACCGTGCGAAATCCGGGAGTAGCGATATACCCGCAGGGGGAGCAAGTGCGGGGATTGGGAACCCTTGTTGAATTTATCACAAGTTTTAAGGTGTAAAATAGTATACACCTTGAACAGCTACTATACAAATCATCAAGTATTACTTTTTTTTTTAATATTTACTCCCCCGCCTACCCCATGCATGTATAGCCACCCAAGGGTCGCCTAGTAGCTGGGGAACAAGATTCCGTAGAAATAGCGGCGGGTTGAAGTTATATATTGTCACGCATTGCTAATCGCAATCACTATCGGCTAAGACGGAGTGGCTCTGCTCAGTGAGGTGAGTGGTCCGGGTGTTGGGTGAGTGGAGTGGAAGGAATGACTTGAAGTTATTCTTAACTGCGACCGCTGCTAGATATGGGATATATATGACTGCTAAGGCTTGCTCCTGGATCATCATAAATCTTATATTGCGATACATGAGGGTAGCCGCCTGTACCAACTACTGGCACCAGTATGGCAGGTTGGGCTTTGGTGTGGAAGGATTTCGGGGGTGGCGCGCATTGTCTGGGATAGTGAAGCATCTGGTCTTGTGAGATCCTGGGCATCAGTGGTGGTGGGGTGACGGTGCAGGGGACCGGATCCTCTGGTGATACGGAAAGGAGGGAAAAGTGGCCGTGATTTTTGGGTGGAGCTCTTGCCCGGGCTGGTCCTTTCGCACAACCACTGGCGGAATTAGAGACCTAGGACCAAAACGCAAAAGGCACCTACACTGACCGGTAAACAGTCTCCAACAGAGCGGCGATCTCTCAGGAATTTTTTTTTAAAAAAAGTAAAAACACAAACGGGGCTTGCCATGAACCACAAGGGACTAAACTGGGGAATATTTGCAGGGTCCATACCGGTAGCAGCACCAATCCCTGCCACCTCGCAGATTGCAAGGTCACCTAGGGGAAGGTGGGCTTTTGAGGGCATGGCAAGGAACCTGCTCGAGTAAAGGGCCATCGCCGGACGTGTCTCGGAAATATTCTGGACCCCTAATGGCTGATGCAGTGGCACTGGACATACGGGTAGGCTGCAGGAAATGACGGAGTGAAAAGGAAGCAAAGAGTCCGGAGTTCGATTCGGAATTCCGAACGGTCTATTCCCCATCCCTGTGATAAGGCTAGATGGGCCATAGGCTATTGTCGGCCCTCGTTCTATACTACTACGCTAAACGGTCTGTATAGGGGGCAATACGCGCGACATCACTCGTCGCTGCTCAAGCCCTGCGCTTGCTGGAAGGCTACGGGCGATCGCGGCAACTATGGACGGCGGGCCGCAGCATTTGCGATAGGCGAACAGTGGGGGGCGGAGGACGCATCCGCAGCGGAAGCGGGCGGAGGGCAGATAGCCGGTGACCGATAGCATGCTTAGTTACCTGCATAGAGTAAGCCAGGCCTCTCCTATCCTGGTCCGGGGCCGAGCGCATATTCTCCAGGGGGGCCACCACGCCAGAGACAGAGTCCGGCTATTAGGTAACGTCTACACACTGCGGACTTGCGGAGAAGTCTGGAAAGCTGGGTAAGAATATCGAGCAGCTGGTAGCGGAATGCGGTAGGAGAGGTTAGGACCGAATGTGAATGATGGAAAGCAAAGTGCGGCGGTGGAGGAGTCGGGAGCTGGATATGAAGGGAAGGGACGGTGATCAAATGCATATCGGGTGGTCCCAGGCGATAGACAAGGTCAGGACTGAAATCGGTACCAACCGCTCTGGCACCCACAACAGTATCATAATAAATGTAGTAGCGGAAGTAGGAGTACGATGGTACGATGATAGTTGTTCGATATTTTCCAACATGTAGGGATCTAGGGTAGGCTAATGTGTGGAATAACGGGGCGCGGGTCGGGGCATCATAGGTATTGTTATACCTTTCTCGGAGGTTCTCGGTGGAGAAGGTTGTCAGGATATTTTTTTCTCTTAGTTAGAGAGCCAACCCGAACCCCTAACTTCCCGTTTTGGCAGAGGAAAGAGGGGATTTGGATAAGTCGGAGGATGATGACGGTACGAGTACAGGGGGGAGTAGTTCCTCGTAGTCACTGGCGGCGTGCTGTTTGTCGTTTGGGAAACCGGGCAATTGAACAAGCGCGGTACACTTGGAGATGTTTCTGTAATCCGGCTCTGGGCCTTGAGATGGGCAAAGTGAGTGGCTCTGTGGACGCACAGGGTTCGTTGATCGTTTAACAGCCGGGAACCCTTCGACAGCACCGTAGCGTATCCCAAGGAAGGATTTCGGCAAGTTAGCGGCGCTTGGAGAATACCAGTGTTTCGGTCGACTTCCGGGATTGAATGGCGTGCTCGACCAGGCCGGGCCCTGTGTGGATGATTTGTCCGTGACCCCGCGATAGACGGTAAGATGGAGGGCAGAAAACTGTCCGGGAATGACGACCGGGTAACACACCCGTGGCGGAAGGAGAAGAAGAGAGAAGAAGCTGGACCCAACCAAGACGGAAAGGAAACGTGATCTACTCGTACTTGTACCAGTACAGGTAATTGCGGGTTGATGTGGGGTGTTAGCCTTCCCCCTCCCGCAAAGGGGTTGTCGCCATCAATGTTGCGACGAAGGCCTTGGCGGAACATGGGGGGTTCAAAGGGGGAGATCGCCAAGGCTGACCCTCTCGTTGATTTTTGCTTTTCCCGCATAATGAGAGCCTTTCCCCGCAGCCGGGCCTAAACAACATGTAAAACCTGCTGAAGTTAGACATATTTTAACATTCAAGAGGGAGAGGAATTATTCTCGGTACTGTCAGAGTTTCCTGAAAGTGAAGGCATACGTGCAGAAGTGTTGAGGGCAACCGGGGAATATATTCTGAAGTAGTTTGTTTTCTCTTTAACTCTCTCATTTTGCCTGTATATTGCAGTCTTGTTTGAGCTGTTCTGGCATATTTTCGTGGATTTTCTAAACCCCTTCAGACCTTCGAAGGCGGGTCCGTAAATGTGAGCCCCATCCCTTCGTCTGTTTTCAAGCACAACGCTAACTTCCGCACCACTCGTACGTGAACCTTAAAAATTTCTTGCCACCACTATTATCATTAGTAAGCAATACTGTTGTTGGTTACTAGAAATTCGCAGGTGTGCACACTTCAGGATACCCATTACTACTCGAGTACAGGTAAACTGAGAACAAATGAGAACTATGGCAGTAACCCAAAGCATGCGCCGTCTTAGCCGATGAGAGGGGTGGTGATAATTCCTGAATTTCAGTAGTCCGGGAGATAATGGTTGCGACCATCTCTCCTAAACAGGAGTTAGAGGAGCGCTTTCCGCACTCACTAAAATCACTAAAAGTGCGTGAAACTCGGGAAGAGATGAAGGGATGCCTTTTGGTGATTTTCATCACTACTCCCCCCTTTCATACCAACACTGGTCTCCAGACCTGGGCGTATGATATCTCTTTCCGCTGCGCAACACGAAGGGATACAGCCGGCCTATGTTGGGGGAGGGTGTGCGCCAGTGCACCTAAAAAATCAATGGGTGGCATACCGGTACTGACACTCAAGGAGGGTCGCCAACCTATCTTCGCCCAGGCAGGCAGAGCCTGGGGCTGCGGAAATGCGCATCGACTTTTCGGGACTGGGCTGAATGTCTCACAATGTCGCATCGCATTAAAGTACGAGTACGAGTACGAGTACCACAACAACTACTACTAGAATAGGGAAAATGGAAGGTCTTGGTAAGAGAACAGGCTCTGCAATCGTAGCGCAACCGAATGCGGTAAATCTGGCTGGCACATTGGGCTACCGTATTGGATTTTGGGCAGCGTGGCCCAAGTGCTCGAGATACCGGTGGTGCATTTGGGCCGTCTACAGTATGGTAATCACAGCACCGTATAGGGCTGTACTCGTACAATTACTCGAGTACGAGTATTGTACTCGTCTGCATTACCCGTACTCGAAATCGTATCGATTTCATTCAACTGATCAAAACACGTGGGGTTGTTTACTCGGGTACACCTTCCGTCCACCTACCTAGACTGTAATTTCCTGCACACCTAGTGGCATTAAAGCCCGTGCGGGGAAAGAAACTTGATCGTTGCTGAAACGGTAGCACGGGGGCTGATACCGGTATTTGAGTACTGTAATATCATACTTGGCTTGCAGTTGCGCCGACAGCGACTGGGTATGCAGTTGCCGTTCTTGTGCACCAGTGCAAGCGCTGCGCATTTCCGAGCCTCGCTCTTGGAGCTCTTAAGAAGGACCTTGCTCCGAAAAGATATCCTCCACAAGCAGTTTCTGTATCTCACCTCATCCCCGAATCCGCTGTCGGAAAGCATAACTGAAAAGTTCCCCAAGCTTCCAGGACCCGCCTCGAAATCGAAGCCCGACTTTATCCATCTCTCACTATTGAAAGATAGTGAGCTCTCATACCAACTTACACCCCACTCTTAAACTTACAACATTGGTGAGAAAGGAAATGGCCGAACTGGTGTCGCTTGCCGCTAGTGGCTTCGCCCTTATTCACCTCGGCGTGAAGGTTTATCGGCTTTGCGATGAATACTGCGAGGCTGTCGGAGAGAGCGAAAACGATTTCAAGAGACTGGCGGATGGGATTAGGAGTATTGACGGGCACCTCAAGGAAATACAAATCCTTGCCGCAGAAGGCGGTGAGAACAGCCCACGATACCCTAGGATTCTTGAATGGACCAAAAACAACAGTTTGGAAGGTTATTCCAAAGCCCTCAGGAAACTAGAAAAAAGGTTAGATGTTCAGGGATGGAGGAAATCAGGGAGAAAGTTTCTTTGGCCTCTTCGTAAGCCGAAAATGGAGCGCTACCTAGGCCTGGTCGAAGAGCAGAGATCAGAACTTCAGTTGCTGCTGACTACGGTTACAACGTTGGTTCTCCATTCCTCCATAACGGAAGAATCTAATTTCTCGACTGCTTTTTTCTTCCGGTGGCAAGGCTAACTAGTTGTTCAGGACCACGGTAACAAAGATGTCGCGAACACTAGATGGTACTTGGTTACAATATTCCTAACCCTACCAATCATTTTCTTGACTAATTTCGGATATTCCTAAAACCCCAGAAAATAAACTCCAGAAGATACAGAAATGGCTTAACGTCGTTGACCCGACCTCCAATTATTCAACTGCACTCGCTCTTCGCGAACCTGGTACGGGGAATTGGCTTCTCCAGGGAGGCGAGTATATGGATTGGAAGGCAGGCAGAGGAGGAGTTCTCTGGCTTCACGGTATACGTAAGTTTACCGACGAGTGAAATATTATGGGTCTAAGAATGTCATTAATATTTGTCTCTTGTAGCCGGATGTGGCAAAAGTGTCTTAAGGTGCGAACTCAACCGGGTATCCGAAGGTGCAAGATGATTTCTCGAATGCTAACTCTCGCATTAGTGCCACTGCCATTGAGGATGTTGAAGATCTGTGCAAGTCAAACGACGATCATGCATTAGCATATTTCTACTTTACCTTTAGTGACTCGGAGAAGCAAAATTTGGAGAATATGCTTCTATCTATCATTGGCCAACTTCCAAAACGGCCTTCGGAGTTGGGTTTACCGGCCGAGGTTGTAGATCTGTACAACAGCACCGGTGCAATTAGAAAGTCGGCGGGTATGAAGGCTCTGAAAGATGTATTGTCACGGATTATAAAGGGTTTCAAGAAGACATTTATCATTTTAGATGCCTTGGACGAGTTCCCGAAGGCCATACGCGGGAGCCTCCTATCTTGGATTGGCGAGCTCAAGGCAGATCATAATGAGGGATCACTTTCGATTCTTGTCACTAGCCGCCCCGAGCGCGATATAGTAGGGTCACTGGAACAACTTGACCCTTTTGCAATATCGCTACAATCCAGCACCATCGATCCGGATATCCTCGCATATATACGGAACTCTCTAGCCGGAAAGGATGGTTTCCGGAAATTTACCGCAGAGATCAAGAGTGAGATAGAGGAAAAGGTTGTTTCGGGTTCACAGGGAATGTGTGTTATGCCTAACCATTGAATTTCCACTTATGCTAATCTTGTGGCGCGTTCCCAGGTTCCGATGGGTTGATTGTGTCCTGCGAGTTGTGGAAGAATGCATAACGCCAACATCGGTGCGGGATGCATTGAGAGAACTCCCGAAGGACATAGACTCTATCTACGAGAGGATCCTCGATACCATTCCTGAGAAGCAGAAGGAATATATTCGGCGCGCGATGAATTGGCTGGCGTTTTCGGCGGAACCATTGACATTAGGCCAGCTTGCGGAGGCCATTGTGATAAAATACGACGTCAACAAGTATGGAGAGGATTCGGAAGATCTTTTTGACATGAAGTCCCTCATGAGCATTTGCCCTAGCCTCATTTCATTTGCAGACGCCGGGGACGATAAATCCTCCACGCAGGAAAGCCGCCGATTACGACTAGCACATTTCTCGGTAAAGGAATATTTGATCTCCGACCGGGCGGCTCAGGCCTCCAGTGCTTACTATCATATCTCGGAAGATAAAGCCAATTTACGGATGGGGCACGCTTGCCTTAGTCGAATACTGCGGCATAGAGGAGAAGGTACTATACGCCACAACAAAGTCGAACGAATGTCGTTTCTCTACCACAGCGCTCGCCATTGGTTCACGTACTTTAGACCAATCGAGTATAAGGCGCCCACTCCACTCTCCGAGGCTGCGGTTAGGGTGCTCAAGCTTGGCCAAGCCTGGCTAGATATATATGACCCCGACCGTCCCTGGCGGCGTGAGCTCGGGGTTTCCGGGCCTTACCAACCAGCAATCTACTATTGCTCCTTGTTGGGTCTGGCAACGGCCTGTAAATTACTAGTCAACAGAACGGAGGACAGGGTAAATGTGAATGTTCCGGGTGGCGAATATGGCAATGCACTAGAAGCAGCTGCATCAAAC
>LN890957.1:917271-940476 GCA_900010015.1 Tuber aestivum
GAATGCTCAGGGTGGCTTCCGTGGCAATGCACTACAAGCAGCTGCATCACGCGGAAATGAATCGGTTGTGGGACTTCTCCTCGAGCGTGGGGCAGATGTGAATGCTCAGGGTGGCTTTTATGGTAACGCACTACGAGCAGCGCAAAAATTACGTCATGAATCGATTGTGCAGTTTCTCCTCACTCACGGGGCAGATCCCAAGTCAGAGACTTCGGCGGATGACACAAGTAGCACAACCAGCTAGGGGACTTTCAATTCTTCAGCTATTCGAATATTCTATTCCTACAGCCACCACCGATTCTTGAAGTTGCCCCTTTCATCTGCCGTATTCGTTCACTCTCTCTCGTATTGGTATTTCGCGCGACCGCTGCAAGAAAGCCCAACTCCCGCCTCCCTGCGCCATGTTCCCGGAAGTCTGCCGCCCCACAGCCATACCCTATTCCGCACCCCAAATGACCAACTGCTCATATTAATAACTTCGGATTGACCCTTGTTTGACCAAATCTTTTTATTATTATTCTTACTACCTGTTGGAAATTGTGAGGTGCTTCTCGGCATGCTCTCACGATGGTCTGGTTGGTTTGTTCGCACACTCTTTGGGAGAGCCCTTGGGTTTCGGGCGCGATATGGGTTTGGACGCATAGGCTTCTGCCCCCGCAGTTTGGCTTTTCGGGAAAGCGCTTCGATTGGGGGAGTGTGTGGGAGTGCGCCGGAGTCTTTGGGGACGTCCATCCCCAGGAAGGATAGCGGATGGTGGATTGCAAGGAAGGCATGAAGGCAAGCGGTGAGGTCCAGGAGGGCAGGTGGTTTGGTAGCCAAAGTTTGTCTTTTCTTTGTTAGTTTTTCGTGATTGCTCATGTGTGGGAGACCTACCTGGGGGGGGAGGTTAAGACTTTCTCGTCATTTCGCGTCGTTGATATATACCCCTGTCCTTACAGTTAGTTAGTTAGATAGACTCAGTGCGCGATAGTGAGAGTGAGGTTGCTGAAGTGAAGAGTTTTTCTCCCCCCGCTGTGAGTTGTGAGATCGTTTCACGTAAGTAATCCTAGCGTTATTTCATTTCACTGTCCATCACTCGTTCGTTTAGTTTCATACCGCCCTTAGCGCCGCCGCTCGTTCGGTCGTTCGATCGTTTTCGCTGCCCGTTCATGGTTCGTTCGTTTGTTCGTTCGCGATATCGTGAAAGTCCCTGCCGATCCGCCGTCGAAAACTACTGCCCCTTGAGATCAAAATTGGATATATTTCCGGTCCTGCCGGGATATATCCACACTTACCGTTAGTCTGTGAATCTATCAAGTGATCCTGGTGGCAGGAGCAGGTTGATGAGAGTTGCTCCGGACATGCCGGGAAGGCGTGGAAGGTCTAGAGGAGGAGGGAAGTGCCATGATGACTAACCAATTTATTCATCAGTTAGTTGGGTCTGGTCTTGGGCTTTGGAGCTCCCTTTCCACTTTTCTATTTCCCTTCACCCATCCCTTTCCTTCCTTTTTCAAGCGGAATAAGGCCGTTGTTGCAGGTTCATAGAGGGCTGTTAAGGAGATAGTGTCTTCTTCCCTCTTGGGGGATGCATCGTTTATGGTCTTGTTTTCTCTGTTCTTCGCTTTTATTTTCATGTTTTTAGATCTAGTACTCTATAGACACGTAATCACTGTTGGACATTCATCATTTTCGGCTGCTTACCACACATGCTATGTCCTGTCCTCGGAGGATCAGAAACGTCCTAGCAAAACACCTCATACCACCTATCGTTTAAGAGATGTTCCACGAGTCTTAGCTTCATACCGAACCTGATACCGACCCTGCATACTTGTCATATCAGGATCAAACAGCAACTGACCGAACCACACCCTCGGCCCGAATCTCCATACCTCGGGAACATGCCCACAAAGCAAGCAGGAAGAGAGGAATCGCGCATGTGCTGGTAACATGTCTAGAGAGAAGGATCATTGGATATAAAGCTGTTTATTTCCTTTGCTCATTTGTTATATGATTATCCGTCGAAAATACTATCTTTCTCTCTTTACCCTTACCGATTGGTTCTATTTCTGTTGAAGTCATTCATTGTCAATTCATGATACTATTCGTCTCTTCAGTCTTTTGATTCCTCCGCCGTATCGCTATTACTCATGTCAATAAAGGTCCATCTTCGCTTCGCCCAACTGGAAGTCGTTTCTGCCGTATGAACCCCCTTATTGTTTAAAAGGTTATGAGCCCGGGGCTCTATACAACTAGCACCGCATACTTCCCAAGTACGAATACCTTGGACATACACGATGTCAACATCCACAAACGAGTACAATATCCTAGCTGGTACAGGCATTAAACCCCTTGCCCGTGGCACCGATTACCAAGAATGGAGGCTTGCCGTTCTCGACATACTTGCAGAGAAAGGCTTTTGGGAACATGTATCCAAATCCGGTTCTCTCACAAGTACCGAGACCTTAGTCAAGAACAAGGCAGCAAAGGCATGAGGACTGCTCGGAAGACTTATGGACAGCAATCACCGCGAACTATATGCAACTGAACGAGACGCACATATAGTTTGGACGAAGCTCGAAAGTTGATACTCCGGTAAAGATCAAGCCCGGATCTGGTACCTGCTCGGAGAATTGTCCCAAGTAAGATACAATAACAAGCCTATGGTTGACTATATTGCCAAGCTTGAGAAGCTTTTCAACCAGCTCTCGGGTGCAGGAGAAAAGCAAAGTGAAAAGGACAAGCTCTACGTCCTCTTATCCAACCTCCCAATCCAATACCACCCATTCCGAACAGCCATATCCAGCAGCCCGAATTTTGAAGACCTCACATATGATGACGTTTGTGACGAGCTGATTTTGGAACATCAGCAGCTTATTGGCGATAGCGGAAAGCCACTAGGTGGTACAGGAAACTCAAGTGGAGCGTTTTCCTCTAGAGGCAACGGGAGTGTGCAAAAACGAGGGCAAGGTAGAAGGTCTACCAACCACCAGCAAAGGGATAGGGAAGGCCAAACCAGAAATTGGAGCCGGATGGAGCCAGCAAGAGAAAGGACTCGAACTACGCGAATCGATAAGGACAGTTGTCTCTACTGCCATGGGAAGGGCCATTGGGCTAGAGACTGTCCTAAGAAAGCTTCTGATGAAAGGTCAGCAAATGAGGCAAGAAGCAACATTACAGGAGCTTGGACTGCAGCAGCAGCCAATACTATAGACCATGGTAGCTGGATACTAGACTCGGGGGCCACTCACCACATGAGCTCACAGCGAGAGCTTTTTCAAAACTTCGAATCCCATACTGCAAGTATTAGTATTGCAAATGGAGGAACAATAAACGCCACAGGGATTGGGGAAATCTTGATTACCATTTGGAATAGAAGAGAAGATGGGACTCCCATATGCCTGCGCGATGTGCTGTACGATCCAGGACTCGGTCCGATTAACCTAGTTTCCGTGAGGTGTATCCAACAAGCAGATGGTACAGTACTTTTCGGAGGAACAGCCAGAAAGGATGTAAGCATAACCACCGAGGGAAATGAAATAGCCATCGCAAAGCTACAATGCAATTCCTACGTCCTATCAGCAAAAGTGCGATTGCAAACACCCGAAACGAAACAACACACAGCTGCCAACACGGCTCGGAGTAGTGTAAGGAAAGGAACTTTACTAGAATGGCACGAATGAATGGGGCATCTCAGATTTGACGACCTTAAGATGTTAGTAAAATCCCAAGATAATATAGAAATCAAGGGAAGCCGTAAGAACCCCACCTGCGATGATTGTCAAGCAGGAAAACAAATCTGAAAGCCGAACTCATCCCCCGCAACCCATCGAACCCGCGCCCCACTCGAGCTTATCCATAGCGACCTAGCTGGACCCATGGCGACAGCATCTCTCGGTAGAGCAAGATATTACCTCCTCTTTATCGATGACTATTCTCGGTATACAACAGTATACACAATAAGAAAGAAATCCGAGGTTATCACACACTTCCAACACTATAAGGCCGAAGTCGAAAACCAGTACAACCAGAAGATAAAGCGATTCCGAAGTAACGGGGGCGGCGAATACGCTAGTTTGAGCTTCAGTAAACTTTTAGATGAAATAGGAATCATATGCGAGCAGGCAGCACCATACTCTCCAGAACAGAATGGTGTAGCAGAGCGAGCGAATAGAACAATCACCGGACGTGCAAAAGCAATGTTGTTTGGTACTGGTCTAGATGATGAGTTATGGGGGGAAGCAGTCCATACGGCCGTATATTTGAAAAACCGAAGCCCGACCAATGCCTTAGCAAAAGGAACAACACCCCTCGAAGCATTCAAGAGAAGAAAACCAGACCTTGCCGGGTTAATTGCTTTCGGTTCAAAAGGATACAAACATATACCAAAAGAATTGCGGACCAAGTGGGAGCCCAACTGCATACCTTGCATCTTCACAGGTTATGCGGGAACGAATCAATACCGGGTATTGATAAATCAAAAGATTCATGCCACCCGCGACTTCGATATAAAGAAAGCGAAAGATGCATGGAAGCCCGACATCCCGCTTGAGAAAGTCGCACCACTCGTAGAAGACAGCAATAATGATTACGATGGTCTAACGTCAGCGGCTCAAGAGAATGAGCTAGTTCCAGATATTGCCGAAGAACTAGAGGAAGCAACCCGAACGGCTTTGCCGAAAACCCCAATGCGAATACGAACTCCCGGCGATTTCCCAAAAGATGTACCGCACGAAATAATAACTGTGCGCCCCCCAGATCTCAAACCACAAGAAGAAGTCTATTTCAGGAGACAAAAATAAACTACTGCCAGAAAGTTCAGTAGTACCCGCTTCCATGATGAACAGTTTTCCCATCTCGCAATCACCATGCACGCTCAGTTTCCCGAACCAAGAGATTGCCTTGAATATCATACCTACCATTCTGCTACAATAATGGAACCAAATTGGTATACCGAAGCAATTACAGGACCAAACAAGGAGATGTGGCAGCTTGCAATCGAGGAGGAGCTTCGTTCACTATCCGATAACCACACCTGGGTTGTTACTACACTACCAGCGGGCCGTACAGTTATTTGATGCAAATGGGTTTTCAAGAAAAAGAAAGGAGCTGCAGGAGAGACTATTAGGTATAAAGCTCGATTGGTTGCAAAAGGCTTTACACAGAAATATGGGATTGACTATCTAGAAACGTATGCACCGGTCGTAAAACTAGGATCACTGAGGATCCTACTCACGATAGCAGCATTTTACAATTACGAAATCCACCAAGGAGACATCAAAACAGCATACCTTCTAGGCGAGTTAGAAGAAGAGATCTATCTGGAAATCCCCGAAGGAGTAGACATACCCAACCCAGAACAGCATACCGGAAGACCAGTATGTTGATTGCTTCGTGGGCTATATGGTTTGAAACAGTCAGGCCGCATCTGGAATAAGGCCTGGGACGAGTTTCTTATAGGAACATGCCATTTCAAGAGATCAACAGAGGATCATGGGGTATACTACCGTGTTAGACGCCACAAAGCACTATTATGGACCATAATATGGGTTGACGACATCCTCTGGATAGGAACCACAGAAGCCATCAAAGACGCGAAGGAAGAACTGGGACTTCGATTTCCACTGAAGGACCTCGGACCAGCACACTACTTTCTTGGAATGCGAATAGTGAGAAATCCCGCTGAACGCAAAATCACATTACTGCAAGATCAGTACATCGTAATGATCCTAGAATGATTTGGTTTCCAAGATTGTTATCCTGTATCGACGCCTATGGAGCTGGGGGTCCAACTAAGTTCTCTAGAACATAGCGAAGGCCTAGAAGACGAAAGAAAATACAGAAGCATGCTTGGGAGTGTAATGTATCTGATGTTATGCACCCGACCTAACCTTGCTTTCGCTGTTGGGGCACTTAGTAAGTTTAGCTCGAGTCCCACTACCCAGCATATGAAAGCAGTACAGCAACTACTTCGATATATTAGCAAGACTCGTCATTGCGGACTTGTTTTCGGCCTTTTCACGGAGGATGCTCAACCAACAGCAACTTTGTTTAGTGACGCAGATTGGGCTGGCCACGGCGAGACACGGAAAAGCACTGGTGCCTACATCTGTACGATCTCGAATGGCCATCCCCTCTCTCCTCAAACAGCAGTTACTTGGTCGAGTAAACAACAATCAACAGTTTGCCTTGTCCTCAACGGAGGCCGAATACATGGCGTTGACGCAAGCATGTAAGGAAGCCATATGGGTCCAAAGATTCATCAGGGAAATAGGACATGCTATTGGCAAACAGGACTCGAAACCGCCCATTACTATCTTCGTGGATAATCAAGGCTGTATGGCTTTGGCAAAGAATCCGGAATTCCATAGCTGCACAAAACACATCGATATCCAACAGCACTTTGTCCGTGAAAAAGTGGCACTGGCAAATAACGACGTATGTCTCGAATACCTACCTACTGGCGACATGGTAGCAGATCTTCTGACGAAACCACTACCGCGGGAAAAGGTGGAAAGATTTCGGAGAGAGATTGGAATTCACTAGTCATAGAAGCAGTGGGAGCCTTAGGCTAGTAGGAAACGTTTGTAATATTTCTTATATTGTTTCTTTTAAAGATTGGATTTCTATCATATGTTTTCTTATTGTTTTGGTTGATATTTCACCTATGTGGATTCGCAGAGTGGGAGTGTTGGACATTCATCATTTGTGGCTGCTCACCACACATGGTATGTCCTGTCCTCAGAGGATCAGAAATGTCCTAGCAAAACGCCTCGTTCTGCCTGTCGTTTAAGAGATGTTCCACGAGTCTTAGCTTCATACTGAACCTGATACTGACCCTGCATACTTGTCGTATCAGGATCAAACAGGAACCGACCGAACCACACCCTCGGCCCGAATCTCCATACCTCGGGAACATGCCCACAAAGTAAGCAGGAAGAGAGAAATTGCGCATGTGCTGGTAACATGTCTAGAGAGAAGGATCGTTGGATATGAACCTGTTTATTTCCTTTGCTCATTTGTTATATGATTATCCGTTGAAAATACTGTCTTTCTCTCTTTACCCTTACCGATTGGTTCTATTTCTGTTGAAGTCATTCATTGTCAATTCATGATACTATTCGTCTCTTCAGTCTTTTGATTCCTCCGCAGTATCACTATTACTCGTGTCAATAAAAGTCCATCTTTGCTTCACCCAACTGGAAGTCGTTTCTGCTGTATGAACCCCCTTATTGTTTAAAAATCACACACTAGTCACTAGAGCCCCCCTCCGGAGTATAATCGCACATAGAATTTCCCGTTGCCCTACAAATCTTTCTGCAAGCCAAATCTGGTAACAGGTGTGGGTTGATTCCAAGCATCTATTACCGTCAGAGAGGCTTTCCTCATCTTCCGTTTCCACCTGGGTCCGCCTTGGTGGTAATGAAGGATTTGTGTTCAATTCGTGGACATTGTCGCAATTATGGGCCGGAGGAACCCCCACCACCATATTCATAAGGCTGAAAATCCAGAAGTGAGATTTAGCTTGGGAGGGTGGATGACGGACTCGAGTGAGCCGGATATTCAAATTTTGGCAACCCCGAGAGTGACTGGTGCAAGTCTTAGGCAGTTAATTTCTCACCGCCTATAACCTCCTCCGAAAATCAATCCGTGAACAACTGTACAAAATGGCGGTCTGCGCTGCTACGTTCTATCGGCTATTTTCTATCCACTATTGACCTCTCTTGCTTCGGTTGGGCCGGATCTAGGGGTATCAAGCAGGAGACATCTAAACCGGCCCGACAAACACCCGAAACCCGCTACTTTGTTCCCGGGGAGTTATTGCTGTTGCGGTGGCGGCTGTTCTGCTCAGGGTGATCGGAAGGGGTACTTTCTGGTAGACGAGCGACGATGCACAGGGTGTAAGTTAAGACGGTTTCAGTGAATGCGCCCAACGAAGCCTTTCCGAGCCAACAGCAATCATGTAAAATCTCTCGTGAAATTTTCGAACGTTTAGTGCAGGGATCGAAAGTAAAACCACATTCTCCAGGTTCACGTAGTCTCAGGTTTCTCCCTCCATCTATCCCGATCCATTTCCTTATCGTACCAGCTAACCGCGTGCGCGTATTTCTCATCTGACTTGAACAAGAAAGCGAAACTGCAAATTAATGCGGTGAGAAGAGAGACAATTTTATGTGACATCACGTGACCAAAATACGAGCCTTAGTTGCCAAGTGGCAGCACTATGATCACCTGCTATAACTAACCTATTTCACTGGGTAAGTGATCATCATCGGGTAAGTGATCATGAAATATAGAAAAAGAGGAAGATTATTTATGGGACCGCAAAACCCTTCCAGACTTGTTCAAACTCAAATTCCCAAATCCCTCTTCCAACAACAAGATCTGGGAAGGCTTATCTGTGGTATTTCAGCTTGATGTATAACGAGGTTGCCTGTTCTGTGTCCCTAATACTTCCCGAGACAAGGTCTCACCACCCTCCTCCTCCCAATCCTCTCCATCTGAAGCAGCTACAACTTCAACCACCTCAGTGCCTGTTTCTTCTCGTATGTTTTGAATGAGAGGTGGAACCGGTGGTCGCAACAGCGGTAGCAACGGCGAATGAACAGGGATCGTAGTAATGGGCCAATCGGAAGCCAGCCGAGTGACGGGCTATGAAACGAAACTCCAAGCTTAAGCACACAAAAAAGGGATCGCCTAAGGCAAAGAAAACTTTTCACTTTTCACTCTTTCACAATCTTTAACAATCGCATGCGCTTCTAACTAACGGCGAACATAGGAGAATATATCAACCATGGGCGATGCCCGATAAACCACAGTCTCCCCTCACCCCCCAGGTAAGTCCTCCCTCTGACAGACAAACACACAAACTAACAAAGAAAAGACAAACTTGCGCCCCCCCCCCCACCGTAAGTCCCCGTATCCTCCGAGCAAACAAGAAAAGAAAAGCTAACAAAGAAAGAAAGGACAAACTTGTGCTTCCGCCGTGCGGCCATCCACTGCACTCTACTGCCGCCTTTCCTGCGCTCCTCCGGCGTGCTATCCTGCATTCTTGGGCTCCGTTGCTCCACCGGCGCTCTCCCCTATTCTTCCTCGCTCTCCCGCATTCTCCCGCGCTTCTTTCTTCGGTCCTCTGCCGTGTGCTCTTTCGGCGCTCTTCCTGCAGTCCTCTACCGCAGGCTCTTCCAGCGCTCTTCCAGCACTCTTCCTGCAGTCTTCTACCGCACTCTTTTCTGCCCTTGCCGCACACTCTCACCATTGTGCAATATCTCCCATGCGCTATCCCAGCGCTTCGCCGCCATTGTCTCTGCGCTCCTGCGCTCCTGCGCTCTGCCGCCATTCTCTTGCGCTCCGCCGTGCGCTATCCCTAGCGCTTTCCAGCACTCGCCCGAGAAACTAACAAACAATCAAACAAGCGAACCATGCAGGAAGGAAAGGGGGGGGGGAATTGGGGGGGGTAGCAAATGGCGAAGGGGGAGAGGGGATAGGAAATGGGATAGGGGTGAAGGAGAGAGTATGGCGAGCAGTAATGCTCGCTATGCGATTTCCAACAGTATGCTTCCTGCCAAATTGTCGGAATGTGATGGGGTTTTTCTCTCTCTTATCAAGGATTTTTTTATTTTCAACAAGCCTTTCCATAGAGATACCCGAAGCCGCTTTGCTTGTTGCTCCCCCTCTTTTCTATCACTTTCCTCCCTTAATCGTACCACATCCTCAGCAGAAACAAGAACTGCCAGTGAAAGTATCTTCCGGCTTTTTGTCTTCGCGAGTCCGGCTGCCTCGGTTGTCTTCTACTTAAGTCTAGAAATTTCACTCCGGAGAATAACATTCTCAGCTGTAGCTGTCTCAGCTGCTCGAGCAACCTTTTCTACCATTAATTTCTGATGGGAGGTAGATGGTGACCGGCCTTTAAAAAGGGCAACCGTATGATGAGTATGGGGGGCAAGAGACTTTCCATGATAGGGAGTACAAGGAGGGACAGGCCCTTGGAGGCCCTTCAGTTTAGCTGTTTTCACCTCTTTTCCATATTCCCGGGCCTTCATAGTGTTTAGAACCCTTCTTGGATTACAAGGACTAATACCAGTGGCTTCAAATGTGCTTTTGATATTTTTGACTTTATAAGTCTTATCTCGTACCTGTAGGAGTAGTCTTTTTGTATTTAAAATAAATTTAGTTAGTATAAATATTAAGAAGAGAACTTGAAGAGAGCTCAGTATGATAGTAAACTTAAATGCTTACAGGTAAAATGTTCCTTTATGAATTCCATAATCATGGTCTTGTAGCCAGTCATCCAGTAGAGCTGAGTAATTCTTTTGTAAAGGACCAAACAAGCCAACATCTAATGGCCGTAAAAGATGAGTGGAGTGGGGTGGGAGGCACAGAGGAATAATATCATGTTCGAGGCACTAGTCAAAAAACTGCCCTGTAACATGCGATGTATGGCCATCCAAAATCAATAACTGCTTACAACCTGCTGCTCTAATTATTAATTATTAGCATTACTACTATCTTATGTATATAGTAAATAAAAAAAGGTAATTTATACTAATCTTGAGTATTTGGCTCAAAGTTGTTTTCCAAATACAATTGGCCTATTTCTTGATTAGATCATCCTGTTTCTGAATAGCTGAAAAAGGCCCTATCTCCAGCTTGTACAAGGGCATGCCATCCTTTGTATTGAGCAGCACCCTTATAGACAATATGGGGTGGAAGTAGTAAACCCCCAGCTGATACTGTCTCAATCACCATAATCAACTCTCGGTTACCATCTTGTACCTTAAAACTTCTCCGCTTACTCTTTTGACAAATTACCTTCGCACTCATTGACCAGCCCATTAAAAATCCCTTCTCATCCATATTATATACATTTTCAGGTAAGATATCATATTTCTTAACTATATTCTTTAACTATAGACTATGGTATATAAAGTAAGCTTAAGTATTATACTGGGGAATGGTAGAGTCTGGGAAGTAAAAACCTTCTGAAAAAAATCCTGAATAATTAATGGATTATTTGCAAATCCACGTAGTTTATCAAGCCTTACAGCAAAGCAAGCCTCCAATGTAGGATTCCTTTTCAGGAACCTAGTTACCCAATTCTTCCCCAAGCTGGCATTCTGAATCCCATGCCTGTGCAAAAAGTGTGTAGCAAGGCCCTTCACATATCTCAAATGTGGTGGAAACCCCCGGTTATCTAAACACAAAATCCATGCTACAATAACTCCTTCCTCAGTTTTGGTCAGATTTTGTTCATCCACATGAGCTTCATGGCAGGAAGGCTGGCCCACCAATCGTCCTCTCAGCTGTCCATAGGTAATACCATGAGCAGTAGCCACATCGCGTATATTGGTGAATTTTTGTACTCGGTAGTCATGCATGGCTGCTTGAACTCGTAATTCGCCAATGCGATTTGATGTCTTTGTTCCAGATACCATGATTGTGTAAACTCTTGGTATTTAACTACAATTGATACGGCACTCAAAGATGTATATTCTCTTTAGAGTGCGGGGTATCTGCCTACATAATTGTTGATTAGTTACCCGGTGCTGATCACTTACCCAGTGAAATACGTTACCGCTAATCGCACCTGTTCCTCAGAACCTTAAAGTAACAACAACGGTTGGTCCTCGTACGGCCAAGGAGGCATCACTTTATATCTGCAACAAATCTCTAATGCCCGCCGTGCCCGCCATGCCTGTCAAGCCCACCCCGCAAGCTGAAGCCTATCCAACTCCCCCGGACAGCTTCCAGCCCACAGAGCCCGAAGTACCAAGCGAGGCCTATCCAATCCCCGCCGACAGCTGCGAGACAAGAGAGCCCAAGGGAGAAATTGTCATGGAGTATTATCTCACCGAAGGGTTAGAGGGGGTAGAACGCTATGAATATCGTGATATTCGCACGTTTAAAGAAGCGGTCGATTTGCAAGATGAGGCATTCCGGTTGGGTAAAGCTGACGAATCCGCCTCCCCATACCTAATTTTTTCCCCGGTCACGCCACACCAACTTGCGAACATCGACAGTGTACGCAAAACCCGATACAAAAAAGTCCGTATTTTCTACTTTAATGATGAAGAAGTATTGATCGTCAAAAACATGCCGAACCCGGTCCACGAACTCGCTACCAAGGTATTCGAACATATCGTCGTCAAGAAGATAGAGGATGGTGGGCAGGGGCATATGATTGTGCCAATGGGCAGCACCACCTATAAAGGAACCTCTTGCGGGAAAGAGGCCGATGCGTTTTTCCGGCCACTCCGAGCCCGTCCCGGACACCACCAGTGGCCAACGGTCGTTCTTGAGTGTGATGTCTCCGAGACCGCACGCCGGTTGACGGTTGATGGTAAATGGTGGATAAACAACTCGGGTGGAGCCGTCAAGATAGTGTTGCTATTTTTTGTCAATGAGAAAGCGAAAACAATCCGCATCGAGATGTGGCCAGTGTTCCCAACGGGCCAGGTAGGCCAGGCTGAGCCGAAGCCGGGCCCGGCCTGCCACAACTATGGGGGATTTAGCCCGGCCAGGCCCAGCTATAGGCCGTATAGGCTAAGTACCTGCCACCTGATAGGCCGGCCCGGCCTATATGGCCTAGCCAAGCCGCGCCCAGCCTATGAATACGGGCCTACAACCCCCTCAGATCCTTGGTTTCTGCTCGGCTCATCTCCCATTCCACTAAACTAGTCCGAGTTACTCCCGTGAGAACTGTACGTAAGTTACATAGTCCCTACGCAAATTCCACCCATTGGTGTTAACGGAATAGAACGAGTATCAGTAAGATCACTAATATTATTAGGCACTGATCCTACGTGCGGGTAGTAATATGGATTTGCTCGTGGTCGGTGAAAACCCCCGAGGTCTAATAGGACTCGGTCAACCATAGCGGGCACATTCACTGATGGATTCCTGCCGAAGAAACTGAATCGGAAGGAAGGATCGTGAGATAGGACTGCGTTGGAGAATCTGGAGGTAGATTTCCTGGACTTCTTTGAGCTGGTAGTGGATCGGTAATCGCGTAGTTATCATACTTCAACCGACAAGTGAGGATATAGATAAAATAATAAACCACAATGAAAGTTGTAAGGAATCGAGCCACTCTTAAAGCAATCAGCTCTAAAAATCCCACTTGCAGGCCTATAGGCTCCTACCAGGCCTGATAGGCTTCGGCAGGCCGGCTGAGTTCGGCGTGTATCCGCCTAGGCTCATCGTCAGAGCGGCCTGCCTTGGCCCAGCCTACGGCCTATCACTGGCCTAGCCCGTTGGGAACACTGGATGTGGCAAAATCACACGGGAGAAAATCCGGAGCAAACTCGCGAACACGACAAAGCCCAAGTCACAGGACCAACCCTAAAAAAGACGATCCGCATCACCCCTACGGCGGTCACCGGTTCCCCGCTGGTCTTAAAATTCCGAGATATATTTTTACGCAAGCGCAAAAGGTCCCGGGGAGAGAAGAATTATGCTATCACCATGGAAGATATGGAGAAATACTACCGTAAGATCTGGCTACCGGTCCCAGATGTAAGCTCTGAAGCCGAATCCTGTAAGTTAGCCTTGTTGATCTCACATGGATTTTACTGAAAGCTAATTCGAGCAGCCTCGGAAGAAGAAGGTGCATTGTCTAGCTCGTCGGATGGGTATGTCGTGGATTGACCTGAAAATATGGTCCTTAGGAATACTGGCTTGGTTGTCGCAAATCCTACATCTTTGTACTTTTTATTTTTTTCCTGTATATTAGTTTTGTTCTTCACAATGGAATACTCCTCTCTCCACTAGCAGCAGCCAAGCACTACGGTTGATTTGGGATCTCTCAGTTTTGGCTAACTTCAATCTCAAAGACTCTCTTTATTCACCATCTCCTGTCCAACTTCAAGGCCCAATTAGTGTTGTGCACGAGCCGAGCGGACTCGAGCCAGACTCGAGCCGAGCCGGGCTCGAGCCCTTCGAGCCCTTCGAGCCTGGGGGGCCTCGAGCCGGCTCGAAGTGGACTCGAGCCTACGTGGTCACTAGGCGTGAGCCGGCTCGAACAGGGGTCCACGAGCCGACTCGAGTCAGGAATTGGACTCGGGGATAGTGGGAAGGTCATTTGGCTAGTTGTATTTGTTTTCAAGTTGCTATATACAATTTTTGGTTGATTTGAGTGATAATGGCAGTGTGTAGAGGTATCGTGGCCACTTTAGACTCAAGCCTCTTGGCGGCTCGAGCCCTCGAGTCCAGGGGTCTCTCGAGCCGGCTCGTGAACAACACTAAGCCCAATACCCTATTATTGCGAGTGGTCAACGCATTTTCCGACTCTAATATAGTTATCAATTCTGCGGAAGGATCTCCGATACCTCGCCTAATCATTAGTCCGTCGATAAGCTATTAGGTTTAGGGCTGCTAAAAGCAACCGGCTGACATACAGTTTAAGTCTCGTAACCAGGTCTCTGGGAATGTGGAATCGATATCGCTCTCGTCTCTCAATACAAAATATTTTCTCTGATTTCAGATATGCCATGGCTTCGTACTCATCCGTTACTGAAAGTCAAGCGCACCAAAAATACTCATTTTCCATGCCAAGAATCCCGATACCATGATTGGAGACGTGACTTCAAACCAGCGACTTGAGTATATAGGATGTACTAGTACTCGAGTATATGGCCCCCCAAGGCTTGCTCCTGGATCATCTCAAACCCTGTACTATGACAAATGAGTGTAACCGCCTGTACCAACTGCCAGCACCGGGGATGGCAGTCTGGGCTTCTATGTGGAAGGGGTTCGGGGGTGGCGCGCATTCATTGGGATAGTGAGGCATCCGGTCCTGTGAGATCCGGGGTGTCAAGTGGTGGTGGGGTGTGACGGTGCGGGGGACCGGATCCCCCTGTTACGTGGAAAGGAGGGCAAAGTGGCCGTGATGTTTGAGTGGACCTCTTGCCCTGACTGGTCCTTTCGGACATTCACTCGCAGAATTAGGGACCCAGACAAAAAATGCAAAAGGTATGATACACTGACCAGTAAACAGTCTGCAACAAAACGACAGCCTCTCCGGAGCCTAAAAAATGAAACACAAACGGGGCTGGTAATACACCGTAAGCAACCAAACAGGGGGGCAGTTATAGGATCCATAGTAGCCCCAATCACTACCGCTTCGTAGATTCCAAGGTCACCTAGGGGGGGATGGGTGTTTGTGGGTATATCAAGGAACGTGCCTGGGTAAAGGGCCATCCCCGGACGTGTCTCAGAAACAGTCTAGCCCCCTAATGGCTGATGCAGTGGCGGTGGACATACCGGTGGCTGCACGAGATAACGGAATGAAATGGAAGCAAAGAGTCTTGAGTTCGATTCGGAATTCTGAGCGGTCCACCCCCCATCCTTGTGATATGAGTAGATAGACTATGAGCTATTTTCGGCCCTTACTCTATACCACCACGCTTAATGGGCTCTGTGAATGGCAATATGCGCGACATCAGTCGTCGCTGCTCAAACCCTGTGCTTGCTGGAAGGCTACGGGTGATCGCGGCAACAATGGACCACGGGCCGCAGCATTTGCGATAGGCGAAGGGCGAACAGTGGGGGGCGGAGGTGAGGGGAAAGCAGATAGCCGAAGTGACCGATAGCATGCTTAGTTACCTGCATAGAGTACCGTAAAAACTCAAATAGAAGAAACATGAGTTTGGAGGTCATTTTAGAGTCAGTCATGCCAAGAGGCCAGGATGATTGCATCAATACAAATTACGAAACATAAGACATATAAAATCTAAAAATAAAAGGGAATTTTTTTTTTCAATCAGTTTCACCAACTATATACTCTCCGTCAAGCTCATCATCTGCAACCTCCAACTCTGGAGCTCTATCTTGTTCCTCCTCCCCATCCCCATCCTCCTCGACCATCCCTCCACCCACTACCATCCCATCCCCCCAGTGCTTCACCCCCTCCACAAACAAGGAAGTTTCAAGACCCTTGATGGAGATTTCGTGGTCCCGGCTTCCGTCAATTGGAAGCGAGAGCCCTACAGCAGTAAATGCCCGCTCAACCACATGGGATTGGTTTCTGGAGAACCTTTCCCAGGCCTCCCCGACCGTCCAAGAGCAGAGTACTCTCCTCCTCCCCACCATGCTTCCCCATAACTGACCCCCTTCTGCTAACACTTTCTCCTCCTCAACTTCTACCATATCAACCTTTTCCTCAAGAATCTCCTATCATCAAAGGAGAGTTAGTTATAAGCCCAAGATCGATAAGTACCTCCTTCCTTTTTAATTTTTAATAAGAGTTTTAGTGATACTAACCTTCAAAATGTCCTTAAAGGGTCGATTGATCGATATATCAAGGGGCTGAACCATGCTGGTACAGCCCCCGGGTATCACACTTAATGTGATATCGTGGGCCCGCATAGTGTCCAAAACATCATCTGTTTTGTAGCCACCAAACATATCGAGGGCCATAAGAGTAGGATGACCACCGAGTACCGGTATAACCTGCTCGTCAAGCCATTCAACAATATTTGTTGAATTGGCATATGCTTTTGGGTTGAACTTCACTACAACCCGGGGGTCATATTTTAGCTTTTCAGCTAAAATTGTAGCTCCTACCCCGAGTCCTCGGAAAAATATGAGCGGTTTAACACGGGGGATAGCATCAGCAAAAATAGTAAGTTGAATCGTGGCCTGCCGTTTCTCCCAACCTGATTGCTGACTTGCCTGCACCCAAATCGTCTTCTCTCCCTGCTGATTATAGGTTCGACCGCTAAGGTATTCGAAGGGCAGTGGAGTTTGGTCCATATTACAGATGTTACTTAATCTGTAACGACCAACCTCCACTGGGATATCGGGAGGGACAGAGGTACTCCCTAGGCATAATTGTGAGTTTCTTCGATTAAACCTCATCCAATTTACTAACGCTTCAACATAATCTATAGGCAGTTGACTAGCCTTATTCGTGATTGCACGCAGAGTGATCTTGTGCCAAGATAAGAAACCCCGAAACCATCCGTTCGAAAAGCGAAATTGACTAACTATTGAATCTGAATAGGTTTCAATAAATAAGCGTTTCGCATTCTGGCGAAACCAACTCTGTCGTACAACTTTTCCTTCCGCTCGAGGTTGACGGAATTCCTCATACAATTTCCGCTCCATCTCTACCCATTTTCTTCTTCTTCCTCCACCTTCTAGTCTACGGGCACTTGCTGACACCTCCAGATACTGACCAGCCTTTTCCTCCTTTTGCCATCGTGCAAGATTCCCAAATGGAATCTTAAACCGTTCAGCCGCTTCCCTCATTGTCGGTGTCCGAAACTTGCTCGGCCCACATGGAATAGATGCTGTTTGCAGCCAGGAAACTACCCGCAGCTTGTAGTTTATAGTATAGGACTTGCGGGGTTTCTGTACCTTGCCGGGAGCTGTTCGAGGTTTATTGCTAACTAGTTGCCTTTTAGGTCCTCGCTTTTGTCGTGGCTGGGTGTAGAATCGGCCAGGGGCAAGTTCTGGAAGCACTATGTTAACCTTGGAGCGGGCAGTACCTTTACTTCGCTGGCTTTGTCGTGCCATTTGCTGTATTATTGTATTTGATAAGTAGTTGATATGAAAAGTATACCGCTTGTATTTTATCATCATGTAGAAGTAGTACAGTACCTTCATTGTTTATATTTTTATTTATTTTTATTTTTTTATGACTCTTATGATTTTTATTAATCATATTCGTATTCAAGTTATCTACTTACACTATCATGACTCTGAAGCGGTGACTTGAGGTTGAATTTGAAGGTCAAAGCATATGTCTTAAACCAGTCATGACTTTTTGGCTTACACCATTGTCCCTTTTTTTAGAAGTTGAGTTTAATTCAACCCCTTAGCGTGTGTTTCTTCTATTTGAGTTTTTACGGTACCGTAAGGTAGTTGCGGGACATACTCCATACCTCTGGGGCCGAGCACATATTCTCCAGGGGGCATAGCACGCAATGTACGAGTACAGTCGGCCACCGATATTAACGTCTGCACACTGCGAACTTGCGGAGAAGTCTGGAAAGCCGAGTAAGAATATCGAGTGGCTGGTGGCAGAATGCGGTACCAGAGGTCTGATCCTAATGTGAACGATGGAAAGCAAATTGCGGTGGTGGGGGAGTCTCGCGCCGGATATGAAGGAAAGAGACGGTGACCAAATGTGTATCGGGGGCCCTACGCGATAGACAAGGTCAGGACTGAAACCGGTATCAACAGCTCTGGCACCCGCAACTGCATCATAGTTAATCTAAAAGCGGTAGAAGTATGGTGGCATGATATGATAATAGCTATTTGATATTTTCCGACATGCATGGACCTATGGTAGGATAATGTGTGGAATGACAGGGCGCGGGTCGGGGTATCATAGGTGTTGTTATACCCTTCCCGGAGGTTCTCGCTGGAGGTTTTTCACGGGATTTTTTCTCTCTTAGTTAGAGAGCCAACCCAAACCCCTAACTTCGGGTTTTAGCAGAGGAAAGAGGGGATTTGGATAAGTCGAAGGATGCTGACAGTACAGGGGGAGTGGCCGTCCGCTGTTTTTCATTTGGAAAATCGGGCGATCGAACAAGCGCGCTACGCTTGGAGATATTTCTACAATCCGGCTCTGGGCCTCGAGATGGGAAAGGTGAGAGGCTCTGCAGACGTACAAGGTTCATTGGTCGCTTAACAGCCGGGAACCCGGCGACAGCACCGTAAGGTATCCGGGGGAGGGATTTCAGTAAGTTACTGGTGCTTGGAGAATACCAGTGTGGAAGTGTTTCGGTTGACTTCCGGGAGTGAATTGCGTGCGCGACCCAGCTGGGCCCTGTGTGAAAGATTTGTCCGTGACCTCGCGATATACGGGAGGATGGAAGACGGAAAAATACAATATGAAGGAACGACGACCGCGTGGCATACCCGTGGCGGAGGAAGCGGAAGAGAGAAGTTGGGCCCAACCGAGATGGAAAGGAAGCGTGGCCTAATTGCGTCTGGATGTGGGGTGTCCGCCCTCCGGCTACGGTATGGGATTGGTCGCCGGCGGTGTTGCGACGAAGGCTTTGGCGGATTCTAGTGTTCAAGGGGGGGTTTACCAAATGATCTCGGAAGGGGAGGGTTCGCCAAGGCTGACTTTTTTGTTGATTTTTGCTTTTTTCTGCACAACTCCAGAGCCTTTCTCCGCAGCTGGACTGAATTTAACATGTAAACCTGCTGAAGTCAGAAATAACATTCAAGAGGAACAAGAGCTTTTTCCCGCACTGTACTAGTTTTTTGAAGGTGATATTTTTTGATGAAGGCATGTGGACAAAAGTGTTGAGGGCACTGGAAGAATATATTCTGAATTAGTTGTTTTTCTCTTTAACTCTCTCATTTTGCCTGTATAATATTGCAGTAGGGTTTAATCTATTGTAGCATATTTTAATGGATTGTCTAAACCCCTTCAGACCTTCGAAGGGGGGTTCATAAATGTGAGCCCCAGGGCCTTTGTTGATTTTTATCACTAGCCCCCTTTCATACCAAGACTTGTCTCCAGACCTAGGCGTAAATTATCATATGTCTTTTCACTGCACAGCATGAAGGGACACAGCCGGCCGATGTGGGGGGAGGGTGTGCACCAGGGCATCTAGCAAATCAGTGGACGGCATACCGGTACTCAAGGAGGGTTGCCAACCAATCTGTTGTACAGGGCAGAGCCTGGGGCTGCGGGGAGAATGCGCGCCGCCTTTTCGGGACTGGGGCTGAATGTCTCACAATGTACCTGTCCTGTCGAGACGTTTGTAAAATGGACTGGGCTTGCACTATACCTATTCAGATTAAACATGGCCATAACACACCCCTGTGGGCCGCCATACAAGCCCAGTCCATTTTACAAACGTCACGACAGAACAGGTAGCATCTCATTAAACTGCCACAAAAACCTCTACTGCAATAGGGAAATAAAAGGTCTTTGTAAGAGAACAGGCTCTGCTGTAAGCAACGACAGCAGAATTTCCCCCGGGTAGTAGGCCAGTAAATCTGACGGGCAGATTGGCCCATTGAATTTTGTCCGGCATGACCCACATACCCGAGATACCGGTAGTGGATTTGGGTCATTTGAACTTTACAGTATGGCAGCCCCAGCACTGTCGAGCACAGGTACTCGGGTACACCTTCCGTCCACCTATTTAGACTGTAATGTTCTGCATACCTACTGGCATTAAAGCCCATGCGGGGAAAGAAACTTGATTATTGCTCAAAACGGTAGCACCGGTGCTGATATATTTGAGCAATATCATACTTGGCTTGCAGTTGCGTAGGCGGCACCTGGGCATACAGCTGCCCTTCTTATGCGCCAGTGTACTCGAGTAGGCGATAGGCATTCGGAGTCCCGCTCTTGGAGCTCTTAAGAAGGACCTTGCTCCGGAAAGATACCCTCTACGAGTAGTTGGTGCATCCCACCTCATCCCCGAATCCACAGTAGCTCCCCAGGCTGCCAGGACCCACCCCGAAAACGAAACCCGGCTCTGATTCATCTTTCACTATTCAAAGATAGCGAGCTCTTATAGCAACTTACACTCCGCCTCTTATACCCACAGGATTCGGGAGAAAAGAAATGGCGGAACCGTTCTCGCTTGCTGCTAGTGGCTTGGCCCTCTTTCACCTCAGCGCGAAGGTTTATCAGCTTTGCGATGAATACCACGATGCAGTCAAGGAGAGTGAACACGATTTCAAGAGACTAGCGGATGAGATTAAGAGTATTGACGAGCAGCTGAAGGAAATACAAAGCCTTGCTACACAAGGCGATGAGAACAACCCACGATACCCTAAACTTCTTGCATGGACCAAAAACGAAAGTTTGAGGGGTTATGTCACAGCCCTCGAGAAGCTAGAAAAAAAGTTAGATGTTGAGGGATGGAGGAAATCGTCGAGAAAGTATCTTTGGCCTCTTCATAAGCCCAAACTGGAACGCTACCTGGGCTTGATGGAAGAGCAGAGATCAAAACTTCAGCTGTTGCTAACTACGGACATAACGTAGGTTCTCCATTGCTCCGTAACGGAAGAATCTAATTTCTCCCCTGCTTTTTTTTCTTCCGGTGGCAAGGCTAACAAGTTGTTCAGGGCCACGGTAACAAAGATGTCGCGAACACTAGATGGTACTTGGTTACAATATTCCTAACCCTACCAACCATTTTCTTGACTAATATCGCGTGTTCCTAAAACCCCAGAAAATAAACTCCAGGAAATACAGAAATGGCTTAACGTCGTTGACCCAAGCTCCAATTATTCAACTGCACTGGCGCTTCGTGAACCTGGTACGGGTAATTGGCTTCTCCGGGGACGCGAGTATATGGATTGGAAGGCAGGCAGAGGAGGGGTTCTCTGGCTTCACGGTATACGTAAGTTTACCGACGGATGAAATCTAATGCTTCAATGAATGTCATTAATATCTGTCTCTTGTAGCCGGATGCGGCAAAAGTGTGCTGAGGTACGAACTCAACCGGGTATCCGAAGGTACAATATGATTTCCTTATTGCTAACTCTGTCTTTAGCGCTACTGCTATTGAAGATGTTGAAAATCTGTGCAACTCGAACGACGATCACGCATTAGCATATTTCTACTTTACCTTTAGTGACTCGGAGAAGCAAAATTTGGAGAATATGCTTCTATCCATCATTGGCCAACTTCCAAAAAGGCCTTCGGAGCTGGGCTTGCCGGCTGAGGTTGTAGATCTGTACAACAGCACCGGTGCAATTCGAAAGTCGCCGGGTACCAAGGCTCTGAAAGACGTATTGTCGCGGATTATAAAGGGTTTCAAGAAGACATTTGTCATTTTAGATGCCTTGGACGAGTTCCCGAAGGCCATACGCGGGAGCCTCCTATCTTGGATTGGCGAGCTCAGGGCAGATCATAATGAGGGATCACTTTCAATTCTTGTCACTAGTCGCCCCGAGGGCGATATAGTAGGGTCACTGGAGCGACTCGACCCTTTTGCAATATCGTTACAATCCAGCACGATCGATCCTGATATCCTCGCATATATACGGAACTCTCTAGCCATGAAGGATGATTTCCGGAAATTTACCCCAGAAATCAAGAGTGAGATAGAGGAAAAGCTTGTTTCGGGTTCACAGGGAATGTGGGTTATACCCAATCATCGAATCCCTACTTATGCTAATCGTGCGACGTGTGTTTGCAGGTTCCGATGGGTAGATTGTCTCCTACGAATTCTGGAAGATTGCATAACGCCAAAATCTGTGCGGGATGCATTGCGGGAACTCCCGAAGGACTTAGACTCTATCTACGAGAGGATCCTCGACACCATTCCTGAGAAGCTGAAGGAATATGTTGGGCGAGCGATGAATTGGCTAGCGTTTTCGACGGTACCATTGACATTAGGCCAGCTCGCCGAGGCCATTGTGATACAATACGATGTCAACAGGTATGGCGAGGATTCGGAAAATCTTTTTGACATAGAGTCCCTCATAAGCATTTGTCCTAGCCTTATTTCCTATGGAGATGCTAGGGGCAATCAATCTTCCACCCAGGAAAGCCAGCGATTACGACTAGCACATTTCTCGGTAAAGGAATATTTGATCTCCGAACGGGCGGCTCAGGCCTCCAGTGCTTACTATCATATCTCGGAAGATGAAGCCAATTTACGGATGGGGCACGCTTGCCTTAGTCGAATACTACGGCATAGAGGAGAAGGTACTATACGCCATAACAAAGCCGAACGAATGTCGTTTCTCTACCACAGTGCGCGCCATTGGTTCACGTACTTTAGACCAATCGAGTATATGGCGCCCACTCCGCTCTCCGAGGCTGCGGTAAAGGTGCTCGAACTTGGCCAAGCCTGGCTAGACATATATGACCCCGACGATCCCTGGCGGGGTGAACCCGAGGATTCCTGGTCTTACCCACCAGCAATCTACTATTGCTCCTTGTTAGGTCTTGCGACAGCCTGTAAATTACTAGTCAACAGAACGGAGGATAGGGTAAATGTGAATGTTCCGGGTGGTAAATACGGCAATGCACTACAGGCAGCTGCAGCAAAAGGAAATGAAACAGTTGTAGGACTTCTCCTCGAGCGTGGGGCAGACGTGGATGCTCAGGGTGGCGAATATGGCAATGCACTAGTGGCAGCTGCATCAAACAGAAATCAATCAGTTGTGGGACTGCTCCTCGAGCGTGGGGCCAATGTGAATGCTCAAGGTGGCCATTATGGCAATGCACTCCAAGCAGCTGCAGCAAGAGGAAATGAATCGGTTGTGGGACTTCTCCTCGAGCGTGGGGCAGATGTG
>LN890958.1:0-14796 GCA_900010015.1 Tuber aestivum
CTTTACCCAGGTGGAGTTCTAGTGGGGTGCTGAGTTTGATATTTGATTCCTTAGGTGGCCTCCAGGTGCAGCATCTGATACTTGCCAGCCTGATGCTACTCGATGCCAGCTTTCCAACGGTTCCTTGGACGCCTACCCGGCATCACTATTGGTGGTGTTACAGCCTGTCATAGAAGTGGTCTTTACCCTGGCGAAGTTCTGGCCGATTGCTGACTTTAACGCCAGATTCCTAAGGGCGTCCTGTGGACACTGCATCTGAGACTCAGCAGCCCAATTCTACTCGATGCCAGCTCTGCAACAGTGCCTAGGACGTCTACCCGGCGTCAATATTGGTAGAACTACTGCCTGTTATGAAAGTTATCTTTACCTTGGCGGAGTTCTGACGGATTACTGACTTTAATGTCAGATCCCTCAGGCATCCTATGGATAAAGTGTCTGAGACTTAGTGGCCCGATTCTACTTGACGCCAGCTTTCCAACAGTACCTAGGACGTCTACCCGGTACTAATATTGGTAGAGCTACAGCCTGTTATGAAAGTCATCTTTACCCTAGTAGAGTTCTGGAAGATTACTGACTTTAACACCAGATTCCTCAGGCATTCTGTGGACACAGCATCTGAGACCGAGCAGCCTGATTCTACTTGACACCAGCTTTCCAATGGTACCCAGGACGTCTACCCGGCACTAATATTGATATAGCTACAGCCTGTTATGAAAGTTATCTTTACCCTGGCAGAGTTCTGGCGGATTGCTGATTTGACACGAGATTCCTTGAGCGTCCTTCCGTCAGAGCATCTGGGACTTGGCGGCCTGATGATTCTCAACACCGGCTTTCCAACAGTACCCCGGACATCTACCTGACACCAACATTGGTAGAGCTACAGCCTGTTATGAAAGTCATCTTTACCCTAGCAGAGTTCTGGCAGAGTGCTGACTTCAACACCAGATTCCTCGGGTGCCCTAATGGTGGAGCACCTGAAACTCAGCGCCCTGGTTCTCCTTAACGCTGGCTTTTCAACGGTCCATTAACCACCTATCTAGGGCCAATCCCTATGGTCTTATCATTTGGGATGTAGCGGGTATCGTGTACTAACCAGAGGGCTTGGAGCTTTTCTTTCTGTACTCTGTATTATAGAACCAATATGAAAACAAATGATCTTTTTTTTGACAGTTTTACAATATACATGATATGTGACTTAGGTCACAAGGTCGAGTCCTGGCATGGCATCCTGAAAATTTAGTAATACTTGCTTGTATCCTGAGAATAACTGCTGCATCTGGTTGCATCCAGAGAATTCTTGGGAGTAGTACTGGCTTGCATCCTGAGAATTTAGAGAGTCCTTGGTTGCATCCTGACTTCTGGGGCCCAGAACCATTGCGTCCTGAGGAGCGGTTTGCATCCTGCACATTCTCTGTGTCAGACGCACAGGATGCACCAGATGCAAGCTATTATTTATGTGGATGAAGACAGGCTAGCTCACTAAATGTCAAGCAGACTGTGGAGGCGATTGGGCTGGTTGTTTGAAGGGGGAGGTCTTGTGCTAATAGTGATTGAGGAGCGGAGTATTGGGGTGATATGTGCGGATAGATAGGAGATGTTAGGGGGTAGGTAACTCTAAAGTCAAGCGAGTATATACTAGGTCCTGTAATCATCTGTCTCGGAGATAGTCAAGAAGGCTCGTAAAGATAGAAGTAAAGTAGAATGAGTATATTGATAAGATCTCTTCTCCGGTAGCTGATGATAGACTTAAAGATAGGGATTTTGTTTTTTTGTTTGACTAATTTATATTTTTATTTATGGGACAAAAAGGCATATGGAGCGCTAGCTATGACGCCTAAAAAACCACCCCCCCCTGGACCAGGCTGAACAACAGAGCTAAAAAAAGCCTCTGGGGTAGAATAAACTACTCCCACCCGAAATCCTTCCCACCAACTGCTCCACCCAATAACCCCCACCGCCAAGCGACAAAAGAAAGCTAACTACTCAACAGTGAACCAAGAACATGGCCCAGCTCCAAGAATAAAACACCTAAAAGGAGAAACCCAAACCGAACCCCTAAGGGCCAACGATCACGACTCAAATCCAATATTGAAACTACATGGCCATATAACAAGGGCCAGGGAGTGGGAACTGAAGCCATAGACGCGAAGGGTATAAGGGAAACCACCACGAAGGTGGCGACTGAGAAGAGAGGAGAGGAGGTGTGTGGCAGGCGTGCCAGCAACTGTGTGTCCTCCAGGACAATCAATGATTGAGGCAGTAAGGTGCCAGCTGGAGAGGATGTGGTCGTAGGGTACCAGCCGATCCGACCATAAAAGAGCCCTAAGTGAAGCAGGTGTTTTCCCGCATCTCTAATATAGTTCCTTGTTCTAGGAGAGATAGCGTTACTGTAGTGGAAGGGATCCCACCACCTGCCAGCCAAAGAGGCCCAGAAGAGAAGAGGAGGGATAGACCCAAGTCGATGAGTAACAGCAATCGGTTATTGCGTTCGTGTCCAACTGGGTAGCCTCTTAGGGAAGCAAGAGAATGGAGAGATCGACCGAAGCCTGATGGCTGTTCTTTCCTACTGCAACTGTAGTCCCGGACGTCTGCTATTAGTAGAAAAGGGGATGCCGACCGTGCCAGCATCTAACCGAGGCGGGGTAGGAAGAGGAGAAACATCATAAAGATGAATCAACTCCAACCAGGGATGGAACCAAGAGAGCCAATAAATAAATAAGGGCCTCAAGGGAGAGGGGAAGCACGAGCTCACCTCCTGTAGCCGAGGCTAGATGGAGGGAGATGGGAGGTGGTGGTGCTAGATGATGAAAGCCATGATAGTAACCATGGTGTTGAGTTTTCAATCACTGGAGGTGTAGTAGAGACGGAGGATGGACTTGAAGCTAGGGATTCTTTTTTTTTTTTTACTTCACATATTCGTTGTTAAGGTACAGGAACCTGCATGGAGCGGTAGCTACGGCAAAAACAAAACCTTAATTTCAGATGCATTCCTCCGCACCCCAGGGAACAAAACAACCCCCCTAAGACCCTCTGGTATGGGACCAATGTCAAGGCCACCCGGTCACAGGGGAGGACCAGTCATTGGATTTTTGATTACATATATCAGGATTGGTTTCTTTGGTTGCATAGTACGATTTCTTTTGTATCACGATTGGGACAGGTTGCCACGCAAAGGAACCTGGTGGAACCTGACGGAAGAATCGCAGCTGTGCACGACGCCAAGGACTGTCTTTTGTATTAGTGATCAAGGAGGATTTCCTATCTATATAAGGGGGTGTGCCCCCTTATATTTTACTTTCTTCAGCCAATCTGGTAATCTCCTTCGGGCCCCGGTACCTAGGAATTACAACCTCTTCTACTTCGCGTCCTCCTGAACCCCTGAACCCTGACCCTGAGCCCCTAACCCCCGAGCCTTGTACAACTCGCTTCGGTTGTACGGCTGTCCTTAGACCTCATCTCCCAACTCTTGCCTGTCCCTGTCGTGGTGTGCCTTGGGCTACCCAACCCTCAGACCCTGTCCGTTATACCCAACCACACATCCTGCCCCACAAAGGAATGATCGTCCCCTACAGGGTAGGCAGGAGAGAGAAGAAAACCCTTCAGCATCATCTCGACAAAGGGAAGAATAGTTTAGAAAACCTCCTAGTGCCTGTACAGGCATCCGCAAACGAATATGTCTGCTGTCAGGCCCACGGTAGGACCCTGGTGAAATTCCATGACAGGGCTGGCCAGCTCTACCTAGAAGATAGTGCAATACCAAGGCAGGCCAAGCAGTCGTTTGGCCGGGGGTGGGCGGCAAGCGTGGAGAGAGGAAGGCAGGCGAGAGATGCCAGCAACCTGTGATAGGGGGGGGCAGCCGATACTGCCCAGGAGGGAGGTGGTAGACCCTAACCGTATAGGGCCTTGTTGTAGAAAAGGCTGGATGATGCCTGTAGTGACATCAGAGCCTGGAAAGAATTGTAGCGCTGCCGCGATGGGGGCAGAAGTGAGAGAGGCACCAAATGGAAATGGTACGGGGGGAAGGAGGAAGGGTGGCCGAAGCACTCCCGTTGGTGATGGTAGAGCCCAAGGGCCCAGGCAGTAGGGTACCAGCCGATCTCAGAGAAGAGGAAAGGAAGTGGCCAAGGCAAGTAAAGGATCCAGTCAAACGATACAGTGGGAGGCTGCAACTGGGGTCACAGGAGTAGCTGGTGTTTTACCGTGTCTCTCATGTAGTCCCTTGTTCTGGGAGAGATGGCGTCACTGTAGTGGAAGGGATCCCACCACCTGCTACTCCCAATAGCCCAAAGGACCACCAGCCCATCTGACCATTCAACCATCACCCAGCCAGCAGAGCCAACCGTGTAGATGCTAAGCGAGGTGTAGCACAAGCGGGGTAGGGAGGCGAGAGGCCTCACGATGAGGCCCCCAGAGCGAGGAGAGGACCCCGATCTAGCAGAGGTGAGATAGCAGATGAGGGAGAGAGTAGAAAAGAGGCCCCGATAGGCGAAAGAATGGAAAGCATCAGCCTACACCCCCCAGCGGGGAGGTGCATGGCTAAAGAAAAGTTGCAATAGTTCCTCGGTGTTGAGTCATTCCCAATTAGGAAATATTTTTCAATGCCTGCAGGTGTAGCAGAGATGGAGGATGGACTCAAAGCGAAGGACTTTCTTTTTTTTTTTCTTTTTACTTATATATTCTTTATTAAGGTACAAGAACCTGCATGGAGCGCTAGCTGTGGCAAAAACAAAACCCTAATTTCAGACGCATTCCTCCACAACCCAGGGAACAAAACAACCCCCCCAAGACTCTCTGGTATGGGCCTAACCCTACATCCCGCCCCAAACAGGAACGATCATCCTCTACAGAGAAGGCAGGAGAGGGAAGAAAACCCTTCAGCGTCATCACGGCAATGGAAAGAATAGGATAGGAAACTCCCAAAGTGCCTCTACAGGCGTCAACGGACATATAGTCCATCTGTCGGGCCCAGGGTAGGATCCTGGCGAGATGCCATGACAGGGCCAGCCAAACACAACCCTGGAGGTAGTACAATACCAAGGTAGGTTAGCTGGTCATTTAGCCCAGGGCGGGCCGCACGCGAGGGGAGGGAAAGACAGGCGAGAGATGCCAGCAACCCATGAGCGAAGGGGGCAGCCGCTACTGCCGAGGAGGGAGGGAGGGAGGCCCCAGCCGTGAGAGGCCTGGTTGTGGAAAAGCTGGATAATACTTGTGGTCATATCAGAGTCAGGAAGGAGTTGTGGTGCTGCCCTGATGGTGGCAGAAATGGCACGAGCACCAGCGCTTCTGGTGTGGGGGGGAGGCCGATGCACTACCCCAGTGGTGATGGGGCCCGACGGCCCAGGCAGTAGGGTGCTGCTGATCCCACAGGAGAGGAGAGGAAAAGGGCGGGGCAAAGCAAAGATCAGGCCAAATGCTACGGTTGGAGGCTGCAACTGGGGTCACCAGAGTTGCTGGTGTTTTACTGCGTCTCTCATGTCGTCCCTTGTTCTGGGAGAGATAGCGTCACTATAGTGGAAGAGATCCCATCACCTGCCACTCCCGATAGCCCAGAGGACCACCAGCCCAACAGACCATTCAACCGTCATCCAGCTGTCAAAGCCGACCATATGCAGATGCTAAGCGAGATCTAGCAAAAGCGGGGCAGAGAGGAGAGAGGACTTATGATGTGACCCCCAGGGTGAGGAGAGGACCCTCATCAAGCAGAGGCGAGATGCCAGATAAGGGAGAGAGTAGAGAAGAGGCCCCATTAGGCGAAAGGATGAAAAGCATCAGCCTGCACCCCCCGGCGGGGGGGTGCATCGCTAAGAAAAGCAATGATAGTTCCTCAGTGGTGAGTTGTTCCTGATTAGGAAATATTTTTCAATGACCAGAGGTGTAGCAGAGACCGAGGATGGACATAAAGCTAGGAATTCTTGTTTTTTTTTTTTGTTTATTTCATATATTCTTTGTTAAGGTACAAGAACCTGCATGGAGCGCTAGCTATGGCAAAAACAAAACCTTAATTTCAGACGCATTCCTCCGCGCCCCAGGCACCAAAACAACCCCCCCAAGACCCTCTGGTATGGGCCTAACCACACATCCCACCCCGCAAAGAAACGATCGTCCCCTACAGGGAAGGCAGGAGAGAGAAGAAAAACCCTTCAGTATCATCTTGACAAAGGAAAGAATAGAATAGGAAACCCCCAAGTGCCTCTACAGGCGTCCGCGAACGAATATGTCTGCTGTCAGGCCCATGGTGGGACCCTGGCGAAATGCCAGGACGGGGCCGGCCAGCTCAACCCAGGAGATAGTGCAATACCAAGGTAGGCCAACCGGTCGTTTGGCCGGGGGCGGGCCGCAAGCGTGGAGGGAGGACGACAGGCGAGAAATGCCAGTAACCTTTGATAGAGGGGGGCAGCCGATACTGCCTGGGAGGGAGGGGGTAGGCCCCAGCTGTGAGGAGCCTGGCGGTGGAAAAGGTTGAATGGTGCCTGTAGTGACACCAGAGCCAGGAAAGAGTTGCAGGGCTGCCGCGAGGGTGGCAGAAGTGAGAGCAGCACCAAGTGATACTGGTGCGGAGGGGAGGCGGGAGGGGTAGCCCAAAGCACTACCACCTCAGTGATGATGGGGCCCGGAGGCCGAGGCAGTAGGGTGCCAGCCAATCCTGGCAGTAGGGTACCAGCCGATCGCGGAGGAGAGGAGAGACAGCGGGCAAGGAAGCAAAGATCAGGCCAAACAATACGGTAGGAGGCTGCAACTAGGGTCACAGAAGTAGGCGAAGCTACTCCCAATAGCCCAGAGGACCACCATCCCAACTGACCGTCCAGCCATCACCAAGCCGCCAAAGCCGACCGTCCTGATGCTAAGCGAGCTGAAGTAAAAGCGGGGTAGAGAGGATAGAGGCCTCACGATGAGGCCCCCAGGGTGAGGAGAGGACCCCCATCCAACAGAGGCGAGATGCCAGACGAGGGAAGAAGTAGAAAAAAGGCCCCGATGGGTAGAGGAATGGAAAGAAACAGCCTGCACCCCCCGGCGGGGGGGTGCACGGCTATGGAAAAGTGGTGATGATTCCTCGGTGTTGAGTCGTTCCCAAATAGGAAATATTTTTCAATGACTGGAGGTGTAGCAGAGACGGAGGATGGACTTAAAGCTAGGGATTTTGTTTTTTTTGTTTTTGTTTGACTCATTTTGTATTTTGTTTATGGGACAAAAACAGCATATGGAGCGCTAGCTATGACGCCTAAAAAACTGCCCCCCCCCCAGACCAGGCCGAACGACAGAGCTAAAAAAAACCCTCTGGGGTAGAAAAAACTACTCCCGCCCGAAATCCTTCCCGTAGACCACGAACCAATAACCCCCACCGCCAAGCGACAAAAGAAAGCTAACTACCCGACAGTGAACCAAGAATACGCCCCACCCCAAGAACGAGACACCTAAAGGCAGAAACCCAAACCGAACCCACTAGAGCCCAATGGCCACAACTCAAATCCATCATAGAAACCCCTAGGCCATATGACGAGGGCCAGGGGGAGGGAGCCGAAGCCCCAGGCGCAGAGGGTATAAGGGAAACCACCCCGAAGGCGGCGACCGAGAAGCGAGGAGAGGAGGTGTGTGGCAGGCGTGCCAGCGAGCTTTCGTCCTCCGGGACAACCGACGATTGAGGCAGTAAGGTGCCAGCTGGAGAGGAGGTAGTAGTAGGGTACCAGCCGATCCGACTGTGGAGAGGAGCCCTAAGCAAAGCAGGTGTTTTACCACGTCTCTCATGTAGTTCCTTGTTCTGGGAGAGATAGCGTCACTGTAGTGGAGGGGATCCCACCACCTGCCAGCCAAAAAGGTCCTAAAGAGTAGAGGAGGGGTAGACCCAATTCAGTGAATGACAACTATCGGTAACCGCGTTCGTGTCCGACTAGGCAGCCTCTTACGGGGGTAAGAGAATGGAGAGATCGACCGTAGCCTGTAAGCTGTTCTCTCCTACTGCAACTGTAGTCCCGGCCGTCTGTTGAAGGTGGAAAAGGGGGTTTCTGACCGTGCCAACGCCTAAGCGAGGTGGGGTAGGAAGAGGGGAAATATCACGAAGATGAGAGGCCTCAACCAGGGATGGAACCGAGGGAATCAAGAAATAAATCAGGACCCCAAGGGAGAGGGGAAGCGAGCCCACCTCCTGTAGCCGAGGCTAGATGGAGGGAGATGGGGGGGGGTGGAGGTGCTAGGCGATGAAAGCCACGATAGAAACCATGGTGTTGAGTTTTCAATCGCCGGAGGTGTAGCGGAGACGGAGGATGGACTTAAAGCTAGAAAGGCACCTCAATATTTATATTCTGCGTCTGTGTGGTCATGGCCTACATCCAATCCCTTACTAACTATGTACTTGCCATACTAATGATTCAGTGTCTTTGGAGTACGAACTCCATTCAACCCTGAAAACTAACTTCCCTGCTCTCTCCCTAAGTAGAGTGATCAGCTCGGTCAAAGGACTTATCAATGACTCTTCCATGTGCATAGCTTAGAGTGCATGATAAAGATAACTAACTCGACTAGTAAGTTGTTATTAACCAATTGTGACTCGGTCTTCCGGATGACTCTAGCTTACACGAGCTGAAGGGGCATACATATTACTTCTTGTAATAGTGTATAGACTTGCAGAGGTTCGGTGCTCCATAACTAACTAACTAATTTAAACCAACTAAGTCTTATCTTATAGAGCGGAGCTTCTTCTATGTTATCCAGTGAAAACTCCTCGATTGCATGCCTTGTATCGCCATGGAGTGGGCTGCATAGATGCCTTATCGTTCTATGCGATAATATGATATCGTCACAAGAACTACAGCGGGGCCTGGAGTCGAACACGTGACCTTATGTATTTAGTCACGTGCCACACTGATTATGCTTCTATGTGTAACAGGAGGTTTGGCAATCCTGCCAGTGAGACAATGTGAACGGGGATGCCAGCAAAGGCTATTTGGGAGACTTGTATTGATCTCCAGCTGAGTATTAAATCATATCCATTGGAGCACCACTGGCGTCAGATACAAGGCCTCTTCCTCACTTAGCTTCTTTGCTTCCTTGCTTGCCTGCTAGCTGCGACAGCCTAGCCTGCCCCGGGCCCACCTCTCCTACTTCAAGTACTCACCACACACCCTATCACGGTCTTGCGTCCCACCAATGGCATCACCAGATCCAGTACGAAACTGCCAACAGACCCCGTACCGTCCAATAGATCACCCATCTACTGGTTCCTCGTCTGGCACAAGGCATGTTGCTGTGCACTTTCTTGAGAGAAGCAGCTTCGCTTTATCTACCTTCCGGTCCACATATGTGTATGGCATCTAGGAGAGTGTGATTAATATATGGATATCAAAAGTTAAACGAGCATGCCGGCACTGTGGAATCATCTACCAATTAGTGCAGTACTGGTACCAAGGGTCGCCTAAATGGGAGGGAAATAGGCCAGTGCTCGATATTTTAAACTGGGACTAAATGCTTTTACTGCCAGGGAGGATAGAGATAATAGAGATGATAGAGAGAGTGGAGTGGATTCTAAAAGTTTTTATGGTACATATAGTAAGGTGTTATACTAGTACTCCAGGGCTAGGATCTCAACCTCTAACCCCTAGAAGTCCCTCAATGGGACTGTGGTTCCTCTCCTCCCGAGTGCATCTTCTGTGCCTCCATTGTCTTCCTCACCTGCATCTCCACCCTTGCATCTATTGCCTTCCATAGGTCTCTTTCCTCTTTTGCCTTTCTTTCCTGCCTAACCTCCCAGAGCTTTGCAGACTCATCGACCACCTTCTTGAAAATCACCTGGCAACCGACAACAACAGGACCACCAAGAATAAGTCCTGACAATATAGGAAGAGGTCCTATCAACCGAAAGTAAACAATTATTAGCAAGTATTTATTGTCAGAAATGAAGAATTGTAGATGCTAGGGAGCCTACCAGTGAATTTCATTGTTGGTAAATTTTAATATGTTGAAATAGTATTTTGAGGACCTGTAACTAATTTTAAGCTTTGTATCAATATTACTTGTTCTCTTACTATACTGTAGCAAATAGGAAAAATATGAAGGTGAACAAACCTGTGATGCCTTGCTGATGTAGTAAGTTTGAAGGTGTTATAGGGGATTTCAGCAGGACTGACAACTGGTAGTGGTGGATTTGAGGTGGAGTAGATTACTAGTTGACTGAAAGAGAGATAGTGCTCAGAGATATTTATATTGCAAATACTCTAAAGGCTAAGTGAAATGCTTGAAAGTGATAGGAGGAGTGTAGATGTGAGTGTACAATAGATTGTAAGGAAGGGGAGTTGTGTAAGAAGGATGTAGAGAGAAGAAGGTTTGTTCTGTTCTAATAAAAAAAAGCTACCCATGAGCTATTTATATAGACAAAACTACAGATGAGACTCAACCCTAACTGAACATATAAAAACAAATAAGGGTATTGACCTAAACCCTTGCTCATATATTTCTGCTCCTATATCAACATCTCCTAGTATCATACTATTAAAAATGGCTTTTCATTCTTCCTGTACTTATTTTCTTTTTCCTTTTCCTCACCTAATTCATATTATCAAGTCCAATACTCCAAAATTGAAAAACAATCAACTATAATCTTTACCCCTTATTTACAATTAAGGCTTATCTGTCTTACCTTGATAAAATCTTTTTACATCTTACTGGCTACAAACAAACCTGGTTAGTTTTCTCTCTTATGATAAATAAACAAGCTAACTTATTATTTCTAATAGAAGCAAATTTCTTTAAGCTTCATAGAGGTAACTATCAGATACTAATGGTAAGAATAACAAAATATTTCTGATTTAATGGTTGCTCAAATTCATTTTCTTAAGACTATAAATGAAAACTAAATGAAAAAGTTGAACAGATATCAAGTATAAAGAGATACAATCTAAAAGGTATTAGAATCCAACATCCTACAATAACCAATATCACTAGCAATTACTTTAACAATTCCATTACTGTTATAATATATGATACTAATCATATAAAAAAGAAGTTCTCTTGGTACAAGTTGAATAGTTGTGAAACAGCTCCTGAACTATATTAGCAAAATCAAACAATATTGAAGCAACCTTCAAGAATATGAATATCTCTGAACAACATTCATTACCATTTTATTCTGTTGTTTGATAGTATAACTACAAGCTAGTAATAAAAAACTTAAAGCTAGATTGTTAATATACAGTAGGTATTTCTCCTATCTTATAAATTAATCTTTAAATAAAATAAGTTAAGAATACTATTAATTACTGATAAGACAGAACTAGATCATATATAACTAATTATATTTAAATAAGTTCTATCCCCATAATTGAGAATTGAAAAGCAGGCCAGGTTCTTACAATTTGATATCCAGATTTTACCAGAAAAAGGAAGAAGGAGTAGTTTGAAACCTCTTTTTGCTATACTACTAAAAGTTCTACTATATACAATATCAATCAGATGAAAAATATATTTCATAAGTATAAGTTAGATAGTTCTAAAATACTTTAAATAGCTTCAAAGCAACCTTAAACAATATAGCTATCCCCTAGTATTTTCACTTATATTTTACTTTATTTCTGTATATTGCATCTGCAAGCTAGAAATAAAAAAGCCAAATTGTTAATATACGTGTGTTTCTCTGATCTTGTAAGTTACGCTTCAAATATAATAAGTAGAAGATGCTACTAATTAACAAAACAGCACTAAATTAATAATTAGAACTTCTTTCTAGTTGAATTATACTATGGCAGAAGGAATTTTCTAAAATGTATGGTAAATTTATTCTCTTTAATTGCATCTTAGAATATTAGTTAACATGAGTTTCAATGTTATTAGTATTTTATAATAGATATTTATAATTTAATACTCAAAGTTTAAGAGAAAAAGTAATATACATTACTGATAAAGTGGATCCTAAATCTCTATATATTTGGTTGGATTCTATATTATGGAAAATTCTGATTTTATAGACCTTAATTGAAATAACATAATCTTTGTATTATTTTTATTCAACACAAGTACTTGCCTGTGTGTTACCCCACTGGTTTATAAACCCTGAATACTGTAGAATAAAGGTTCTAGTTACATAGTATCACCAATCCTATAACTAAAATAAACTATAATTATAATACAGACTATAAGAAAGTAATACATTAATTACACTTGGGTTAGATGACCTCAGAAAAGACAATGTTCTTTGTGATACCAACATTCTCATCATCTCCTGTCAGTACTTTCACATTATGGGGATCCGATGCCCTTGACAATGCTACATATATCTGGCCATGAGTAAAGACATTATCTTTCAAACAAATTCCAATAACCTTCAATGACTGCCCTTGGCTTTTATTGATTGTTATAGCAAATGCCAGTCAAATCGGAACCTGCCTCCGCTTAAGTTAAAATCTAAGATCACTATCTGGATTACTTGCAATTTCAATACATGGAGGATAGGCTGTTTTACCCTTTTATGTCCCTGTCAAGATAATTCCTCCAATAATATGTCTTCCCAAGTGGGTAATCAGGAGCCTGGCGCCATTACATAGATCATTGAGTAGACTAAGGTTTCTTAAAAGCATAACACTTGTATCAATCTTAAGTGATAGGGAATAGTAGGACATTCCTGAAAGTATAAGTATATTGAGATACTTACTGGAATATAGCACAGCAGCTCCCTCAGTGACAGTATCAACACTAAAGTTGTTATGGATGTCTCTTACCTTAGAGATCTTTTATATTTAGGGTTCTCGGAGTTTGCACTTGATGTAATCGCTTAGGTTAAGTGGCAAGATTGTATCCTAGTATACTCACACATGCAAGTATTTTCTGTCTAATGTTTGCATGAAGGAGTCTCCTCTATCATCTTCATACAATCTCCTATATTCTTAAGTCAAACTGAGTTTTAATTTCTTGTTCCTGCTCTTTTCTGAAGTCTTTATTCAATTCCTTGGACTTTCCTCGAGTTTGTACCTCCTGCAAAGTCTACCTTCTTCCTGAGTCCAACCTCCTGTCACGGCCACCAAATTTTCTTCACTCTAGTCGCGTGTTTCGTACCTGGAGGAGCTCCCCACAGTTCTCAGGATTCATGTTCTTGGAGAGATAGGTGTGGTGGCCAGACAGACCTGGTTGACCATGCACGACAAGCTGGATTAGTGCGTGGCGACTCCACGTAGCAAAAGATAAGATCTGTGCCTGGTCGGATATAGTAAAGAATCCCCTTAGTGTTTTGGAATGTACATGAAGGACGTACGTTATAGATTAGAGGATTTCCTATGATTATGTTAGGTGTGGAGCTCGGAGGAGCTCCGTTAGATTGAGGGACTTTCTTTGATATATCTATGGGGTGTGCCCCTTGATATTTTACTTTCTTTACGCAATCTGGTAATCTCCTACCTTTGTATATACATAGGAATTACGTCCCCTCCTTGCTTTCATGATTATCGTGAAGTAATCTTCAGATTGTTTAATACTCCGCATTCCGGGCTACAAAAGAGAACAACATTGATACCTTGTTACTCTTTATCATTTCTTACTCTTGCTTTGCTAGTCTTAGCTTGACTACAAGTAGCAAGCCTGCAGTATGGCTCGCTATCTTTGATTAATAGACCTTTGGCCTTCCTTCGTGTCTGCCTGTCCTCGGTTAACTATCTCGACGATAGTTCTCCCACCTGAACCTTTGCGCCCGTGGCCTCCCTTCGTGTCTGCCCATCCTCGGTTAACTATCTCGACGATAGTTCTCCTGCCTAAACCTTTGCACCCGTGGCCTTCCTTCGTGTCTGCCTGTCCTCGGTCAACTATCTCAATGATAGTCCTCCCGCCTGAACCTTTGCGCCCGTGGCCTTCCTTTGTATTCGTTCGTTTTCAGTTAACTATCTCGACGATAGTTCTCCCGCTCTAACCTTTGTGCCTGTGGCTCTCCTTCGTGTCCGCCCGTCCTCAGTTAACTATCTCGACGATAGTTCTCCCGCCTGAACCTTTGCACCCGTGGCCTTCCTTCATGTCTGCCCATCCTCGGTTAACTATCTCAATGATAGTTCTCCTGCCTGAACCTATTAGTGTTTGTGGCATTCCCTCGTGTCTGCCCGTTACTTGGTTAGCTGTCTCGATAATAGCTTCCCTCCTGAACCCGGTAGGCCCCAGGATCTCAGGACCTCTGACCCTTATGAATCCCTTAACAATATTGCATTTGGCAACAAACCTTAGAACCCTTACCGACTTACCAACAACCCTCCTTGAACCTCTCTCCTCAGCCCCATACAAGTTAGACGGAGTAACCTTGGAGAAAGAGGCCCCATGACCTAGACCTCCAGCGGGATACTGGACGATCACCTTAGCTCGCATGCATGCTCCTTAGTTGGACCTTAGATGGTTATGCTCCTCACGGGTGGACTCCGGCTTGATGTCGGAAACCCTTCTTGAACCTCTCTCCTCAGCCGCATACAAGTTAGACGGAGTAACCTTGGATACAGAGGCCCCTTGACCTAGACCTCCAGTGGGATACTGGATGATTACCTTGGCTCGTTTGGATGCTCCTTAGTTGGACCTTAGATGGTTATGCTCCTCACGAGTGGACTCCGGCTTGATATCGGAAACCCTCCTTGAACCTCTCTCCTCGGCCGCATACAAGTTAGACAGAGTAACCTTGGATACAGAGGCCCCTTGACTTAGACCTCTGAGGTGGGATACCTGTCTCTTGCATAGACCTCCGGTGGGATACCGAACATCTGTCTAGACCTTGGAGGTCAGAACCTGTCCTGATGCTTAGACCTCTGAGGTGAGATACCTGTCTCTTGCATAGACCTCCGGTGGGATACC
>LN890958.1:23320-47165 GCA_900010015.1 Tuber aestivum
ACCCGAACCGACCAGAGGGCAACACGCGAGCTAAATTCCCGACAGGGCCAAGGACGAGAGCACCGAATCCCAAGGGAGGAGGACAGGTCGTGCTGTGTGGCAGGCGAAGCTGACCCCGTGCCCGCCGGAACACAGGATGTGAGGCAGTAGGGTGCCAGCCGGAGAGGAGTGGATGTCTCCCAGTATGCGCCCATCCAGGCGGAGAAGGAAGACAGAGCCGGAGGAGAAGACAGCAACCCGTAGGTCACTGGGCCGAGGGGATGCCATCCCAGCAGTCGGATGCCAGCCTGAGAAGAGTGGATGTCCCCCAGAATGCGCCCATCCAGGCGGAGAAGGAAGACAGAGCCAGAGGAGAAGGCAGCAACCCGTAGGTTACTGGGCAGAGGGGGTGCCAGCCCAGCAGTAGGAGGATGCCAGCCTGCGGTGGTGGAATAGTGCCTGTAGTGACACCAGAGCCCGTAGTGTGAAGTCACCGACCGAGGCCGGCTTGGAGGAGGCAGTTAGAAGAGCTGCACCATGGTGGTGAGGAGGACACCGAGTGCCTGAGCAGTATGGTGCCAGCAGATCCCGTGGGAGGGGTGTAGTAGGCGGGCCCCAAGGGGGAGAGGCCAGGCGATACGGCCATAAGGCTGCAACCTTGATCACGACAGGCACACCCAATACCAGCAGCCAGTGGACAAGCCACCAGCCGGGGGGAAGAGACTCGAGCCGATAACAAGGAGGACCACCGAGTAGACTGACCGAAAAGCCTAAAACCCGAGAAGCCGACCGTGCTGATGCTAAGCGAGGCCTAGCAAAAGCGGGGAAAGTGGAGAAGGAAGGGGCATCGTGAGATAACCCCAACAGAAGGAGGAGGCCCCAAGAGGATTAACCTCAGGGGGGGAACGCGACAGGTCGAAAGCTTGACCTGTGCGAAGGGGAAGCGTGTAGGAGTGGCCTACACCCCCCCAGCGGGGGGGGTGCAGTACCCGAAAAGTGGTGATGTTTCTCTGGTGTTGAGTCGTTCCCAAATAGGAAACTATTTTCAATGACCAGAGTTGTAACGGAGACGGAGGATGACAATTTTACTTCTTTATACCTTATACCTATAATTCAATACCAATAATGGAAACCCCTCATACTGTTCAGCAAATAGCTCACCTGCCACCTATACAAGATCATCCTCCAGCAGGAAATTCCAATTCTGCTCATCCTCTAGTTTCAGTCAATCCTAATACTCAAAGAACCAGAGCTCGAAGAGAACGATTAAAGCAATTGCAGATCGCTGTAAGTTTGTTACAATTCAGTAAAGATTGTGTGATTTAAGGACAAGAATTGAGTTCTCATAAATAATTAGAGTGGAACTGTGAAGATTCAGACTCCAACAGCAAATGCATTGCGGGTTCGTAAATACCGTCAAAAACAAGCTGCCTGTAAAGCAGCTACCACGACTCTACTAGTACAGAATGATATACTTCCTCCACCTGTTGTGGAGCCTATTGATCAAATCAAACTTGATTATAACGCATGGCCACGGCGTAGAATGTTTGTTAATAAGGCTTGTTCATGCCATTTACAAATCTTGCAAGATGCGTTCCAGGCAATCCATAAAAAAGTCTCTAATCCACGCATCAAAGGAGATAATCGACTATCAGGACTGCACCTGACCTGGTACTATCAGGTATACCTCTGTCTGAAGGTGCAAATCAAGCACGAACAGGAAGTGTTGAAAGCCCAGGGCAAATTGGATGGTAGAGCTATACAGCTGAAGACGCGAAAGGAGTTAGTGCAAAAGGTTGTAGAAGGTGGTGCATGGGGCAGAAGAATTCAGGAAAGAATTCTTGTTCATGAAATTTCATGGATTAAGAAAAGGCGAATACCAAAGCCTAGATGTGGAAAGCATAGACTGGTTATGTCACTTCTAGATGATCCAGAAACAGTTCTTGCTGTTCGGCAGTATATTCTCAAGGTTGGTGATAGTAAGTTATTCTACAGTCTATGAGATTCAAGCTAACAAGCTATGGTTATAATAATTACTAAACTTCTAAATAGAACTTACCTCACGCAATTTGGCAAAAGCAATTGCCCAACATTGGAGAGACTCCACCTCGATAACTGATGACGATATCACAAACCGGTCGGTCAATAGTATGGCCCGTCAAGTCGCAAAAACAATATCTTCCAATACTGCCGCCCGCTGGCTTGGAAAACTAGGCTTCAAGTATAAGGAATACCGTAAAGGTATATACAACGATGGCCATGAAAGAAATGATGTTAAGAACTATCGAGACAATATTTTTCTTCCACGAATGGAGGAGTATAAGGAATCATTCCTGACATGGGATGAAAACCTAAATGAACTGCCAAAGCCGGGTCACCTTTCAGGTAACATACAGCCTGTAATCCTAGTCACTCAAGATGAGTGCACATTTAATGCCAATGATAGTAGACACTATATCTGGGTTCATCTCCAACAAAAGCCTCTAAGGAAAAAGGGACGAGGCCATGGACTACATGTGTCTGACTTTCTTTCTCCAATTGGTCGGCTTGGAGATGGAGATGCATTCACCATTCTCAAATGTGGAGGTGATATCTGGTGGGATGGAGACAAACTTGTAGACCAAATTATTAAGAAGGCAATTCCAGCCTTCGAAGCACAATTTCCTGGATGTAAAGCTCTCTTTGCATTTGGTAATGCGCGCAACCATCTGAAATTTGCAGAAGATGCTCTCCGAGTTTCCGAGATGAATCTGGAACCTGGTGGGAAGAATGTTAAATGGATGCATGAAACCTATGTTGTTGATTCAAACCATCCTGAAGGTGGATTTATGCAATCAATGGTATTGCCTGATGGAAGACCAAAGGGTTTGAGGATTGTCCTCACGGAACGTGGACTTTGGCCCCATGATCAGAAAAGATTCCTTGCGCAATGTACAACGAAGTCGAGTACAGGAAAGTCAACTAAACTCAATCCCCGATGTTTGGATGGTGGAAGCTGTTGTGCACGATCACTTCTTGCAGCTCAATCTGACTTTCAGAATGAGAAAAGTCAAATTGAGCATGCAATTCTCAAAGCTGGACACGATATTATCTTTTACCCAGCCTTTCATTGTGAAATCAACTTTATTGAGTACTTTTGGGGAGGTGCAAAGCGCTATGCACGAGACAACTGTGAGTATGACTTTGAGTCTTTGAAGAAGTTGGTCCCAGAAGCATTAGCCAGTGTACCCAATAAAGTGATATGGAAATACTTGGCAAAGACTCAGAGAATTATGGATGCTTATCACTCAAAGGTTATATATGGCTCACAGGAGTATGAAAAGCTTGTGAGCAGAAAGTATAAATCACACCGACGTGTTTAAATGTTCTGGAATCCTGTATAGTATATGAGAATTTGAAAATTTTATTAATAAAAACATAGCTTTGAACCAGACTTGAACTCTCAGGCTCTTGAATAGAGGAATTAGGTTTAACTAGCTTTAACCTGATTATATAAGGCATTACATTTTGAAACGCCACTGGTACACGTTGTATGCGGTGTGCATCATAAGTAGAAAGAGTAAAGTGGAAAGAGGTTAATGATGACATAGAGGAGAGAAGGTCAAAGAGGTTTTGTAAGAAAGAAGGAATAAGTTAAAAACAATTTGATTAACTGGAAGAGGAGTATTCATGGCATAATACATATAGAAAAATACAAATGTGCTATCATTTATAGTTCCTAAAGTTCAAAATATATACTATGATTTCAGGTACTTTTGATACAGAAATGGGTCTTTATCCAAGACTACTAAAACTTTTTAAAAAAATACTACACAAAAAAGCTGATAGCTGCACTGGCAATGAGTGCAGTGGTTTTTTTAAACCTGAGTCATTTTTTAAAATGTCTATTTAGCTTTGAAATAAGTTATTTTTAATGAGAGCTAAAAAAATATTATATTGGCCATACCTGATAATGCTTCAATAACTACTTTATTATAAGTAATTAGTATTTTCAGTTTGAATTCAAATGTACCTGCATCCTACATGAAATATCATAAGACAAAATTAGGTGTGGAGATTGTAAACAGTTACAAGAAAGTAAAGGCTGTAGTATATGTAATATGCCTTAAATGTATTCTCAAAACTGTGAACAAACCTAGTATTTGATAATTACTTTTAATTAAGAGAACTTGGGGTAAGAGACTCTACTTTATATTATAATATTACAAACTGTAACTAAGTAAGGCAGATTTCACGTAGCTTAGGATTCTAAGCTATAGGTATATTGGAATTCCACATGATGTACACTAGTATGTCATAGGTTATTATGTTTACCTGTTTGTAACTCACAGTTGTGAGTCACACCATGTTATGATTTTCACACATGACTCAATTTATGAGTCATGGGTTTCACTCAGGTGATGCGAGTTGTGCACCTGACTTGGTTATTATATTTTGATTGGTTTTAGGTATGTTACGCAGTGACTCATAGGAGTTAGCTAATGGATTTCATATGACTCACAGTTATGAGTTACAAGGTTTGCATGACACGTGGTATGAGTCACCACTGGTGAAGAACGAATATATAAACGGTTACTAGGACCCCAAGTATGAGCTCTTCACACCTTCTTCTAGTTTATTTCCTACCTTTATATTTTATTTAAATAAAACCTACCTTTACGCTCTTTAAAAACCTATCTCACAAAACCCAAGAATTGTCTTTCCTTCCATGACTATGCATTAAGTCCTAACCAAGGATTTAATAAGACTAGGGACATAGGTGTAAAAAGATAGAAGTCAAGGGACTTAGCTATCTGTATCACATAGGCAAGAGCCTAAGAACTATCTCTTTAATGCAAGTAAGAATCATTACCTGTTGCACCCCAGCTCCTGGTAGAATTCTTAACATACAATCAAGATTACAATTGTTTAAAGAGTAAAATTATAGGCTTAAACAATCAGGAATAGCAGGAAATTTAATATTATATTCAGTTGATTCATGTTTTTAACTCTATGGAATTGGATTTTGTGAGTAGCTCGTAGCTATGTACAATAGTTGAGTTTAATAATACCTTTTTTTCATACATTGCATATGTTTCAATCAAAATTACAATTGTCTAAAGGGTAATATTATAGGCTTAAACAATCAGGAATAGCTAGAAATTAAGTATAAAGTTGTGTCAATTTCTTTCTTTAATTCTATGAAATTGGAATTCATGGGTAGCCTTTTAAAGTATACAGTAGTTGACTTTAATGAATACATATATTACATACATATATTGTTGTATGAGTTTAAGAGTTAATGTTACCTTGCTGACATATTTTCTTGGCATAATTTAGATGTCTTGGCATATATGGTCACATGATTGTGCTTTTTGGAAAAGCTTGTTTTATATAATAGATTTTAGGTATAACTAAAAGGTCCTTAAAATCACCAGAAGAAATCTGTAAAGATAAAAGCAAAAAGTAACTGGGATCCATAGAAATCAAACCTGGGGAAATGAGAAGATTTAAGATTATTTTTCTTGTTTTGTTCCTGCTATTAAGTATGAATGAAGTCACTGATATTGTTAATTCTAGATGTAGAAAAGGGAGCATTGAAGCAACTAAAAAAAAGTATTAGAAAATAAAAATACAAGAAAGAAAAATTCAGAGAAATAAATTCTGGCAAAAGCAGAAGGTATAAGGGTTTTGTTTCTTATTTTGTTATTGCTGTTGAGTAGGAATCAGGTCACTAATATTATTGATTCTAGATATAAAAAATTATCCTCAAAATTGGTAACAGAAATTCCACAAAATTAAGATTAAAAAAAAGTAGTAATATCTGTAGAAACTAAATCTGACAAACACAAGGTATTAGATATTTGGTTCTTATTTTGCTATTGCATTTAAGGATAAACAAACTGACTCTTGTTATTGATTTTAGATATAATAGAAAGCTTCTGAACATTACTAGGAGAAATTTGTAAAGATAAAAACAAAAACCAGAAATACATAGAAATCAAACCTAATAAAGGAAGATAGGTATGAAGATATTTATATCTTATTTTATTCTTGCTATTAAAGATAAACCAAGTTATTAATATTATTAATTTAAATAAAAAAATATCTACCTACTGTAAGAAATCTTGGAAAATAGCATCAAAAACTAAAAATATCTGGAGAAATCAAACCTGATACAAGCACAGGGTACAAGAGTTTTGTTTATTATTTTGTGATTACTGTTGAGCATAAACCAAGTTACTAACATTATTGATTTTAGGTATAAAGGATATTCCTCAAATTAGTAACAGAAATCTCAGAAAATTATAGTAAAAATATAAAAAGTTTAGGGAAATTAAAACTAATAAAAGTGAAAAGCTACAACATTATTGTTTCTTATTTTGTTATTGTTATTAAGGATAAAGCAAGTTACTAATATTATAGATTTAAGATAAACTACAAATTACCATACAGCACTGTCCTATTTCCAGGCAGAATAAATCTAATAATGATTTTGATGAAGATAAATATGGTAAACAATAGCAGATATGTTCTGATTGCTTAGTAAGAAATTAGTTTTTCTTTATTAGTTCAATAATACCAGTATTTTAAATAAATAGCAGGATTCAAAATGATAGTTTTAATAGTAAAATTTAAGGAAAAATAAGTGTTGACTACTACCTTCAAAGCTGGATGCCTGGATTCAACTAGAAATGGGGATATATCAGGTTTATTGATTATTTTCAACTGGAGGTCTGGAAAGTAACACTACATTCTTGATATACATTAGCGGAAATAAATCCTGCGTCAGACGCGCGGGCGCCCCGTCCAGACGCACGGTGTTTTTCCCCTGCGTCCCCTGCGTCCTGTGCATCTGGTCTTGTGTTGCAACGGCCAGCCGCATCTGTTGCGTTCTCCTTTTCAACCCCCAGTTTATCCCGTCATCTGCGACGCCTTCCACGTCCGGCCGTCCTGACGCCGTCCCCACTCACCTCCCATATTTCATTCTATTCAGATGCCCATATCCACACCTTCTTTCTCCATCCTCTTGTAATGCGTTTGGCATATCTGCTTGTCTCAGGGCGGCGATACCATGTTTTGATACCAGGCATCCCCCCGTCTGGTTCACGTCATCCCATCCTCTGGCGTCTGGACTCGGTCCACATCTCCCCTGGGAGCCTCTACCTCACTGGGAACTCCTGACACCGCACTTCTACTTTCAGAATTGGGTCCTACCGCTTTCAGGACTCTGTATCTCATATAGGCTTCCATTTGCCGCCACTCCATTGCCACTGGGAATGTCAGATCTCAATCAAGTTTGTTTCCTTTTTATGACTTCTGAATCTATTTACATTATGCTATCTACAGAGGGTTACAACTCCAAGAGCTTCCCGTTATGTGATATCCACGCCATAGCCCTCCTTCTCGCCCTTCTCTTGCCGTAAGCGCCTAAGTCCTATATGTTGAATGCCATCAATTCCTAGGTGTCCCAGCCCCACGCCCATACTATGAGAACAGGATGCAAAAACCGGTTTTGGCCCTGCGCCGCATCGTGCTTCCCGTGGGATCGAATACTGGCTGAGGGATTTGCCAAATCGTTCCATATATTTCGTTGAACGTCCGTAAATTGATCCGACTATTAACAAGCCAGCGCTGTTCCGCATTCTGGATCAAGTCCGCCAAGCCGGTAATGGTGCCAATATCTACTATGGTAAATCTTCGGGCACCCTGCGTCAGCTGTACGGTGATGAGATGATGAAACATGGATGGGCATCCCGAGTTAACTACCCTGAGCAGTTGGACATACGCGAGTCGGTAAACCCTATCGCCCTGTATGCAGTCTCGGAGTTTGAAGAGCGCCACAAGTTTTCCCGGCAGGCGTCCTCTTAGCGCACCATACATCTCCTCCCCACCAGTCTGTACCCAAACCCGATCATTGCGGCTTCCCTGTTTCCGGAACGGCTCATCTCCTGTGGATCGCGCCCAGTGTATGTCGTAAACATCTGTTTCCTGAAACGCCAGAACAGGAATTTCAAGTTGTGTTAGGAGCTCGACCAGAAGATACCAGAGTACCACAGGATCTTCTGGAAGCTGGCAGTCTAGGAGTAGGCCTTGACGGCTATATCGAATCAATTCCCCAGAGAGGTTCTCAATCGAGATACCCAAGACGTTGCAAAAATCTTAAGCATCAGAAACATTAGCACAATGTCCTCTCAGGACCCTACGGCGGGTCTCTGGTACGGATAGTGGGCTCGCTGGGTCCAATAGTTTACCAACGTCAGCTGGGATATGGGCCCCACGATGTCGTAGGAAATCTAAGTTCAGAAGCCGCATTCAGATGGAGTGTTGTCGGCCATAGCTGTGGAGTATCGGCCGCACAGCATCATTTTTATTCGAGCGTCACTATCCGTCTTTAATCTGTTCCTTATGGGCCAGCTCCCCAAACTCGGTAGAATACATTGGAATGTTGCCAAACTGGGTTACATGATCACAAAAGTGAGCAAGTAGATGCATATTGATAAAATGGAAACGACTTTCCGTATGGATCAAGTCCAAATGCTGGTTGTCTTCAATCTCACATTGCTGCACTCGCCTCTAGAGCTGGTTGGATTTCGCATGGGCTGGTAATTGAGCTACGGCTGTTTTGCGTTATTCTCTCCATTGCTCCTGAACTTTTCCTTGTATGCGTTTTGATATCCGAAACTCGAGGAAAACATCCTTCGTCGCATGGAACCGGTTGAGATAATTTTGTATATAACCTAAAGTCTTCTGTGTATGGCTTCGGTATTGCGCCATTGAACAGAAATCTAGTAAATATCTAACGCACGCCAGGGTATGTTTGAAGGGCCCTACTTGTGTACTGTTGGGTTGTCTCAGCACCATGGCAAGCACTCCTAGAAGACAGCGACCCAGGTTCCTCATCTCCTTTCCTTGCCATTGCGTAACCTCGCGGTACGCTTTTTTCGGAACAAAGAATCCCGGATACGGTGGTAAAGCCTTCCAGGCGTCGTCGAAAGCTTGACTTTGTGCGTGTTTCTTGAGAAATGATTGAACCCAGTCCATCATGTGCTTAAATAGTCCCAAGTAAACTGTATGGAGCAAATCTGCTTTGTATAGATCAGGCACCGAAACACATGGAAGCCCATGAAAGACGTTTCGTCTAATCTTGATGCCAAGACTCTCAAAGGTGCTATTGATGTCATCGGCCACGGAGTCTGTTCCATGATCCAGGCTTCCTTGTTGTAGTCATTCGTATGTCGCGTAATCCCTCGTGGGATACCCGTTTTGTATCAAGGATCCTAACCTATCTGGAGGCACCTCGCACTTCGGACAGGCATTGGATTTTACTCCTTGTAGGGCCACATTTTCCATATGATCCGCCGTCCAAGCCAACAATATAGGGAAGCACCTCCGGACTCTCCCATCTGCGCAGTCGACCGGGACCCCTGCTTGTGCTGCATCTTGCAAGAGCTTAAATATGAGCTGGAATACACCTTCTAGCATATCCGCATTGATTTGTCGCTGGAGTTCATTTACGGAAGCAGAGTTTGCCAGTTTAGGGGGCACAGGCAAGAGAGCGAGAAGGAGAACTGCCATTGATCCAGGTCAGTTACGCCTGGTCCACGGCAGATTCCCAACCATGATATATGCTGGCCATGCCTTCTGGTCACCAGAGAAGTTACTGAGGTGCGTCTGATCCGACATCCCAATAATGGGGACGACTGTGGCACCACGTAGAAGGGCGTCCTGAGATCTGTTAGCTTGAGCTCCCGCCAACAGTAGTTGGGTAACAATGTGGCACTGTACTTGGATGTCCCACCACCAGTCGGCGGTATGCATTTCAGCATATATCCTCTGACCGTTGGCATCATATTCACGCCGCGGCACGTATACGAGATCATCAGTATATGTGATCTAGCGCAGAAGATATCTGACACAGTCCAGGACATTGCGATAGAAAAAGGGCAATCTTCTTGTACCATCGTCAACTTGGCCTTCGAACCATTGCAGATAAGGACCGTATAGATTTAATTGCCGAAGGCGGGCCTCCAATATATACAGCGAGGTGAAGCCTGCCAAGGCGGATGTGCCGAGACCTGTTGAAAAGTGCTGGTTGATTCGTGACTTCGGGACTTTAGACTGAATAAACCAGGATGCGAGTTTGAACTCATGTGGTGTAGAGAATGGGGCCCATGGGTCCTCAGACAGATTATTGAGTTCTTCTTCAAATCCCTTCATGTCCCCAATTGATTGCCCAGTGCCTGGATAATCCACTCGTTGAGTGGCTGACGAAGAAACCATATCAACGTCGAGTGGCTCTGTATCAGACTCACACGCACCGTTTAATCTACTGGAATCGGATCTGCCGCAGCTCACTTCAGATTTGTAGTCTGAATCAAGCTGTTCTTTCTCACCGTTCGCGTCGTCTTGGTTAGGTACGTCTGCTTCGCCGCTGCCGACTTGAGTATGATCTGTGGGGGCAATGCGCCGCACACTAGACGCGAGAATAACATCTAAATTTGAATGCGCCGTTCGGAGGTGTTTCTCAAAAGGGCCTGCACGAGCATACTGGCGGCGACAAAAAGAGCACTTCATAGGCATGGCGATTGGGAAGCCAGCAGTTGAGGTAAATTTTGAATAGGTCTAGAGACGCGTGACGGGGTGATTACTCGTAGGGATGCTGGCAGATGGGAGTTTAGGCGCTTGTCACTTCTGGAAATACCGCTCGTACAGGTTCCGGTCTAGTGCGCTGAATCGCGATATCAAGTAGGAGCAAGTGCATGTTCTTTCTAGCGACTGAGTTTCATTAGCACTAGTAGTTCCTCTGAGTTAATACTCTTGATTATAAATACCTATCGCATAGTTTGATTATCCAACTTTCATCCCGTGCCAGCCACAACGTCCCGAACGTGGAAATATAATTCCCAAATTGTTGAAAAACAAGTGGCTTTTCATGTTGACTGTCGGGATTTCTGATTAATAAAGTGAACTGCCCACCCCGGAATAATGCCATACTACCAACTATTTACACTTATTCCTAACGCCCACAACACTCAAAACCTCCAACCATTCCACCTATTAGAATAAAGCAAGACGACATGGCGCAGGCCCCCATCAACTTCCAGTATATCCACATGCCCAACTTCGCTAAGGGAAAGAAGAAACATCCGAGTCCCGCAAGTCAAGCGTACGTACTTCCTGCGAATTCCCTTTCTGGAGAGGTTAACGCTCAGCGCTCTGTTAGTCGAAAAATCAGCGAGTATAAGACGTCTCTTGGCTTCGCAGATAGTGTGCAGGGGAAGACGCTATATATGACGTGGCGATCAACCATCAAAAACCAGTGGCTAGCAAGGAACTTTGTCAATATCCATAGTTTCCCAAGTAATGATTTCTGCCAGATTGTGGAGGGGATAAGGAGATTGCATCCAGCCTGTGATTCCTTGATCTCCGCACAAGCGGCAAATGACTTACCCAGGATTCAGGAGATCGATGAAGCCATTGTCCAACTAGCTAAGGACGCTGGTAAGAAGTACGAAACCACACTTCTCAGGAGTCCTCCAGGTCATGCGGCTGTGGGCGCCCCCGGAACAGTGCCCGGGAGCCTGATCGTGGACGCAATCTTGCTTCCACCCGGGGCCCCAGCCCACTGGAACCCTACTCTGCCGAGACCCTTCATGGGCCAACCTGTCAAGGTGGGCAAAATCCTGTTTCATGTCCCAGCGCCCAAAGGTGGCCCGGCAGAATCGGAATCTCAGATTCTGCCTCAGAGTCCAGTTAAAAAAGGGTTTCCCGTACCCCTGGAATCACAGAATCTGTCTCAATCTCTAGTTAGCAAAGCAGTTCTGGCATCCGAGGGAACCCAGAATCTTTATCAAGCTCCAGTTAGAAAAACAGCTCCACTGCCCCCAGAATCCTGGAATCCGACTCCAGTTAGCAATGCAGTTCTGGTGTCCCAGAATCACAGAACCTGACTCAGACCCAAGTTAAAAACGCAGTTCAGGCGCCAAAGCGAATGCACAAGGTGCTCCAACATCCGGTATTAGGAGGTAGAGGTACTACCATTGACAACGGTCCTCGATCCCTTTCTGTGCTAACAAGTTAGTGCTTATAAAAACTCCCAATGACGATATTAAAACTCAAGCATACTAAGAAAATATAGATTGGAATGCACTACTTGGGTGCCCTCGGGCGGTGCGTATTGTCTGGGTCGAGCCGTCCATCAGGGGCCTCGGGCTGCACGGCACCCAAAGAATGTTAGCACGTACACCCCTCAACTACCACTTGCTTTATTGACATCCACCATATATTACAGGCGTAGAGTTTGCAGCGTTGGATACATATGTCTTCCAGGGGGTGTGTGCTATGATCCTGAGATGCCTACCTCTATCCAGGGTCAGGTACATACTAGGCGCCACTTGTGACGGACGTCAGATGCTCTGAACGTCCCTGGAGAGTCCTCTAAACGAGCTCGACTTTGTTTTTATTGACAATAATGAGGCCGTCAGACCATGGCTTCTCTCGAACCCCGTTCAGGATGACCCTCTAGATCTCCTAGTCTATTCCTACTGTCAGTCCAATGACATAAGGCCTGACAGCCAACCATTGCAGGCACACAAGTATCTCGAGGAAGATGCAGTTGAGCGTTGAGGTGCTGGTGTATTCTCCACCCACCCAGGGAGTTCCAAGGTGGGGAAGCGCAGCACTGATTATGATCCAGCAAACATGTCGGCAGACAGGCGGCAGAGATCGCGCTGCAGATCGGTACATGGTGACGACGAGTTGGACGACGACAAGTGAAAGTGAGAAAACAGCCAACATTCATGTTATGTTTACCTGCAGAGTGATCCTAGATGAATACCACATTACTGACTTTTCGAGCATACTAGTATGGTTGAGCTGTTACAGTGAATTGTCAGTATTTCGTCCTGCCAGTATGTTTGCTATGTCAATATTTTCATCAGTTCACTTAGGTTGTATCGGTTGGACGTAGGGTAGGCGGGATTTGGCGTCCCGAGCTGCTAAGTACGAGTGGGTTAGGTTTTCATCACAGTATTTCGTTCGTTTCATGGCTTTGCGACTTGTGTTGCGGCTTGAAAGCTTATTTTGTAAACATGCAAAAACCACAGCGGGTGCGTCACACGATCCCCAGTAGAATCAGTGTTAAGAGATCTATATACATTCAATTGAGAGCTATTCTGAAGAACTTTATTTGTCGTAGCTAGTGAGTAGCTCGTTAAGCTATAGGGATAAACGCTGCGGCGTCAAACAGCTCTCAATAGACATCGCGTATTTGTATGTACACATAAGCTAAAAACACGGCGGGGCGTCACACGACCCCCCATAGAATCAGTGTTAAGAGATCTATATACATTAAATTGAGAGCTATTCTGAAGAACTTTATTCGTCATAGCTAGTGAGTAGCTCGTTGAGCTATAGTGATAAACGCTGTGGCGTCAAACAGCTCTCGATGGAGGTCACGTATTGGTATGTACATATGAGCTAAAAACACAGCAGGGCATCGCACGATCCCCAGCAGAATCAGTGTTAAGAGATCTATATACATTCAATAGAGAGCTATTCTGAAGAAAATTATTCATCGTAGCTAGTGAGTACCTCGTTGAGCTATAGCGATAAACGCTGCGACATCAAACAGCTCCTGATGGACATCGCGTATTGTATGTCTGTACACATAAACAAGAAACATGGCAGGGCGTCGCACGACCCCCAGTAGAATCAGTGTTAAGAGATCTATGTACATTCAATTGAGAGCTATTCTAAAGAACTTTATTCGTCATAGCTAGTGAGTTGCTTGTTGAGCTATAGCGATAAACGCTGCGACATCAAACAGCTCTTGATGGACGTTACGTATTTGTATATACACCTAAGTAAAAATACAGCGGGGCACCGCACGATTCCCCATAGAACAGTCTGAAGAGATCTATATACATTCAACTGAGAGCTAATCTAATAGTACGTCGCACAGCAACATCTTGCTTCTTCTCCTACACCCATATCCCCTCGCCCTACCAGGGGTATCAGAAGCACCCCCCCTTTGCCCCATATATTTTGAAGAAAAAAAACCCCCCTGGTACGTCGCCAGACGTGGGCGATAGGAAGGCCCCTCCACCATAGAATTTTTTAAGAGAAAAAACCACCCTGCGTACCCTCGCCTCAGGTGGGCGATTGTTACAAACTCGACTTAGCGAGGATTAAGATAAGTTAAATTGTTAAAAGATCTCCTTAAGTTTTGTTATGTGCTTAACAGTTGTTTCACACTTAACTCGCTTCAAGAGTTATGGTTGTTTATATTTTGATTATTATGTTTGCGCTTGACGACTCACAGTTGTGAGTCACACGATGTTATGAGTTTCGCACATGACTCAAGTTATGAGTCATGGGTTTCACTCAGGTGACGCGAGTTGCGCACCTGATCTTATAGTTTGATTGCGTTTGATTTAGGTACGACTCATAGGAGTCAGATGATGTATTTCACATGACTCACAGTTGTGAGTCAGAGGTTAGGTGTGACTCATAGTTATGAGTCACCAGGGTTAGGGTTTCTCAAGGGAGGACTATATAAGGAGGAGGACCTAGCTAGTTAGTTAGTTCCTCACGCTTTGTTCTAAGGACTTTCCTACATATAAGAATATATCTTTATACCTTTATGTTACGCTAGGCAGATTGAAGAATGCCTAACTACCTACCATCTCGATAAGTAATCAAGATATTGGTACCTTCCTCATCGGCGTTACCTGGTCATAGTCAGTGGACTTCACGACATCGGTAATGTAGGCATCGGTCTAAGAACGATGAACGAAGTATTAATAGTCGTCACCTATTGGATCACGAGTACCATGGGAATAATCAAGTACCAGAGTTAGGATCGTTACATTACAACGCGTTTCTCTTACAATACTTGACGACAACAAAGAGATACGAACGACACTGACAAGATTAGAAGAACGACATTCGAATGGGTTTTCTTCAACAGCCAACAACACAAACGAACAAGAAAAAGCAAAAGCAACCAGACAAAGACCAGACCTCTTAATTGAGTACCCTGGTCAAAACAGAAAAAGACAGGAATTTTTGTTTTACGTTCCACCAAAGAACGAGAAGGTGAAAGGGGTGTGACTGAGGGGACCAGTCACAGGGGAAGAAAGGAGCTAGTAGGATGGACAGCTGGTCTGGACATCCTACTATAAGAGTTGAACAATATCAAACAAAGCGATAGCGGAGTGAAGATATTGGAGACTCTTATCCAATAGGTTGTGAGGACGAACATCGACGGAATGAAGAGAAGCGAAATGAAGGAGATGGAGTCCGAACAACCAAGATATTTTTTTCGTTTTGGATCTAGCCTCGGAGGACCTCGGCAGAAGGGGAGAGGGGCGGAAAAGTAAAAGAAAGCAAAGGTTGACCGCAACCGAACGACGAACAGTATCCACGATGCCTTAACTGTTCGGAAACGAGTCAACAATGCTGAAAGGGGAGGAGGAAGAAAGGAGCTACCAAGAAATTTTGGTTCCAAAATTGCCATAAGAATTTCGGACCAACAAGAGGTTGTGGAAAATGCGACTACACAACCAAACAACAAACAAGTAAAGGTTGACTGCAACCGAACGACGAACGATATCCACGATACCTCAACTGTTCGGAAGCAAGTTAACGATGCTGGGAAAAAACGATCAAGTTAGGATCGAAACGATCCTGCGGATCAAACAGCAAAGAAGAATCGCGATATACGATACGAAGAAGGTGAAGAAAAAGGCAAAGACGAAGGAAGGCGCGGAATGGCATAATGATAGAGATCCAAGCAAGAAAAGGAAACCGCACCATTGAATCTTAGCGTTCAAAGGCACTAGTACTTATAGACCTCGCAGTCAATAAGGAAAGCGGGAACCAAGTACGAATCAAAGAAGATCACACGATAATCCTACAGTCGGATAAGATGGAATACGACACAACGGATTCTTCCAAATGAATCAAAGAAGATCACACGATAATCCTACGGTCGGATAAGACGGAACACGACAGAATGGATTCTTCCATATACAAACAAAACAATCACACGATAATCCTACGGTCGGATAAGACGGAACATGACAGAATGGATTCTTCCATATGCAAGCAAAACAATCACACGATAATCCTACAGTCGGATCAGACGGAACACGACAGAATGAATTCTTCCATATGCGAGCAAAACGATCACACAATAATCCTACCGACGGATAAGGTGGAATACAACAAGGGAGTCAAGAGAAAGAAAAGGTTATAAAAGAGGCAGGAAGGAAGACAAACGGAGAACTTGGAAACCATAAACCCGAACCTCCTACATCGTTCCTACTACCTCTCATACCTTACTCTCTTACTACTACTACCGCTCCAATACAACCATCCTCCACACCAAAAATCATGAAGTACCCCACGAACAAGAGGACTACTTTGGAGACCCGCAAGGGACCTCCCCGACCCCTCAACGAACACGCAGTCCTCAGCTGGACCGCCTGTTACGACGACGAGTGTGGCGTCCATCGGGATGCCAAAGAAAGACATACCTGGTGGCCACGCAAGCAATCAGCCACCACGAATGGAAAAGGGGAAGATTGGAGGGAGGCGTGGGAGAAAGAGCCCTGGAGGCCGGAGGAGACCAAGGAGGAGGAGGTCCCCGAGGTCCAGAGACAAAGACGCCACGAGAAGGTGGCATGGGAGAAGTGTATGCGCAAGTTTTGCACATATCACAGGAAACAAAAAAGAGAAGCGCTGGTAGGCGCAAAGAGGAGGACACCCCCACCCACACCACGAACGAGCCCAAACAACTCGGGCTCCGAGTCAGAGAAGTCGGTCCACTGGGACCAAGAGGTGGACAAGGAGGAGTACCGATGAACGGTACGAAAGCTGAAAGCGAGGGTAAAGGCCCTCGAAGAACAGGTGAAAGAGCTCGGCTGGCAGAACCAGTCGAAAGGAAATATGTGGACGGAAGAGTAAGACCGATGGGACTCGGTCTTAGGGGAGAGAGGAGCTAATGTCACAAACTCGACTTAGCGAGGATTAAGATAAGTTAAATTGTTAAAAGATCTCCTTAAGTTTTGTTATGCGCTTAACAGTTGTTTCACACTTAACTTGCTTCAAGAGTTATGGTTGTTTATGTTTTGATTATTATGTTTGCGCTTGACGACTCACCATTGTGAGTCACACGATGTTATGAGTTTCGCACATGACTCAAGTTATGAGCCATGGGTTTCACTCAGGTGACGCGAGTTGCGCACCTGATCTTATAGTTTGATTGCGTTTGATTTAGGTACGACTCATAGGAGTCAGATGATGTATTTCACATGACTCACAGTTGTGAGTCAGAGGTTAGGTGTGACTCATAGTTATGAGTCACCAGGGTTAGGGTTTCTCAAGGGAGGACTATATAAGGAGGAGGACCTAGCTAGTTAGTTAGTTCCTCACGCTTTGTTCTAAGGACTTTCCTACATATAAGAATATATCTTTATACCTTTATGTTACGCTAGGCAGATTGAAGAATGCCTAACTACCTACCATCTCGATAAGTAATCAAGATATTGGTACCTTCCTCATCGGCGTTACCTGGTCATAGTCAGTGGACTTCACGACATCGGTAACGTAGGCATCGGCCTAAGAACGATGAACGAAGTATTAATGGTCGTCACCTATTGGATCACGAGTACCATGGGAATAATCAAGTATCAGAGTTAGGATCGTTACAGCGATAAGGGCAATAAGAACGCCCCCTCCCCCCCCCTCAACCCTGGCCCTCTGGGGTATAAAAGAAGGGTCCTCACTCCTCGTTCCTTCCTCCTTCCTCCCATCCTCCTCCCACACACCATGCCCTTCCCTCCTGCCCGGCGCCCCACACACCAGGGACCCCAGATGCCCAAACCACCCCCCCCCCCACCTCCCAACTTATTTCTCTTGAACCTTTTTCTTCTCTTAACCTCCCGGGACCCCAGAGGTCCAGCGACCCTCGCCCCACCAAACATCTTCCTCCTCCTCCCTCCCAGGTGCCTCGGGAGTCCGACCACCCTCCTGCAAACCACCCAACCTTTTTTCTCCTAAACCTTTTTTTTTTTAAACCCCTCGACGCCCAGTGACAACCCCCGAGGGGCAATAGCACGGGCCGGTAAGTATAAACAAACTCCCAGAGGTGATTAACTAGCAATACTAATAACCATTTCATATAGACGCCCAACAACCACTGCCCCCCCACCAAGTATCTTCCTCCTCATCCCTCCCCGGCGCCCAGGACATCCGACCAGCCCCCCCCCTCACCTTCAAACTTTTCTCTCTTAATGCTTTTTTTGCTCTTAAGCCCCCGGACCCCAGACGTCCAACAACCTGCCCCCCCCCCCTCCCCATCAAATGTTTTTTTCGGCCCGCTTCCGGATGTAATGGACAAGGACTGAGAGTCGGGTAGCCCAAGGCACACCACGACAGGGACGGGCTAGAGTTCGGAGGCGAGGCCTAGAGATAGGTGTACAACCGAAGCGAGTTGCACGAGGTTCGGGGTTCAGGGGTTCAGGGTCAGGGGTTAGGGGTTCACGGAGGACGCGAAGTAGAAGAGAGTGTAATTCCTAGGTACAGGTGTCCAAAGGAGCTTACCAGATTGCATAAAGAACATGAAATCTAAGGGGGCACACCCCCTTATATAGAAAGAAATCCTCCCCTGGTCTCTAATACAAAAGACACCCCTTGGCGTCGCCCGCAGCCGTGATGTCTCCACCATATTCCGCCAAGTTCCGTCACGCGGCCACATGTCCCAATCAAGTACCAAAGGAAATCCCTTGCATAGTAACCAGGAAACCCCAACCAATGAATGCAACCAAAACCCCTATGCATATTCCGTCTCCATAGTGGGGTGACCGTGACACTAGCTCCCCTCTCCGACGCCGAAGTTCCTTGAGTTAAGTTACTTAGGTAAGGGTCCTGGCTTGTGGGGGTAACGTTCGTGAAACTGATCCAACGCCTGGAGCCCATTGACAGAGTTAGCCGGTTTCCAGGTAGCCTCCACATATCCTTTCCACCGGATAAGGTATCGTAGGCGGTTGCGGATGAACTTGGCATCCAGGACCTCCTCCACTTGCCATTCCTGTTCACCCTCTACCTCCACAGGTGGCGGTAGACGTATTTCCTGGCTGGGGAGGGGATTGTGAGAAGCGAGATCCAAAAGGGAAACATGGAACACATTATGAACCTTCATGGTAGAGGGGAGATCCAAACGGTAGGCATGGGTGCCAATCTGGGCGAGGACAGGGTAAGGACCGAAACGTTTGTCGTCGAGCTTTAGGGAGGGTCGTTTAGTGCAGATATTCTTGGCGTTCAGCCAGACACAGTCCCCAATCTGGAAGTGAGGGGCTGGGAGCCTCCCTTTGTCGGCATATGCTTGTTGTCAATCTTGGGGAAAGGCGATCTCGGCTTTGAGGTGGTTGTGGATGTCTTTGATGCAGTCCACGAAGAGACCGGCTCGGGGCTCATCAGAGGTTTCGTCAGGTGTGTCTAAGAAATCCACATGAGGGTCGTAGCCATGGTTAGCAAAGAAGGGTGACAAACCAGTAGACTCTGAGGCGTGATTATTAGCTGCAAATTCTGCTATAGGGAGCCAGAGGGACCAGTCGTCCTGTTGATAGTTAACGAAAGCCCGCAGGTATTATTCCATGATGGCATTGACACGTTCCGTTTGGCCGTCTGTTTGGGGGTGGAAGGCTGTAGCCATCTTTCGTTTGACCTTTAGCCTTTCACATACAGTTCTCCAGAAATCAGCGGTGAACTGGGTGCCTCGGTCAGAAGTTACTGTCTGGGGGAGCCCATGATGTTTCCAGATGTGGCGGAGGTAAAGGTCGGCTAGGGTAGGAGCATCGATAGTGGTGCGGCAGGCGATCAAGTAGCGCATTTTGGACATCCGGTCTACTACCACCAGGATGGCGTTGTTTCCCTGACTCCGTGGCGGCCCCGTAACGAAGTCCATGCATATATGTTGCCAGGGGTGGTCAGGTATGGGCAGCAGGCGCAGGATGCCAAAAGGCGCATGTCGGGAGGTGTGACCTTGTTGACACACATGACAGTTGGCCACAAAACGTCCGATATCCCATCTCATACCACGCCAAACGTAACGTCGGGACATCAATTCGTGGGTTTTGGCGCGCCCTGGGTGTCCAGCAGAAGGCCGATCGTGGGAATCCGGTATCAGCCGTAGGCGTAGCTCATCATGCTGGGGAATGTAAATCCGATCACGGTAGAGTAGCTTATCTCTATCGCGCCTGCATTCGTTCAGTGATAGGAGCCAGGAGTGTCAGTCACCCTTGTCGAGGGCGTGGAGTACCTGGATTGGAATCGTGTCAGTTGCATAGGCCTTTTTCCAAAGTTCTTCAATAGGGGACGCTCCAGTAGGAAGCGTAATATTTGCCAACAAACTCAGAGACTGAGACTTTAGCACCACTTGGGTTTGGTGGCTCTTTCGTTCCTCCTTCTTCTCTGGTGTCTCGCCTTTCATCCGGTTTAACGCATCAGCCTTGCCATTTAACTTCCCAGGTTGGTATTCGATCTGGTAGTTGAACTGGGACAGGAATTCCGACCTACGGGCCTGTCGGTTGTTCAAAAGTCTCTGGGTAGTGAAGTGCTTGAGATTGAGGTGATCTGTCAGGATGGTTGCCCGTCGTCCCAGTAGGTAGCATCGCTATTCCTCAAAGGCTCTGACGATGGCCATGAGTTCCTTGTCGTAGATGTCATAGTTGCATTCCGCAGGACTGTATTTGCAGGAGTAAAAGGCTACAGGATAGAGGCATCCACTGTCATCCTTTTGGGACATAACACCAGCGGAGATGAAGTCGGAGGCGTCGGTTACGATGATCACTTCTTTGTGGAAATCGAAGTGAGCCAGGACAGGAGTGGAGGTAAATGCCTTCTTGAGCCTTTCGAAAGCTCGTTGACATTCAGGAGTCCATATGAAGGGTTGGTTCTTTTTGGTCAGGGCGGTGAGGGGGCGAGCCAGGCGTGAAAAGGCGCGGATGAACCTTCGATAGAAGTTGCCGAAGCCCAGGAAAGCTCGCACATCGTGTACCCGGTCAGGTACTGGCCAAGTGGTAATGGTTTCCACCTTGGCGTTATCCATCCGAATGCCTTCAAAGCTGATGATGAACCCTAGATATTCGACATGAGTGACGTAGAATTCACATTTTTGTGGTTTGAGCTCAAGATCGACTTCTTCTAGGTCTTCCAGTACCCATCGTACATGTTCGACGTGTTCTTCCTCGGTCTTGCTATAAACCAGGATGTCATCGAGGTAAGCTGTGCAGAACCGGTCCAGCCCCTTGCGGAGCACTTTGTTGATGAAAGCTTGGAAAGTGGCGGGGGCGTTGGTGAGGCCAAAGGGCATTACATCGGAGTCGAACAGCCCATAGCGCGTACGAAAAGCAGTTTTCCAGAGGTCTTTGTTCTACATCAGGATCTAGTTGTAGGCGCCACGAATATCAAGCTTAGAATATATTTTGGCTTCCGCAATGTTCATAAAAGTCTCGGTTAACAGGGGGAGGGGACCATGGTCCTTGATAGTGCCTTCGTTTAGTCCACAGTAGTCAACGCAGAGGCGGAGGGTGCCGTCTTTCTCTTTGATGAACAGGACCAGGAACACCGCCGAGGAAGTAGAAGGACTGATAAAGTTCTTTTCTAAGTTTTTGTCAATTCATCCCTGGAAGGCAGCCAGTTCCGGCAGAGACAGATTGTAAAGGGGCCCAAACGGTGGGGTAAAGCTGGGCGTGAGGGGTATCTTGTGGTCTACTCCAGGCCGACTAGGAGGTAATTAGGTTTGTTCCTTTTCCAGGAACACTGGTAGGAAGTCGTGGTAGATGGGGAGAACAATCTCTTTAACTTCTTGTTGTTCTAACACCGTATGGTCGAGGGCGCGTTGAATGGCATAAGCTTTGAGAAAGTACGGGATCTCATACTCAATTCCTTGGGTGCCTGTTACGTCGGCGGTACAGTGTTCAAGGCAATAGTCGGATTCGAAGGTAATAGTGTTGGAGGCGAAGCGGATGGTGACATCATGTTGTTTCAACCAAGGGATGCCGAGAGTCAGGGGGTAGCCGCCCAGTTTGGTGATAAAGGCAGGGACGGATTCTTTGTGATCGTTTATCTTCAGGTCGAAACGTGCGATATGGGTAATGGCTCCAGAGCTGATAGGTCTCCCATCAATGAAAGAGAGGTGTACAGGCTCTTTGAGTTGGGTCAAGGGAAGGTGGTGACGGCTAGCGAAGTCTTTATCCATGAAGGCATATCCAGTTGCTCCAGAATCGATTAGGGCGTAGGCTCAGATTACATGTTGGTTGTCTATGATGTGACAGGCAACTACCAAGTGGTTATCCTCAATTCAATTTTCCATTTCATCCAGAGATAAACTAGAAATAACTAAACAAGGAGAAGACTTAACATGTCCTATGTCAGTGCCGGAGGCTGCACGTGGGACCACTAGTTTTCCGACTCTTCTTGGGCAGGGAGGGGCTCCTCAGGAGTGGGGACAGTATGGGTGCTGGCCCCTTGCATAGGGCGGGGTCCCTTATTGGGACAAGCGCGAGCCATATGTCCATGCCCTCCACAGTAAAGGCAGAGGCCGCGGTTGATTCGGTCTTGCCTTTCGGCAGGGGTGAGTTTCCGACGACCTGCGGAGAGGTCCATGGGGCCGGAGGCAGTACCAGTAGCTGTGGAGGAGGAGGCAGGCGGAGCCGCTGGGGCACGAGGGGTGGCAGGGGTTGAGGATCTCCAGGAGGTTGAGGAGGAACCTTTCTTTTCGGCGGCGCGGGCGCAGACATTGTTGTCAAGTTGTTTGAGGAGGGAGAGGTAGTCGTTCAGGGATTCTGGGACGGGGAAGACGTGTACCAGGGCATCCTTCAGCTCTGCACGGAGGGCTTGGTAGAGGGCGGTACGTTTGGCAGCGTCATTCCAGAGGGTATCAACAGCCAGGCGTTGGAAGTCGGCAAGGTATTCCACGAAAGGCTGGTTCTTTTGCTGGAGGCTCCTCAGAGCGCGTTCCGCTATTTGGACCCTGTTAGGATCACCGAAGCCCTGTTCTAATTCGGCGCAAAAGGCATTCATGTCCTCGAGGTTGATACGGTCGGGCAATACCAGGTGTTAGATCTGCAGGAAAGCACGTCCACGGAGGAGGCCAATGGCATAGCCAAGACGGTGTTGTTCGCTGGTGAACCGGTGGGCGTCATCCTGGAGTTTCATCCGTAGCTGGATGAAGAAGGGGCGGAGCTTTTTGGTAGTACCATCGAATTGCTCGCGGTCAGGGATCGAGACTTGTTTGTTGCCGCCAGCAGGGGCTGCGGCAACGGGGGCCGGCACGAGGGTGAGGGCAGTGTTCAGGGACGTGATGGTAGCGTTGGCCTGTGTGAGGCTGGCTTCCACTATGAGAAGACGGGCTTCCAAGCCCAGGTACTCGGTTCGGGCATCATCCCTTTCTTGGGTCAAGAGGTTGCAGTGTTGTTGTAGCTGCTGATATTGGGGGGCCTGTTCGGTGGCAGGAGGGGCAGGTAGTCCTAGTATCTGGTTGGCCAGATTTCTGGCGAGGGTGAACTGGTTCCGGACCTGATCAACAGAGTGTTCTTAGATATCTTGGTCGGTGAGGGCTCCAAGGGCCTGGAGGGGGCCGATGACCTCGGGGGTGAGCTGGGACATAGTGCGGTGTGGGTTGGGTCCTGGTAGATGCAATCTTGTGTAACGGATAAGGACTGAGAGTCGGGTAGCCCAAGGCACACCACGACAGGGACAGGCTAGAGTTCGGAGGCGAGGCCTAGAGATAGGTGTACGACTGAAGCGAGTTGCACGAGGTTTGGGGTTCAGGGGTTCAGGGTCAGGGGTTAGGGGTTCACGGAGGACGCGAAGT
>LN890958.1:47901-86773 GCA_900010015.1 Tuber aestivum
GCGAGGCCTAGAGATAGGTGTACGACTGAAGCGAGTTGCACGAGGTTTGGGGTTCAGGGGTTCAGGGTCAGGGGTTAGGGGTTCACGGAGGACGCGAAGTAGAAGAGAGTGTAATTCCTAGGTACAGGTGTCCAAATAATATCTAAGTTCTTATTTTTACTCGCTACCGCCAAATCATGGCTTACGAACGAGCCCCCCCCCGACAGGAGCTTAACGCCGGTCGGGATCCACCGATGGGACTGGGGCCCTGCTACCCCCGCTAAAAACAGGCAACTAAATACAAGATACCATAACCTCCAAACCCAAACCATCCTGACCCGTTAGAGATACTGAAGACACCCCACAAGCCAACACCCCCGTGAGCAAGCAACACACGAAAGCTAAATACAGGTTCATCAATAGTACGGTACCCACCCGCCCCACCTAGCCAGGCCACGGGAATCCCAGCACAATCAAAAATCACTACCACTGGCAGTCAAACTCCAGTCTCGCACCAAAATTCCTCATAATATCATAACAAAATAAATCCACCCGGCACAACCCCACCCGGCACCCAAAAAAGCGTTCCAGTACTAGTCCCCTAGGGGCCATGACAGAGGGGCGGTACAAAACCAGTCTCCCCTAAGCAATCAGTCGAGGCAGGCCAAAGCCAAACCCCTTGCACCATAATAACTAACCCGGGACACCCCTAGGGCCAGCCTTCCCATTATAGGTATCCCAACCTACGCAGAACCATCCATATCCACCTCTTCTTCATGTTCCTCCGAAACCTCAGATTCTTGGGTATCTGGACGGGGGCGAGAAGGGCAAACAGGCCAGTGGGATTCATGTGGGCCATCACAGTTCACACACCTGGGTGTAGTATGACTGCAGGGACGGCCGCGAAGACGACAGGTAGCGGTGGGGCAGGAGTGATCCCCAGTAGAGAGAGGGAGGAGGCACCAATGGCAGGAAGCAGGAAAGGTGCATTTAATGCTGTGGTGGCCAAACTTGTGACAGTTGGCACACTGGGTATATTTGTTGAAGAGCAGGCGACGCTCGGTACGGTAGGTATTGGAGAAGGCGGAGAGGCGTTTGCCAACAAAGGAGGGAGCCTTGGGTCCAGTGATGGAAATAACCACAGTTGAGGCAAGTTTGCCGATGCGTGCTAAATCAGAGATAAGCCATCTTGGCTGTTCAGTAAGGGACAAGCCAGAGTTGAATGTGGTGAGTTCTTGGGCAAGTGATGCCAGAGAGGTGGAGGTAGCAATGCCATGCACCAGGAGCTGGGTGGCAGGGGTGTCGAGGTGGACAGTGGAGGCACCAGGAATGAGGTGCAAGAAGGTGCCAACTTTGCTGTTGACAGTCGTGGCTCTGATGGTGTCCATGGGAGTAAGGGTAACGTGTCCATCCCAGAAGGAGACAGACTGGATAAGAGTAGAGGCCAAAGCCTGGTTGATGCTGTCACGTAGCTGTACAGCAGTGGAAGTAAGGGGGGTAGCGTCTTGTTTAACGATCAGCCGACGCTTGCGCATGGTGAGGCCCTTTTTCTCTTCGGTAAGGGGCTTAGCCGAGGTGGAGGAGGGTTTGGCTGGCTTGGGGCCAGGCTTTGTAGGTTTCTGGGAGGGCTTTCTTGCCCTCCTAGCGATGGTAGCCCACGAAGGAGGGGCTGTTGGGCCAGGAGGTTGGGCATGGGGAAGGGTAGGAGGTGGAGGAGGGACAGAGGGTTGCTCTGTAGTATTGGTGGTAGGGGGTGCCGGCGGGGCAGTGGTGGGAGCAGGCTGAGAAAAAGCGTAGCCACGAAGGGTGTCTAGTTCCTCAGTAAGGGCGGCGATGTGCTCGGTTAGCCCATCGGTCGCTTTCCTGTAGTCTTGGTGCAAGATTTGCATCATATGGATCATAATGGGAAAGGCTTTTGCAAAATTGAACGGTGCTTCAGTCTTCTCTGCCTCTGCCAACTGTTTAAACATTTGCATGAAGGCGCCGTTAGGAGCTGCAAAGTCTTTGTCTGAATATTGTATAGTCGAGGTGGTACCACTACATGGCCGTTTAAGCGAGGGGGGGCCCTGAGGCCGAAAGATAGGTGATAGCCCACTCTGTGAAGCCCCGTCAGGCTGCGTGGGAGGTTGCGGAACGAGAGGAAGAGAAGACTCCATGATGGAAGTGATGAAGGGAAACTTTGACCCCGGTCGGGCCAAAGAAAGATATCGTGGTGGAGAAGATAATTCCCTGGCACGTAAGAAAGGGTGTCCAAATTCAATCTAATTTTATTTATACTCGCCACGCCAAAACATGGCTTATGGTCGAGCGATCATCCTATCATACACCTACCATAAGGGCAGGGGAGCCTCCGGCGGACCACAAGCGGACCGGCACAGCGCTCGAAACCAACTGCCTGGGGCCGGGATCCCCACAATACACCGGCACGCGTAACAACAATATACAAGACCAAGAAACCTCCGAACCCATACCATCCAGACCCGTTAGCGACCCTGCAAGAATACCACAAGCCAACACCTCCGCGAGCGAGCAAACACGAAAGCTAAGTACAAATCCATCAACAGCCCCGATCACCCTCGCCCCAACCGACAAACCGACACCCAACCCAACGGCAACAGAGCGACCGAAGTCCTTGGTACCGCTAAGCGAGGGGAAGGTAGTTATGGCCCGCGACCAGCACAAAAAATAAAACAAATCAAAAATATCAAATCCGGCCTGAATACCGTCCTGTAATCCCAACAAAATAAACCCTCCACAGTAGAAAATCCTCACGCCGCAGAGCCGACCGCCCGCCAGGAGGAAACATCGGGTGCAGCACCAACACCAACCCACGTGACCCAGTCAGGTCCCCAGCCACCGAGGAGGAATGCCACACTTGCAATGGGTGTGACCGCCAAGCCCCAGTGTCAGCCAGGTTCCCAACCGGGCCGGCACATACCAGCCCCCACCAGGGGAGCCGAGAGCCAATCACCCCACACCACCCCAAATAATCAGGGGGGCGGGAAGTTCTCAGGGTCAAAGCCATCCCCACCCCACGTAACGGGCGAGGAGGAGACCCAAAAGACACTATAAATGCAAGCGAACGGACTATATCGCGAGAAACGGGCGGACGTAGGAACGATGCGAGGTAGACGAGCGACCGAGCGTGTCGAACCTAGAGGTACAACCGAAAGCCGAAGCCCTCAGCCAACCGAGGACAAAGGATGTCAGCACCAGAAAACCCAACGCTATCCAGTCTCAGACCTGAGACCCGTAGGAATCAGAGACGCAACCCCCCTATACCAACGCGACGAAAACTCAATCCTGCGAGGAGACGAGAACTTCAGGAGAGCCGCAACATCATCGTGAATCGAAGCGAAGGTCCAACTATGAGGAGACAACCGAAGTCATCAGAGGAGCCAGAGTATATTCCTGTGGGAAGCTCTTAGCAAAAGAAGGCGACCAGGCCCGCGGGCGAGGAAGAAAGGGTGTCCGAAGGAGATTACCAGATTGCGTAAAGAACATTAAATCTAAGGGGGCACACCCCCTTATATAGAAAGAAATCCTCCCCTGATCACTAATACAAAAGACACCCCTTGGCGTAGCGCGCAGCCGCGATGTCTGCACCATGTTCCGCCAAGTTCCGTCACGTGGCCACATGTCCCAATCAAGTACCAAAGGAAATCCCTCGCATAGCAACCAGCAAACCCCAACCAATGAATGCAACCAAAACCCCTATGCCTATTCCGTCTCCATAGCGGGGTGACCGTGACACTGGACCTCCGATGCCTTAGGCCAAGAGGCCCCGGGGGGCACTAGACAAGGGGAAGTAAGTATAAACAAACCCTCGCAAGTTCTTAGGTGGCAATACTAATAGCAATTTCATATAGACGTCCCAGTGACGAGCCCCCCCCTCCTGGTGAACCAGCCACCAAACATCAGAAAGATTTGCCTCGCACCGCCACTCAGGCGGTGGACGTTGAAAGAGCATAAGTTATTACCCAGAGGGGATGTCCTAAGGAGTTGGAGTGACACTTAGCTAATGATGAACTCGCAATATATATAGTCGTATTCGGGCATCTGGAGTGAACTCTCCATCTATGCCAGTGGTGGAAGACCGGAAGTAAGTAAAGTATAACCAATGCCTAGGAAGGGTAACCAAAGCTGACTAAAAATCTATCAGGGGGTGCTATGGCGATATCGCGTATGCGAAGAGTTGGTGCGGCTTCAGCGAGCCCCGCCGGCCCACTGGCGCCTATCTGACATGGCGTGAGCAAATCAAAGCTTACGCTATGACCCTCGCGTGGGATCCGACCTGGGCGACGGATGACCAGCTAGAGTCCGTCTTTGTTTTTGCCCGCTCCCGTCCCGCGGTGTCGACCCGCCTTGAGCTGGTGCAAACCAAGGATTGGGCGGAAGACGTCAGGGAGTTCAAATGTCAAATGAAGCTCTTGGTCAAGGACATGGCCAAGAAGCTTCCGGCGACGAACGAACACTGGGAGTTGGAGCGGGAGCATGATGCTGATGCTGAGGTCGGCCCGAGTAAGTAACTCCTCAAACTGATATATATAGAACCTAATACTTACTTTATTAGTGACCAAACCTGATCGGAGGTCCCCTTATTGCCCACGGGCAATCAGGGTCCACATCGTTCGTTGAACAGGTGCTGCTCTGGCTGAGCACCCAGTCCTGGGACACCGCTGGTACTCCACGGACCCGGACTAGGGGGTGGCCTGGGGGGTCCTGGAGTTACCGAGCATGCAAGACATGCTACGGGTGGTCCGGGGGCAGTGTGTGTAGGCTGAGATCGAGTACCCTCAGTACCTCATCGGCGCGACTGGTCAGGGCGCCCATGCTCTGCGCCGGGAGCCCTGCAAACCTCTCTCTCTGTCTGACCTGGTTTTTTTATACAGGGATGACGACATCCAGGCATGGCTCCTCACTAACCAGCAGGAGTCAAAAGACCCTCTGGGTCTCTTGGTGCTGGAGTCGCGTCAGGACGAGGGAGACGACCACGACCAGATGCCCGAGCCTGCCCATCGCAGACATCTCTTTTTCCCCTGGGATGTCTGGAACCCCTCGGCGCCAGCGGAGGTCCTGGAGGTGGAGGAGGAGGAGGAGGAGGAGGAGGAGCAGGAGGAGGAGGAGGATGAGGCGGTGGAGGATGCTGTGGTTGTTGCGCCCCTGGCAAGGAGAGCGATTGTCATCGAGGACGATCACCATGAGGCAAGTTCAGCATCTAACTTCTTTCGGTTACTAGAGAGTCAATCACTAATCATATATAGGATGGAGATAGCACCTCCCTGGGATCCGGGAGTGAGTATACTCCCCCGCGGCGGATCCCGCCGCAGTCCAGGTTTTCCCTATCTGCCGGCCCCTCACATGCCCCCCCTCCCTTGACGCCAGAGCCCCGAAGACTGACTACCCGGAATCCCTCCCCCCCAAGAAGGGCATCGGTGCTGGAGCCCTCGGAGGAGGAGAAACGGAAGTCCCTGAAGGTGCTGCTGAAGGACCGGCCATGGATGGCCCAGTTCATCCAAATGCCGCAACCTCCCCTCGCCCTCCCACAACCTCCGGCTCGCCCCCCACAACCTCCGGCTCGCCCCCCACAACCTCCCGCTCCCCCCCACAACCTCCGGCTCCCCCCCCACAACCTCCGGCTTCCCCCTCACAACCTCCGGCGCCCTCCCCATGACCTCCGGCTGCCCTCCAATGACCAAGATCCGGTAGAGCTAGTGGCTCCCGGGCAACTCGGCGCAGCACCGGCACACTTGATGGGGCAATGGACAGCCCTAGTGCCCCCGACACATTCTCACTGCCCTCTCCCTCCGCTAAGGTGAGGGAAAATACGACGGGTTGTGACGAATGTGAAGTCTAGACCCCGACGCGTTTGCTCCGCAGCAGAGCACGTTGCAATACCAACGCCTGATCTTTCTTTCGTCTCTTTAGGGTTTTTTTCTTTGCTTTGGTTTTCCGTGAGTTCCTTCATCCCCTTGCTTTTTTTTGCTATCATTGTTACCTTGCTTCCAGCCCCTTTTTCTCCTTTCCATTTTTGCATCTCGTACATATTCTTAATCCCCTTTTCTTGCTTCCGCATTCTGTATCGTTAGACCTCATTTTTTCTGGCGTCCGGGTTTCCTTTGCCCTGTGCATGGGCTTGTATTCTTAGTTAGCCCTCATATTCTTAGTTAGTTAGCTAGAAATCAAAATTTTAGCTTAAATCTGTTCCTGTGGCGCCCACTATCGCCGTTCTAGCTTGGCATCAAGAGTTTGCCTGTGGAGCGCTGCTGTGATTGGTTTACATGATGGAATCCTCCCAGCTGCCCAGCCTAGTGGATTCGGCGTCCGGCATTGAGGTTAGTTTCAACCAATCCCTTTTAGACATGGGCAGTTTTACTAAAGAATTCACGTCGCTACACAACATTTTTTCTGGCTAGATAGACTCCAACTCGTAGCAGTAGCACCCTTTTCATTTCTACAGCCATCTCACCAGGCTGCCAGTGTGATTCGGGGACGTGGAGAGTCTGGAGAAAGTTCAGAGAGAGTCTGGAGAAAGTTCAGAAAACGCATTTTCGTACCTGATTCTTTGCCTCCAATACCCAGTGATACCATGTGCTTCCCAACCCCTTTAAATGTAGTGTTTTGGTATAAGAACCAGCGCGTCGTTGGACGCAAGAGGCTTCTACGCCTACCCACCCTTATTCATACCTAAAATACCACCCCCCTATACTTTGAATCCTAACTTTGGTGCAAGAGACTGCAGGTAAGTACAACTACATCATGTAAAAGAATTCTCAGGCCGACTCCTGTTGTCAGCCAAACCCCCGAGTAGGCAATCCGAAGGGGCTCAGACGCAACGCCGGATCCAGGACGACGGCATTCAAAAAATCGAGACCGACAACCCAATAAAATGAAACACACAGCTCACTGAGTACAAGGCCGAGTGAGCGTTCATCACGTCTGGGTTCTTCTCTACCGCCAATTGCAAGCCAAGCAGCAAGACCACCAAAGCGTCCCCGGAAGATCACATCACAGACCACGGCATATACAAAACTAGAAACTAGATACAACGCACAACTCGATACAGAACCTGTATATGTATTTGACAATAGCAGTGATGAGTATCAAAATATGCCAGTATTTGAGGAATCTGAACCAGACATCGGACCTGATCCAGAAGATATTGAGATCGCTGATGGGACCACACCAGGGTGGGCTCGGGGAGCCCAATCTGGGAAGAGATAGGGGCAGGAACGCACGAAAACCGTGCGGATCTCAACGATGTCAGGATCACAGGACGTCGTGCATATCCGGCAAATGCCAGTGCTTCAAAGTTGTATAATTCGGGGCAGAGCGTATAGTCCTACGATCCTTCCATCATCAAGTTTAGCTCGTGATTCATCTCCAGCAGACACCAGATGGGCAAGGTATTCTGTTATCAGAAGTTCCAGCCCAGCAGTTGATCTGGGTACCCCTCAACAGGGGAAGAACCGGGGCAGAAATCCCACACGCCAGAATTTTGAGACCGGACCTGAACATCTGATACTAGAGATGGCCAAGACTTTGATTCTCCAGTACGCCCTTTTTGTTGACCCACTGCCAAATGTGGTTGCTTTGACGGCCAAGATACACAGCGTTTGGTGCGAGGCGCTGGATAAGACGTCAGAGCCTGCCGATATTGAGCCATCAGAGCATATTTTGAACCTAGTAAGTCAGCAATCAATGACCAGATGCTCTGCAGATTGTTAACAAAGATAGATACGACAAAAACACTCTGGGGTAAGGTCACAATACATCTACCATCTGAAGCATAATATTGTAAAGTTATACCAACTGCTACAGGACCCTGCAGCTGTCGAGTGCAGGGTTGAACTTGAATATCTCTTAGAAGGGGATCGGTTTATGTGCCACCCGGTCAGGTACGAGATTGGTCACTGGTAGCCGAATTGGTAGACCTTGGATTCCAGCTAACTCAGACTAAACTGTGCACAGAATCTCAGTTTCAGATTCCTTGCACCTCAGATCGCCGAGGCTATCTATGGCAAGTACTTCACGGAAAAGAAAATGCGAGGTATTCTAGAACTCGACTTTATAACACAGATCAACAGCACTATGGTGTGTTTGACTTGTACTATGATGTGCCATAGACTTAGGGCATGGCAGATGGGGGCTTACGTGGAACCGAGGAACTTCAAGCCTGATGTGGTAGGAGGTAAGATGCTCCCGAAACTTTTCATGCTGCGTTCGACACCGATCCGACTAACATGTCGCTCCTGCGCAAGACCTCTCTACGAGGTAGGTTCGAACGTGGCGGAAATGTCCAGTGTGGGTACAGGACAGGATTCTCGCAGGAATCCAATGGACTATCACCCAAAAGGTCGAGCAACAATATGGCGTCCAGGAAGATCGACGGGAAGGTTACGATCATGACTGAGATGCTGTTGCCGCGGAACTGGAGAACTGGAAATCCATGCAATCGTACCGGCAGCCCCGCCAGCAGATCTACACCATGCCTGAATCACCCGTGATATCACGACTAGTACGCAGAGATAGCCAGAATCCATCGCAAGACACTGATGTGACATGTGATTTTGGCCAGACATCGGGGAGCTCAGCGCTAGCGTTCCGACGTTGTGACCCAAGCAGCCAGGATGATACCCTAGAGTGCGGCATTGACAGATCATCTCAGGTGTCACGACTCTCGTTGAGTTTCGGCTATTCATAAGGCACGAAAGAGTCCCCAGTAGGCCTGTCGGGCAGTGGCGATTATGCAGCATTGGGCGTGTGAGGGAAGGGTGGGGATGTCCAAAGAGGAGGCGGGGGGTACTTCAGGAGAATTGACGAGGGGGAGAGGGTATTTTAGGACAATTGACGAGGGGGAGGAATACATGTAATAAGGGAATAAATTGCAGGGAGATGACGTGACACTGAACTCAATAGAGGTCATGTAGCTACTTGTACGAAACTTGAAGTTCATGAGGTAATCGTGCACTGTAAAAGAGCCAAAGGTGAAGAAAGTAGAACCAGGCCCAACGGTAGAAATTGTGAGAAAAGTGTATCAATCCGGACGTGCGCGTGGAGAACACGACACCAGACCGAAATGGGGGCTGGGCATGGTCCAGATCACAGGCGAAATATTCACAGGGTGCCAGGATTTTGGAATCAGATACTATGATATCCGGATCAACCAACTTGAAGAGTGCTATGTAGACATCCAGATAGGAGGACGAACATACCAGAACTGCCCAGAATTGTCAAGTAGATGGGATGTTGAGTCCAGACAGTGAGGCGTGCGGTTAACAGAGTTAGGAGAGGGGAGGATTCAGTATTGGGATCAGGATGGAGAACGGGAGGAGTTAGGTAGTTATAGTGCGATGTGCTCAGGTGCCGGGGGATTGGGACGATGAGAGGGTGCAGCATAGACAGTCCGGACGTAGCGGGCATCGGGAGCGACGTCCAGATGGGAGCAGGGCGTGGCAACGAGAAAGCGTGGAGTTCGGGCGCCTGCGCGCCGCGGCGTCGCATCCTGAGTAATGGTTTGTGTCCTGTGCGTCCTGTGCATCAGACGCACAGGACGCACAGGATGCAAGCATCTTTTTTTGCTGATGTACTACCAGGTGGATTTAAGTATAAGAGTATATTTAGATCAGAATAAACAGTTTATATTCAGAGTTTCTAAGTGGTTACACAGTTAGGTTATAGTAGAATCAGCTACTTTTATAGTTATTTATATTATTATCAGCTAAATATATATTAAGAAAAATAAATAACTAACATTATAACAGATAATCAGAAGAACAAATGTGTAATGGACAGGGTCTGAGGGTCGGGTAGCCCAAGGCACACCACAACCGGGATGGGCAAGAGTTCAGAGGGGAGGTCTAGAAACAGGTATACAATCAAAGCGAGTTGTACGAGGGTCAGGGGTCAGGGGTTCAGGGTCAGGGTTCAGGGGGTTCAGGAGGATGCGAAGTGGAAGATTGTGTAATTCCTAGATACAGGTGTCCAAATTCAATCTAAGTTTGTTTATACTAGTCGCGCCAAAACATGGCTTATGATCTAGTCCCCCCCTCAGCAGGAAGTTAACGTGAGCCGAGACCAACCTACAACTAAATACAAGATACCGAGATCTCCGAAGCCAAACCATCCTGACCCGTTAGAGACACCGAGGAAACTCCACAAGCCAATACCTCTGTGAGCAAGCAACACACGAAAGCTAAGTACAAATCCATCAACAGCCCGGCACCCATCCACCTTACCCATAGACACTCTGGTATGTACCCAACCGCACGTCACATAGCCGAAGCCAAGCAACCGACCAGTCACGGAAATCCCAACCAAAACAAATAAAATACTACTACCGGCAGCACAGCTCCGGTCTCGTACCAAAATACCTCATCAATCATAAAACAAAGGAAATCCCTCCTTCTCAACCCTACCCGGTGCCCAAGAAAGCATTCCAGCACTGTCCTGTGAGGGCCCTGACAGAGGGGCGGTACAAAGCCAGTCTCCCCTAAGCAATCATCGAGGCAGGCATGGCAGCCACGCTACTTGCACCGTATTAACCAACCCGAGAAACCTCTAGGGTTAGCACCACGGTCACCACACCCTCAACAAACTAGGGCACCCCATGAACCACGGCCCCAATACAAACACAAAGTAAATATAAAGGAGGCAATGACAGACTGTGAAAGCCAGTAGGGCCTATCTCCCACCCGTGATATCCTACTCCCAACCAGCCACCCACATCCCAACAATACAACCAAACAAACGAAACAACACAAAACCCAAAGAAAACCCAATACAGCGACACCAGTAGTCCTCTAGCCCAGTATGAATCCCACACAACATTTTGCTCACAGGACCAAGCGTAACATTAACAAGGACGAAACAATCACCACCCCCCAACAGCACCTGAAAACCATCCCGACATCTGCCCAGGCCCCGGGGGATAACAGCTCTACAAGCCATGTCCCCAGTGTTATTTCTCCCGGCTAGCCCAATATGGCTCCAAGCGCATTGCCTCTAGGCTTCCTTCAAGTCAACTAATGCCGCCAGGTGCAGATCAGGTCCACCAGACTGAGCGCCCCCAGGCACCGCACCGCAACATCTGTCCAGTTACCGAGTCGTATCAGGCTGCAACCCAACCCAGACCTCAGGGTTACTATATATATCCGATGTCATGATGGCCGGCCATTGTCTGCCAGTACCGCCACAGCCCAACCGCAGCCCCATATATAAGTCACGGCCCCACAGAGCCCACTGCCCAAATGACCAGCAAAGGCCACAACAACAGGTCTATTACTGAGGAAACATGGGGTGCAGGTAATGTAGATGGGCCTCAAGCTCCCAAGTCAGGAGGACAGCCCCAGGGACACCCAGCAGAACCTAACCAGGTGGGACCCAATCCAAGCCGCCCAAAGGCCAAGGCAGGGCCGCTTCAAGAGACCGAGGCCACATACAACACGGCAGCCAACAGTCCACTCATCCACCTACCCAGGCAGCATAAACCCAGGAAGGCAGGCATGGAATGTCCAGGTCAAAGGAAACAGGCCCAAACCAGCATCATCATGACGACCAGCAACAGAACAGTCGCAACCTTAGAGAGTAAGCACCCACCAGGCTAAGCGAGCCGAGGAATACCATACTTGCAATAGGTGTGATCGCCAAGACCACCAACACCCAACATAGCTTATGCGAAGGCCCCCACGCTAGAGAGCCCAGTGTTATGGCCACCCAGCTATGGAGGAGGAACAGTTATTGGATTTTTGGTTGCATATATCGGGGTTGGTTTCTTTGGTTGCACAGTAGGATTTCCTTTGTACCATGATTGGGGTGCGTTACCGAGCAACGGAAGGTAACGGAACAGGATAGAAGAATCGCGGCTGCGTATAATGCCAAGAACTTTGCTTTGTATTAGTGATCATGGAGGATTTCCTTAATATATAAAGTAGTATGCCCCTTGATATTTTACTTTCTTCACGCAATCTGGTAATCACCTTGGGGCCCCCTTTCTTTCGTTTCTGTGCAGCGACGATGAAGCCTTTCTTCTGATACCATTTGGGGAGTCATCTGGGTTCGTCTAGTAGTCTGGATGGTTGAAGTTGAAGTTGGTCAAGTTGTTGTTTGGTGTTTCATTTGATCGTGGCACTCGTCTCACCTCCGCTTGGCTCGTCTCTATTGTGAGGCTGTGTGGGCTAGGAGGCCTTCTTTTCTGCTTGATGAGTCTTCTCTTCGGTAAAATGTTTCGGCTTTCCTGTACTCGTTCACTCGCAGGATTTTGCATTCATCGAGTTGGTTGGGAGTGGTTGTTGTGGGGGGATCACCCTGTTGCTGAGAGGATCGGGTGCCTCTATTCCTTGTGTTAGAGTTCTAAGGCCTACCCTTTGGTTGTTTCACGCATTGTTTCCAGTGACACTAACGCCTACAGAGTCAATTGATGACCACTCTGTACCTTTGACTCGTCGTACCGATCGCATCACACTTTTACGGTCGGGTCCTCACTATGTGTAAGCGATGGTTTACCTAGCTGTTGGCTACATTCTCCAATCGGAATCCTACGATGTTGTTTCCTCCTGTTCCTACGATGTTTTCCATTCGTGAGGCTGTTACGGGTGGTTGTTGGGTCTACTTCCTTGCCCGGTGTGGGTGGGGATGCCTTTGATCCACGATTTGTCTCCTCTCTTAACTTCTAAGGTTGTGATTGTGGTGGTGGTAGGTGATTGGCTGTTAGGTTCCCTCCGCGGGGGCCTTGGCAATAGCCATGTTGGGTGTTGGTGGGCCTTGGTGATCACACCCATTGCAAGTGTGGTATTCCTCAGCTCGCTTAGCCTGGCTGGTGCTTACTCTCTACGGTCGCAACTGTTCAGAGGCTGGTCATCATGATTGTTCTGTCCCGGGCATGTTTTCTTTGGCCTGGATATTCTTCGCCTGCCTTCCTGGGCTTACACTGCTCAGGTGGGTGGATAAGTTGGCTGTTAGCTGCCAGGTGTAGGTGGCCTTGGTCTCTAGAAGTGGCCCTGCCTTGGTCTTCAGGTGGCGTGGTTCGGGTCCCACCTGGTTATGTTTGGCTGGGTGTCCCGGGGCTGTTGTCACGGCCACCTAGCCCGGTATAGGAGAGGGACATTGGGTTTTTCGTTGCATATATTGGTTGTGGCTTCTTGGGTTGCGCCGTAGGATTTATTTGGTTTTAGGATGATTGGGATAGGTTGCCGCGCGACGGAGACTGGTAGAACCTGACGGAAAGATCGCAGCTGCGCTCCATGCCAAGAGTTTTCTTTTGTATTACTGATCATGGAGGATTTCCTAGCTATATAAGGGGGTGTGCCCCCTTATATTTTATGTTCTTCACGCAATCTGGTAATCTCCTTCGGACACCTGTACCTAGGAATTACACTCTCTTCTACTTCGCGTTCTCCTGAACCCCTGAACCCTGACCCTGAGCCCCTGAACCCCTCGAACCTTGTACAACTCGCTTCGGTTGTACTCCCATTCCTGAACCTCGCTTCCAGACTCTTGCCTGTTACTATCCGTGGTGTGCCTTGGGCTACCCGACCCTCAGACCCTGCCCGTTACACAAGATTGCGTCCACCAGGACCCAACCCACACCACACCATGGCCACGTCCCACCTCCCCGATAACATCAATGGCCCCCTTCATACCCTCACGAACCTGGGGGATGACCATGCCCAAAGCCTAGACCATGATCAGCTCCAGGCCCAGTTCAACCTCGCCAGAAACCTGGCTCGTCAAATCCTGAATGCACCTGCTCCTCCCCCTCGTCACGCCACTCCCGTCCCCCCCGAACAGAACCCCCAATACCAGCAGCTACAACAATACTGCAACCTCTTGACCCAAGAATGGGACGACGCCCGAACTGAGTACCAGGGCCTGGAAGCCCGTCTCCTCATAGTGGAAGCCAGCCTCACTCAGGCCAACGCCACCATCACGTCCCTGAACACTGCCCTCGCCCTCATGCCTGCCCCCAGTGCCGCAGCCCCCGCTGGCGGCAACAAACAAGTCTCGATCCCCGACCCCGAGCAATTCGATGGCACCACCGAAAAGCTCCGCCCCTTCGTCACTCAGCTACGGATGAAACTCCAGGGTGACGCCCACCGGTTCTCCAGTGAACAACATCGTCTGGGCTATGCCATTGGCCTCCTCCGCGGACGCCCTTTCCTCCAGGTCCAACACCTGGTATTACCCGACCATATCAACCTCGAGAACATGAATGCCTATTACGCCGAGTTAGAACAGGCCTTCGGCGACCCTAACAGGATCCAAATAGCAGAACGCGCTCTGAGGAGCCTCCAGCAAAAGAACCGGCCTTTCGTGGAATACCTTGCCAACTTCCAACGCCTGGCAGTAGACACCCTCTGGAACGACGCCGCCAAACGTACCGCCCTCTACCAAGGCCTCAGCACTGAGCTGAAGGACGCCCTGGTACACGTCTTCCCCGTCCCGGAGTCATTGAACGACTACCTTGCCCTCCTCAAACAACTTGACAACAATGTCCGCGCCCGTGCCGCCGAAAAGAAAGGTTCCTCCTCAACCTCCTGGAGAACCTCAACCCCTGCCGCCACTCGCACCCCAGCAGCCCCTCCTGCCTCTTCCTCCACAGCCACTGGTACCGCCTCTGGCCCCATGGACCTCTCTGCAGGTCGCCGAAAACTCACCCCTACCGAGAGGCAAGACCGGATCAATCGTGGCCTCTGCCTCTACTGTGGGGGCCATGGACACATGGCGCGTGCTTGCCCCAACAAGGGACCCCGCCCCCTACACGGGGCCAGCACCCATGCCATACCTGCTCCTGAGGAGCCCCTCCCCGCCCAAGCAGAGTCGGAAAACTAGTAGTCCCATGTGCAGCCATCGGCACTGACATGGGAGATGTTAAGTCTTCTCCTAGTTTAGTTATTTCTAGTTTATCCCTGGACGAAATGGAAAATGGAATTGAAGATAACCACTTGGTAGTCGCCTGTGACATCATAGACAACCAACACACAATCCGAACCCATGCTCTCATTGACTCTGGAGCAACTGGTTATGCTTTCCTAGACATAGACTTCGCTAGCCGTCACCACCTACCCCTTTCCCTGCTCAAAGAACCGGTCCACCTCTCTGTCATCGATGGGAGGCCTATTAGCTCAGGGGCCATCACCCATATCCCCCGCTTTGACCTCAAAATAAACGATCACCTGGAATCACTCCCTGCCTTCGTCACCAAGCTTGGTGGCTACCCTCTTACCCTTGGCATCCCCTGGCTGAAACAGCATGATGTCACCATACGCTTCGCCTCTAACACTGTTACCTTCGAATCCGAATACTGCCTCAAAAACTGCACCCCAGACGTAACGGGGACCCAAGGGATCGAATATGAAATCCCTCATTTTCTCAAAGCCTATGCCCTCCAACGTGCACTCGACCACACCGTGTTGGAACAACAGGAGGTAAAAGAAATAGTTTTTCCGGAATACCACGACTTCCTTCCTGTGTTCCTAGAAAAGAATCAAACCCAGTTACCCCCTAGTCGGCCAGGAATCGACCACCAGATACCCCTAAAGCCCGGCTTCACCCCTCCCTTCGGCCCCCTCTACAACCTGGCCCCGCCCGAGCTAGCCGCTCTAAAAGGATGGATTGACGAAAACCTGGATAAAGGCTTCATTAGCCCCTCCACCTCCTCTGCGGCCTCACCCGTATTGTTCATCAAGAAAAAGGACGGCACATTGAGACTATGTGTGGACTACCGGGGGTTGAACAAAGGGACGGTAAAGGACAGAGGACCCCTCCTGTTGTTAACCGAAACCTTTATGAACATCGCTGAGGCCAAGATCTACTCCAAAATCGACATCCGCGGGGCCTACAACCAAGTCATAGTGGACAAGAAGCATCGATGGAAAACGGCCTTCCGCACCCGATATGGGCTCTTTGACTCCAATGTAATGCCTTTTGGCCTCACCAACGCCCCAGCCACCTTCCAGGCCTTCATCAACAAGGTCCTACGTCAGGGACTGGATAGGTTCTGCAAGGCCTACCTCGATGACATCCGCGTTTATAGTAAGAACGAAGAAGAACATGTCGAACATGTACGATGGGTATTGAAAGCTCTGCAGGACGCCGAACTAGAAGCCAAGCCACAGAAGTGTGAGTTCCACGTCACCCACGTGGAGTACCTCAGCTTCATCATCAGCCCGAGGGCATCCGGATGGACAATGCCAAGGTGGATACCGTCACAGGGTAGCCCGTCCCTGACCGTGTACGCGAGGTCCGCGCGTGCCTGGGCTTTGGTAACTTCTACCGCCGGTTCATTCGCGCTTTCTCCCGTCTGGCACGCCCCCTGACCGCCCTTACCAAAAAGAACCGCCCCTTTGTATGGACCCCCGAATGTCAACGCTCCTTCGACCGATTGAAGAAAGCCTTCACCACAGCCCCTGTCCTTGCACACTTCGACTTCCACAAGGAGGTGGTCATCGAAACCGACGCCTCCGACTTCGTCTCCGCCGGTGTCATGTCTCAAAAGGATGACAGTGGACGCCTCCACCCAGTCGCCTTCTATTCCCGAAAACATAGTCCCGCGGAATGCAACTATGACATCTACGACAAGGAGCTCATGGCCGTCGTAAGGGCTTTCGAGGAATGGAGATGCTACCTCCTGGGGAGACAGGTGACCATCCTAACCGATCACCTCAACCTCAAGCACTTCACCACCAAGAGGCTCCTGAACAACCGACAGGCCCGTTGGTCTGAGTTCCTGTCTCAGTTTAACTACCATATCGAATACCAGCCGGGAAAGCTCAACGGCAAAGCTGACGGGCTAACTCGTATGAAGAACGAGACCCCTGAGGAGGTGGAGGAACGAAAGAACCACCGGACCCAAGTGGTGCTGAAGTCTCAGTCTCTGAGTTTGTTGGCGAACATTACGCTCCCTACTGGAGCGTCCCCGATTGAAAAACTTTGGAAGGAGGCATATGAGACTGACACCGTTCCCAACCAGGCCCTCCGCCCCCTCGACCAGGGTGAACGACATTCCCGCCTCCTGTCACTGAACGAGTGCAAACGCGATAGGGATAAGCTACTCTACCGGGATCGGATTTACGTCCCCCACCATGATGAACTACGCCTACGGTTGATACAAGACTCCCATGATCGGCCTTCTGCCGGACACCCCGGACGCGCCAAAACTCATGAGTTGATGTCCCGGCGTTACGTTTGGCCTGGCATGAGACAGGACATCGGACGATTTGTGGCCAACTGTCATATATGTCAACGGAGCCGTACCTCCCGCCACGCCCCCTTTGGCATCCTACGTCCCCTGCCGATACCTGACCGCCCGTGGGAACATATCTCGATGGACTTCGTCACTGGCCTGCCATGGAGCCAAGGGAATGATGCTATCTTGGTGGTAGTCGACCGAATGTCCAAGATGCGCCACCTAGTCGCATGTCGTACCACCATTGACGCCCCCACCCTCGCGGACCTGTATCTCCAACATGTTTGGAAACATCATGGCCTCCCTAGGACGATCACCTCTGACAGAGGCACCCAGTTCACTGCCGACTTCTGGAGAACGGTTTGCGAACGACTCCAGCTCGAGAGAAAGATGTCCACGGCATTCCATCCCCAAACGGATGGACAGACAGAACGCGTCAATGCTATCATGGGACAATATCTGCGAGCCTTCGTCAACTACCAACAGGACGACTGGTCCCTCTGGCTCCCTATGGCAGAGTTTGCGGCTAACAACCACGCCTCCGAGTCTACCGGTTTGTCGCCTTTCTTTGCTAACCATGGCTACGACCCTCGTATGGATTTCCTGGACGCCCCCGACGAAGCCTCCGACGAGCCACGAGCTGGCCTCTTCATAGATCGCATCAAGGATATCCACGACCACCTGAAAACCGAGATAGCCTTCGCCCAAGATCGGCAGCAGGAATACGCGGATAAAGGGAGACTCCCAGCCCCTTACTTCCAGATCGGGGACCGTGTTTGGTTAAACGCAAAGAACATCAGAACCAAACGACCCTCAGTGAAGCTTGACGATAAACGTTTCGGCCCTTACTCTGTCCTCGCCCAGATTGGCACCCATGCCTATCGTTTGGATTTCCCCTCTACCATGAAGGTGCATAACGTGTTCCATGTCTCCCTTTTGGACCTCGCTCCCCACAATCCGCTCCCCGGCCAGGAAATACCTCTGCCGCCACCTGTGGAGGTGGACGGCGAACAGGAGTGGCAAGTGGAGGACGTCCTGGATGCTAAGTTCGTCCGCAACCGCCTACGTTATCTCATCAAGTGGAGAGGGTACACGGAGGCTACCTGGGAGCCCGCCGACTCTGTCAACGGACTTCAGGCCCTGGAACGGTTCCATGAACGATACCCCCATAAACCCGGACCCTTACCTGAGTAACTCGCCTCAGGGGACTTCGGCGTCGGAGAGGGGAGCTAGTGTCACGGCCACCTAGCCCGGTATAGGAGAGGGACATTGGGTTTTTCGTTGCATATATTGGTTGTGGCTTCTTGGGTTGCGCCGTAGGATTTCTTTGGTTTTAGGATGATTGGGATAGGTTGCCGCGCGACGGAGACTGGTGGAACCTGACGGAAAGATCGCGGCTGCGCGCCATGCCAAGAGTTTTCTTTTGTATTACTGATCATGGAGGATTTCCTAGCTATATAAGGGGGTGTGCCCCCTTATATTTTATGTTCTTCACGCAATCTGGTAATCTCCTTCGGACACCCTTTCTTACGTTCCAGGGAATTATCTTATCCACCACGATACCTTTCTTTGGCCCGACCGGGGTCAAAGTTTCTCCTCATCACCTCCATCATGGGTTCATCACCCCCTATCGTTCCACAACCTCCTACGCAGCCTGACGGGGCCTCACAGTCTTGTGGGCAGGGTCGCTTATCACCTATATTCCGGCCTCAGGGCCCCCCCTCGCTTAAAAGACCACGCAGTGGCACCACCACCTCTCTACCACGATACTCGGCAGACGATTTTGAAGGCAGCCCATATGGCGCCTTCATGAGCATGTTTGACGAGTTGGCAGCAAAGGACGACACCCCAACACCCTACACGTTTGGAAGATCCTTTCCCATCTTAATCCACATGTTGCAAATTTTGCATGAAGACTATAGGAAGGCGACCGATGGGCTAACCGAGCACATTGCCGCCCTTACTGAGGAAGTGGATGTCCTTCGTGGCTTCATGGCTTCTCAGACTACTCGTACCACTGCCCCGCCGGCACCCCCTACTACCGACACCACAGAGCAGCCCTCTGTCCCTCCTCCACCTCCTACCCTTCCCCATGCCCAACCTCCTGGCCCGGCAGCTCCTCCTTCTTGGGCTACCATCGCTAGGAGGGCAAGGAAGCCCTCTCAGAAACCCACAAAGCCTGGCTCCAAGCCAGCCAAATCCTCCTCTGCCTCGGTTAAGCCCCTTGCCGACAAAAGAAAGGGCCTCACTATGCGAGAGCGTCGGCTCATCATCAAACGAGACGCTACCCCCCTCACCATCACTGCTGTACAGCTACGCGACAGCATCAACCAGGCCTTGGCCTCCACTTTTATCCAATCCGTCTCCTTCTGGGATGGACATGTTACTCTCACCACTATGGATACGGTTAGAGCCACGACTGTCAACACGAAAGTTGGCATCTTCTTGCACCTCATTCCTGGTGCCTCCACCGTCCACCTCGACTCCCCCGCCACCCAGCTTCTGGTACATGGCATCGCTACCTCTACCTCATTGGCATTACTTGCCCAAGAGCTCACCACCTTTAACTCAGGCTTATCACTTACTGAAGAGCCTAGGTGGCTTACCTCTGATATAGCACGCATCGGCAAGCTCGCCTCTACTGTTGTTATTTCCATCACTGGACCTAAGGCTCCCTCCTTCGTCGGCAAACGCCTTTCCGCCTTCTCCAATACCTACCGTACCGAACGCCATTTGCGCTTCAATAAATACACCCAGTGTGCCAACTGTCACAAGTTTGGCCACCACAGCATCAAATGCACCCTGCCTGCTTCCTGCCGCTGGTGCCTCCTCCCTCACTCTACTGGGGATCACTCCTGCCCCACCGCTACCTGCCATCTTCGCGGTCGTCCATGCAGCCATACCACACCCAGGTGTGTGAACTGTGATGGCCCGCACGAATCCCACTCACCTGTTTGCCCTTCTCGCCCCCGTACAGCTACCCAAGAGTCTGAGGATACGGAGGAAAATGAAGAAGAGGTGGACATGGGTGACTCTACATAGGTTGGGATACCTATGATGGAAAGGTTGGCCCTAGGGGTGTCTTGGGTTGGTTATTACGGTGCAAGGGGTTTGGTTTTGTGCCTGCCTCGATTGATTGCTTAGGGGAGACTGGCTTCGTAGCGCCCCTCTGTCATGGCCCCTTGGGGACTAGTGCTGGAACGCTTTCTTGGGTGCTGGGTGGGGCTGTGCTGGGTGGATTTATGTTATGATATTATGAGGATTTTTGGTGCGAGACTGGAGTTTTACTGCCAGTGGTAGTGATTTTTTGATTGTGCTGGGATTCCCGTGGCCTGGCTAGGTGGGACGGGTGGGTGCCGTGTTGTTGATGAACTTGTACTTAGCTTTCATGTGTTGCTCGCTCATGGGGGTGTTGGCTTGTGGGGTTTCTTCGGGGTCTCTAACGGGTCAGGATGGTTGGGTTCGGAGGTTGCGGTATCTTGTATTTAGTTGCCTGTATTTTGCGGGGGTAGCAGGGCCCCAGTCCCAGCGGTGGATCCCAACCGGCGTTAAGCTCCTGTCAGGGGGGCGCTCGATCATAAGCCATGTTTTGGCGCGACGAGTATAAATAAACTTAGATTCAATTCGGACACCCTTTCTTACGTGCCAGGGATATTCCTTTACCTCTTTGAAGTTATTTGGCTCGGTTATTTATTTTGCACTTTGTTTGTTGATTTTGTTTCGCGCTACCTGAAACATCTTCGCTTCTTTGCTCCCCTCGCTTAGGGTTGAGTTGGTGTGCGCTACCTAGCCTCGAAGGCACTTTGGGCGAGATATCCGTGGTTTAAGCCCGGTAATCCCAGGTGCAGTCGGGCGGGCAGACATGTCGTCTCCCTCCCATTCTCCTCAGGCTTCGGCCCTGTCGTTTGAGGTTTCCTCGTCCATGCTTACGGATGAGGAGCCTTCTCCCTTTGCCTTGGGTACGCCCTCGGTTATCCTCGACGTCCCGGTTCCAGCACACAAGGCTGTGAAACACCACCGCGCCGTCGTCGAATTCGAGACACGGTCCTACCGTCCCCCGGGAGGTGACTACAAGTTCCTCTCGTTTGATCACAGTTACGGTTGCGACAACGCCATGGACGGGGCGTTTGATAATGAAGTACGGGCCATGGTGGCTGATGCCAAGCCTGTCACGATGAAAGAGGTGGAATGTTTGGTGAAGGGTTGTTTGGTGGGGAGGGGCTGTGAGGCTGGATGTGGCCTCGACCTCGCCTCGACTACCGGATTCTTCGACCGGCACAATCCTGATGGGGGGTCGGAATTCACACCGTCCCACGAATCCTCGGCTCCTGGTGACTCACAGGCGGTGATCCCAGAAACCTCCGTCCCCGCCCCTCCAGGAACCAGCACTCCCGATGTTGGGGAGCCCTCGAGCTGGGCGTCAACCCCTCCGAGACGAATTTTGTCTCAGGCAGTTGTGGAAGTAATGGCGCCAGGAACGTTGGCACCTTTGGCTCGGAGGAGTCACTCCACCCCCTCCCTGATGGCCTCGATGTCGTCCGGCCACAGGAGGGTCTATGAGGCAGGAACATTTGATCTTAGCGCTAGGTCAGACTCCGACTACGAACCCACACCGCCCCCAGTTGCGGAACGAAAACGGCGTGGACGATCCCCTTCCCCTGACCCGACCCTGGTATCGGTATCCAGTGGCAGTTCGGGTTCGGTGCTCACCCCTACCAAGGGAGTACCAACTAGGGAAGGAAGGAAGATGAGGGTGGTCCCTAGGGAACAACTAACCTTGGGTGAGATAAGACAGCAGACGGCTCCGGGGCTTAAGCTGGTCCCTTACCCGGCTTCTACTATTGAGTCAACTGATAGGGCAAGTTCCCCTCCTTTGGCTACTGCTGATGTGCTTCCCTCCTCGGAGGTGATGGCTAGAGATACCCCCATGGAGATGGGTGATAACAGGAACACCGAGGCTACTGGCCTGGGGGACAGTAAGTGGTTCGACTTGGAGGCAGTCCCCTTTTCCCCGGTCCGGTCCAGCTCGCCTATCGTGGGACAACCCCACACCCAACCCGAGTCAATGGATGCGGTTGTAGCAAGGGCGAAGGATGCCATGAAGCAGTTTGATGAGGCGGAAGAAGCAATGAGGCGGGTGGATGAGGAGATGTATGCCCCCCCCTCGCGACGCTCGGAATCGGTGGTATCCCGGGACTTGATTCTTGGGGTACTTGACGAGATAGGAACACCGGCAGCCATTCCGTGCACCGGCGATGCCCCCAGCCCGTCCGAGGACAGTTCAGATTCGAGTTCGGAGTCTGACTACCAGGGTGAGGAGGTCAGGAGGATGTTGTTTGGTGGGAAGGAAAGGTATGATAATCTTGATGATGTCACTGGAGACATTAGGGTTATCTTCCAGGTATTGGAAAAGATGCAGGCGATGCATTGGGGCCTGAGAAGTAGGGTGTTTGATTTGGAGGAGGAGAATAGAAGGTTGGAAGAGGCAGTTCGGAAGAGGACCGGGCTGACCCGAAGTTCACCCACTCCGCCTCCCCCCCCCCCACTTGTTGCAAGAAGCACTCCATCTGTGAGTAGGGAGTCGGCTGCGGCTGCTCCTACTGCTAAGAAAGTGTCATGGGCCACTGTTGCTAACAGGCACATGACATCCGACGCCAGCAAGGCTGCACCCTCCTCGGCCCCTCTCAAGGCTGACGATAAGGAGAAGAAGTGTGGCAATTGCAGTGTGGTAGGGCACTTTGCGAGAGACTGCAAGAAGCCCAGGAAGGGGAAGAAGATGCCGGTGGAGGTGGCTCTCCCACTGCCGTTAGGAGGCAGCTCGTCAAGCGCCTCTAGTTCAGACAGCGATGGTGGTGTATCCGTTACCCCCGCCCCCAAGGCTGACGACAAGGTTAAGACCAAACCTAAGCTGGTCCAGATGAAGAAAGCCCAAGTGGTTGAAACATCTCAATCGACTGAGGAGACGTCCCTCCCGGAAGGACCCGCAGCGGCCGTGCCTGGTGCCTGGAAGACTGTGGTGGGTAGGAAGAGTTACCTGGCTAACACTAGGTTCGACAAAGGGGATAGCAAGACACCTGCACCCCCGTCCTCCTCGCCGACCCCCAAGGCCAAGAGCCGTGGCCTCACCATCCGGTTCCTAAACAGGAAATCGGTGGAACTGCCGAATGGCGTCACGACGGAGACCATTAGGTCTCGCATCAACATCCTTCTGTCCAATAAGGGCAGAGTTGCGGGGACGATCCCCTACATTAAAGAAGCGGTCTTCCGGACCCCCATCGGCTGCATCTTCATGACGCTTGCACAGCATGAGGTTGGCCAGATTAGCGGACAATTGGAGCGGGTCAGGATGATCCTCCTCAAAGAACTGGCCATTCCGGACTTCGAGTTCCCGCACGACATGGACAAGATTACCATTCGTGTAGGACAGGTTCCGTTGGCTGACACTGGGTACGGATCTGTTTGGAAGGTCGATTCCTGGACTGGTGACAAGGCTTATGATGATCTCCGCCTCGACATGGAACAATCCAATCCAGGTGTCAACACTGCCGGATGGCCCGCTCTGTTGGGGTCTGCAAAGGCCATGCGGCAACACAACGCCACCACCTGTGGTATCAGGTTTGTGGTTGAGAAGAATGATGCCATCCTGGCAGCCCTGGCTAAAGGTACTGTTTGTTTAAGGGGCCGTCCCAGGCCAGTGAGGATCTTTATGGAGCATCGCCGCCCGGTGGTGTGCCAGAGGTGTCTCCAGGTAGGGCACATGCAGGTTACCTGCACCTTCCCCTCCCGATGTCGGTTTTGTCTGGGGTCACACCTGTCCAAGGACCATGAGTGTGGCATGATTAACTGCCCTGGTGTTAAAGGGAATGCTTGTTCTCATACCCGGAGGCTGTGTTTACTGTGTGACAGGTCGGACCACTTCACGGGCCACCTGTCATGCACTGCGACTGAGACCCGCGGTACCCCCCCTGCACTTCCGCTGCCTGCTCCTTCGCCTGAGACAGTTGACGACACTAGTTGCAAAGGCTTCTCGGATCGGACAATGAGGAGGAATAGGAGAGAGAATGAGGGTGAGTCGAGGGATGCTGACTACTGCAAGGAGTTGGAGGCATCTGAGAGACAGGCGGCTATTGTGCCATCCGGGAAGTATACCGGGAAGTGCAGGAACTGCAGCAAGGTTGGGCACATGGCATACGAGTGCAAGCAGGCGCTCAGGTGCAACAACTGCCATGAGGTGGGGCACACGTTCAAGAGCTGTGGGAAAGAGCGGGTATTCCGATGCTTCAACTGTCATGAGGAAGGACACAGTGGCAAGGAATGTCAGGAAGAGAAGAGGCCGAGGGGGCCTAGGAAGAACAGGAACAGGAAGAAGGTGTCCTCTAAGGGCAAGGAAGTTGACCCCTCCCCCTCACCTCCCCCACCTCCCCCTGTAGCACCCCCGCCACCTACTAAGAAGAATGGGCTTCCCCGGATTGGACGCCTTGACAGGACCAAGTATCTCGGAGATATGCTTGAGGATCCCGTGGTCACGGGTTATACGACCATTCATGGTGAGGGCTCAGTGAGCTCACGTGGTTCCGCAGAATCCCCATTGTAATGCATTTTACAACCCTGGCATTAAACGTTGGAAAGGGGGTGAGGAATCGGGAGGCGGCGTTTGATTTGTTTTCTTATGTTGATTTGTTTTTTGTTTTGGAACCACCGGTTGATGCTGATGGTTTGCATGTGCCACATGAAGCTAACGGGTGAGATTTATTTTCATTTGTTAAAGGTTCCGGCGTTGAGGTGTTTGTACGCTCATCTTTGTGTGGGCTGTTTGATGTGGTGGGGCATGAAAGGTGTTTTTCTTTGGTGCGTTGTTATGATGAGGGGGTTGAGAGACGGTTGGCGGGTGTTTACCTCCCGCCTAAGGAAGGGAAGAGTTTGTTTTGTGGGGAGTTGGAGAAGCTGGTGGGGTGTGATGTGCTGTTGGGCGATTGGAATGCCCGCGATGCGTATTGGGATCCTGCTGGAAGCAACTACAGGGGGGAATGGTTGAGGAAGTGGATGACTGACAATCAGTATAACATGACCTTCCCCCGCGAGCCCACGTTCAGGGATATATCGAGGATTGATTTATGTCTACACTACGCCAACTCAATCCGCCACCGGTATAGCGATGCCGTGGGATGCGAACACATGGCACAGGTGATCAAACTGGACGTGACAGCACCCTCGGATATAATTCGGACGCGACCAGCATGGAAAAAGGTTTGTTGGGAGAAGGTGGGGGCAGGATTGGACCTGCTTCGCGAGGCTCATGAAAATACCTTGTGGGATAAGGCACGCGGGATTGTTGATGGACTGCCAAGACCACCGAGTAGCCGAGTCCCTTGCAAGTGGTGGACCCCTGAGCTGGAGCGGATGCGACGGGATGTTCAAAGGCTGCGAAGGTACGGAAGGAAAGATCCATCTTACTCCATTGACTATAGGCTTGCCAGATGTGTCTATAGGGCGTCGGTGGTCCGGGCTCGTTTCGAATACGTCCGGGAACAATTGAGTCAAGCTGAGGACCCTGGGGTGTTCAGAATGGTACAACGACTGGACGTCAGGAGAACGTTGCCTGCCATCGTCCGGGACAATGGTGAGGTGGCAGCTACTCACGAAGATATTGCGGATGCCATTGCCGGACAATTGGAACCTGGAATACCAGGTCGGTGGACACCGCAGGCTGTTGAAATTGAATCAGCACAGGAGATGGAACTGGCAGTGGCGCGGTCGCCGACCAATACTGCACCAGGCCCCGACGACATGTGATACCCCTTCCTGAGATTCTGGATGAGGAAACAGCCGGACAGTATGCAACGTCTGTTGGATTACGGGTTGGAACATGACATTCCGGACTGCCATGAGGCGGAGGTGGTGTTGATCCCTAAAGTCGGTAAGCCTAGGTATGATGTGGTTAAGGCATGGAGGATGATACACCTGCTGCCAGTGTTGGCCAAGGTGGCAGAGCGGATTATCCTCATCAGGTTGGCACAGTGTCTGGAGCTTGGGGAAACTCAATTCGGATCACGACGCAAGAGAGGAGTCCATGACGCCATGGCAGTGGTGTTTGAGTTCCTGAAACACAATGAAGGATATCACCGGATGATGCTGTCGGTTGATGTTGAAGGAGGGTTTGACAATATCAATGTTGACTTGCTCTCGGACTTCTTAATGGCCAGGGGATGTGCTTCGACGCTCTGTCACTGGGTACGCAGGTGGTGTTCTAACAGGACAGTCCGGTTTCGGTTTAACGGACGAGTGTCCAAGAGGTACCACACTAGCAAGGGGATTCCCCAGGGGTCGCCACTTTCACCCTTCCTGTTTGGGGCATATGTTGCCGACATCTTCACACCCAGGATGCGATACTCACCTGGTGTGAGGCATGTGGTGGTGTCATATGTGGATGACGGGGTGATACTTGTTGCTGCGTCGAGTCAGGAGGCAGCCAAAGGGCACGCTAATGAACTGTTCTCAGACCTCGACAGGGTGGCAAGGGCTAGGGGGATGGGGTTCAGTGCCCTGAAGACCCAGTGGATTGGGTTTGGGGACCGGGCGTGGGATGGGATGGAATTGAAAGGGGAGCTGGTTGAGCCATCTGAGGACCTCCGGGTACTCGGGTATAGGTTTAATATTTTCCTCAATTTCACTGCCCACATTAAGTATTGGTTGGAGAGGGGGTTAGAGGTGAGGAGGAGGATTGGAGCTCTAGGGCGGAGATATGGGGGTGTGGGTGGTGTTGGAGCATGGGAGACTTACCGTTTGGTGCAGGCAGCCTACCTCCCGACCGTCTACTACGGGCTTGAATTTGTAACCGACTATGTGTCGTATGTGAAACAGATTCAGGTCCATGTCAACCAGTGCCTCAGATCGGTTTTCCGCACCCCGTTTAAGCTGGCTAACAACATCCTGTTGGCCGAGTTTGGCGTGCCACCGGTTCACATCCAGGGACGGTACCTACAGCGCCGTTGCTACAGCCGGTTCATCAACCTGAGATATTGTGACGACCATCCATGGTTTGGGCACATCAGATTGGACTGGAAGGTGGAGGGCATGGTCGCTCAGCGACAGACGTCGGATATTGAACTTCGAGCCCGGCCATCTGTCACAATTGGGAAAGGCAAGGAAGTGGTCACTGCCCGGCACAACGCGAAGATCCGTGGGCTGCTGAGCTCCCCAGACCTGCTGGTGTATACTAACGGATCCAAGCACTCCAGGAAGGCGGGGGCGGCATGGGCTGTGTACCATCAAGGTGCTGTTCAAGTGATGGGACAGGCGGTACCTCCCTCCTGGAGCATTGTGGAATGTGAGCTGTTTGCGGTGGTGGGGGCCTTGCGGTATTTGAAGAACGTCTACCCCCGGCAGAATGCCTACATATTTCTTGACTGTGTGCCCGCGCTGATGCTGATAGAGGGGATGGTTCCCCAGGGCGATTCGGCAGAGATGTGGGAGGTGTTTGCTCCGCTACTGAATGAGTGTGGGAAAATCACCTGCGAGTGGGTACCCGGGCATACTGGGGTGGTTGGGAACGAGGTTGTCGACCTTCAAGCCAAGAAAAGCGTGTACCTGGACTTGCGACCCATGGACTGGGAGGGGGTCAGTTTCGGCATCGGGCATGCAGCACTGGCACGTGAGTTAAGACGTGGGGAGTGGGCAGCCTGGCATTCGGGACAGGGACACGACTACTACAGGCGCGAGCCTACTGCACCACGGCACCTCAGGAGTCTCACGAGGCTGGACGCATACGTGTTGATTAGGATACGCAGCGGTACGGGCCTGGTCGGACATGACGATTGCCCGGGGAAGGACAACAGGGACCACTGGACTACGACCAGTCGGTATATCCGCGATCGGCCCCCCGCGAGCACGTTGTTTAAGGACAGCAAGGTGGAGGGTTGGCGGAAATGGTGGAGGGAGCACCGGTGGTTGGGACTGGGCATTCCAAAGAACGTGGTGGAGGTTGACGGGGAGTTGGTGGTGGCCGGGAACCCGTTCGATGGGACTTTGTTGGTTGAACGGGATGGGCAGCTAACCGTCAGGAGTGGTGGATGGAAGTGTGTCAGATGTACGACGACACACGAACACGGATATTGTCGGCTCCCCAGTGCACGAATCGGGGGCAACAAATGGTTCTTCCTGCCGCCCGACACGACTGTGTGCCCTGGTTGCGATACTCCTATTGCGAAACGAGGGGTGCGATTAAACGAGCAGTCTATGATTAAGGCCTTTCGGGCGCACTTCAACAACTCCCGGCCGTGTTTTGACCGGTGTATGGACTTGCACTGGGCTCGGGTGTGTGATGGGTGGGATGGTTTGGCTTTTGAGGAACAGGTAGCACAGGTTTTGGCGTGGGCCAGGAGTTATGAGTTTGTTAAGGGACCCCAATGTTTTTCTTGTGACGGCACGTTTGTTGATATTGCGGGTCATTGGAGGAATACTGAGCGTTGTTGGGACAGATTGTATATTTCATTTGTTGAATATGTGGAGAGTGAAATTGCTGATGATGGCGGTGTGTGTGATGGATACTAGGATTTGCAAGACAGGAAGACGCGTGAATCCGGGAGGCCGTTTACGGCCTGAGCGCCCGTGAGCCTGTTGGTAGTGATTTTGGGATTTACGTTTCGGAGGAGGGTTGCGAGATGTTTTGACATGGTAGTGATTTTGTTATGATTTATGGGTTACGAGGGATGTTAGCTAGATCATAAGCCATGTTTTGGCGCGACTAGGATAAATAAACTTAGATTGAATTCGGACACCTGTACCTAGGAATTACACTCTCTTCTACTTCGCGTCCTCCTGAACCCCTGAACCCTGACCCTGAGCCCCTGAACCCCTCGAACCTTGTACAACTCGCTTCGGTTGTACTCCCATTCCTGAACCTCGCTTCCAGACTCTTGCCTGTTACTATCCGTGGTGTGCCTTGGGCTACCCGACCCTCAGACCCTGCCCGTTACAGCTGTCCTCCTGACTTAGGAGCTTGACACCCATTTACATTACCTGTACCCCATATTTCCTCGGTTAAATGGCCGGTTGTTATGGCCTTCGCTAGTCGTGTAGGCGGTGGGCTCTGTTGGGCCGTGGCTGATATGTGTGGCTGCGGTTGGGCTGTGGCGGTGCTGGCAGACAATGGCCAGCCGTCATGGCATCAGATATATATAGTCGCCAGGTAGTCTGGGTTGAGCTTGGGCTTGATGCAGCTCGGTGGCTGGATCAGTGTTACCGTGTAGCGCCTGGGGGCGCCTCGTCTGGTGGACTTGATCTGCACCTAATGCATTGAATGACCTGAAGGCGTGCCTGAGGCATTGCGCTCGGAGCCATGTTGGGCTAGGCGGGAGAAATAATACTAGAAGCCGCCTCTCGACTGATTGTAGGTCAGTGTGAGGTACACCGTAACCCCCCAGAGCCTGGATAGTGGTTGGATGGTTGTCAGTTGTGTTAGGGGGTGGTGGTGGTTTTGCTCTCGTTATATGAGTCCGGGTCCTTGACGGTAGGAAAGAGTCGGAGTCCTGTCTTGAGGAGGGCAAGGGAGTTGGGGGTGTCGCTGGCTTCGGTTTCTTTGGATTTCGTATTGTTTTGTTTGGTTTGGCTGCTGGGTTGGGATGTGGGTGGCTGGTTGAGGGTTGGATACCATGGGTGGGAGATAGGCCCCGCTGGCCTTCTACCGTCTGTCATCACCCCCTTTATGTTTACTTTGTGTTTTGCTGGGGCCCTGGTTTGTGGGATCCCAAGATTGTTAATATGGTGACGGTTGTGGCCAACCTTAGCAGCCTTCCGGGTTGGTTAATACGGTGCAAGGGTCCTGGCTGCCATGCCTACCTCGTTGATTGCTTAGGGAAGACTGGCTTCGTACCGCCCCTCTGTTATGGCCCTTTGGGGACAGTGCTGGAATGCCTTCTTGGTCGCTGGGTAGGGTTGGGGAGGGGGGGATTTTCTTTGTTATGTTGTTATGAGGATTTTAGGTGCGGGATGGGAGCCTGTGCTGCCCATGGTAGTGATTTTTTATTTGTGCTGGGATTCCCGTGGCCTGGCTAGGTGGGACGGGTAGGTGCCGAACTGTTGATAGACTTGTACTTTAGCTTTGGTGTTGGTGCTCGCTCACCGGAGTGGTTAACGCTACGGGGATGGAGGATCGGTATCTTGTACTTGATTGTTATGCAGCTCGCGCTTACTCCTGGCCGGAGAGGGGACTCTTTCATAAGCCTGATTTTGGCGTGACAAGTATAAATAAAATTAGATACAATTTCGGCCCCTGTGCCTAGGAATTACAACCTCTTCTGCTTCGCGTCCTCCTGAACCCCTGAACCCTGACCCTGAGTCCCTGACCCCCTCGCCTTATACGACTTGCTTCGGTTGTACGCCTGTCCCTAGACCTCGTCTCTGAACTCTTGCCTGTCCCTGTCGTGGTGTGCCTTGGGCTACCCGACCCTCAGACCCTGTCCGTTACACCCAGTAGCCTATCGCCTACTACTACTACAATCCCAACCGTAGAAGTCAAGAGAGGGGGTGTAACCACCAGGGTCAAAGGCATCCCCACCCACATCAGGCAGGAAAGTAGACCCCACAACCACCCATAGCAGCCACATGAATACAAAACATCGTAGGAATGGGGGGAAACAACGTCATAGGATTCCGACCGGAGAATGTAGCTGACAGCCAGGTATCCCAACCTATAACATAACAGGCAGGACCTAACCATAGAAGTGTGATGTGATCAGTATGATGAGTTAAAGACATAGAGCGGTCATCAGTTGACTCTGTGGGCATTAGTATCACTGGAAACAATGTGTGAAACAACCAAAGGGTAGGCCTCAGAACTCCAATATGAAGAATGGAGGCGCCCGGTCCTTTGAGTGACAGGGTGATCCCCCCACAACAACCACTCCCAGCCAACTCAACGAACGCGAAATCCTGTGAGGTACCGAGTACAGGAAAGCTGAAACATTTTAGCAAAGAGAAGAGTCATCAAGCAGAAAAGAAGGCCCCCCAGCCCATACAGCCTCACAATGAAGACGAACCGCGGGGAGGCGAGACGAGTACTACAACCAAATGAACACTAAACAACAACTCCATCAACATCAATTTCAACCAGCAGGACTACTAGTAGGTGAACCCAGATGACTCTCCCACAAGTATCCGAAGAAAGGCTTCATCCTCGCTATACGGGAACAACTTGAAAAGAAAGAGTGTCCGAAAGAGATTACTAGATTGTGTAAAGAAAGTAAAATATAAAGGGGCACACCCCTTTATATATTAAGGAAATCCTCCATGATCACTAATACTAAGGAAAGTTCTTGGCATTGCGCACAGCCGCAACCTTTCCATCCCATTCCGTTGCTTTCCGTTGTACTGTAACGTGTCCCAATCATAATACAACAGAAATCCTACTATGCAACCAAAGAAACCAACCCAATATATGCAACCAAAAGTCCAATGGTGGTTCCTCCTCGATAACCGGGTGGCCGTGACATGAGCCCCCCTCTCCGACACCAAAGTCCCTTGAGGCGAGTTACTCTGATAAGTGTCCTGGCCTCTGGGGGTAACGTTCATGGAACCCCTCCCGAGCCTGGAGTCCATCGACAGAGTCGGCGGGCTCCCAGGTAGCATCTGTGTACCCTTTCTAACAGATTAGGTATCGTAGGCAGTTTCTGACAAACTTGGCAGCTAAGACCTCCTCCACCTGCCATTCCTGCTCGCCATCAACCTCCACGGGTAGCAGTGGTAGTATCTCCTGGCCTGGGAGGGGATTGTGTGAGGTGAGGTCAAGGAGGGAGACGTGAAACATGTTGTGGATCTTCATGGTAGGTGAAAGGTTCAACTGGTAGGCATGGGTTTCTATCGGGGCAAGGACAGGATAAGGGCTGAAACGTTTGTCGTCCAACTTTAGGGAGGGTCACTTAGTGCGGATATTCTTGGCATTTAGCCAGACATGGTCCCCAACTTGGAAGTGAGGGGCTGGAAGTCTCCCTTTGTCAGCGTATTCTTGTTGCCGATCTTGGGCAAAGGTGATCTCGGCTCTCAGGTGATTGTGAATATCCTTGATATATTTTACAAAGATACCGGCTCGGGGTTCATCGGAGGTCTCATCGGGAGTGTCCAGGAAATCCATATGAGAGTCATAGCCATGGTTAGCAAAGAAGGGTGACAAACTGGTAGATTTTGAGGCGTGGTTATTGGCTGTGAATTCTGCCATAGGGGGCCAGAGGGACCAGTTGTCTTGTTGGTAATTGACGAAGACCCTAAGGTACTGTTCCATGATGTCGTTGACACGTTTAGTTTGGCCATCTGTTTGGCGGTGGAAGGCTGTAGACATTTTTCGTTCGACCTGTAGCCTCTCACATATGGTTTTCCAGAAGTTGGCGGTGAACTTGGTGCCTGGGTCAGAGGTGATTGTCTTTGGGAGACCATGATGTTTCCAGACGTGACGGAGGTGAAGGTCAGCGAGGGTGGGAGCATCGACAGCGGTGCGGCAGGCGCCGAGTTGGCGCATTTTAGACATTCGGTTCACCACTACCAGGATAGCATCGTTTCCTTGACTTCAGGGTAGACTCATAACAAAGTCTATGGATATATGTTCCCAGAGGCGATCAGGTATCGGTAGTGAGTGCAGGATACCAACAGGGGCATGCCGGGAGGTGCGACTCCATTGACAGACATGACAGTTGGCTACAAAATATCCGATATCTCGTCTCATGCTAGGCCAAACATAATGTCAGGACATTAATTCATGGATCTTGGCACGTCCTGGATACCCGACTGAGGATCAGTTGTGGGAGTCCTATATTAGCTGCAGGCATAACTCATCGTGTTGAGGAATGTAAAACCAATCACGGTAGAGTAGTTGATCCCCCTCACATCTACATTCATTCAGCAATAGGAGGCGGGAGTGTCGGTTGCTCTTGTCAAGAACGCAGCGGACCTGGATTGGAATCGTGTCAGCTTCATGGGCCTCCTTCCAAAGTTTTTTAATAGGGAATGCTCCAGTAGGGAGCGTAATGTTTACCAACAAACTCAGAGGCTGAGACTTCAACACCACTTGGGTTCGGTGGCTCTTCTGTTCCTCCACCTTCTCTGGGGTCCTGTTTTTCATCTGGGTTAATGCGTCTGTTTTGCCATTTAGCTTTCCGGCTGGTGCTCGATCCGGTAGTTGAACTGGTACAGGAACTCAGACTAACGGGCCTGTTGGTTGTTCAACAGCCTCTTGGTGATGAAGCGCTTGAGGTTGAGGTAGTTTGTCAGGATTGTTATATCTCTTCCGAGGAGGTAACATCACCATTCTTCGAATGCTCTGACTATGGCTATGAGTTCCTTGTCATAGATGTCGTAGTTGCATTCGGCAGGACTATGTTTGCGAGAGCAAAATGTGATAGGGTGGAGGGGTCCCTGGTCGTCCTTTTGTGACATGATACCAGCAGAGACGAAATCGGAGGCGTCAGTTTTGATAATTACTTCCTTATGAAAGTCGAAGTGGGTTAGGACCGGGACTGTGGCAATGGCTTCTTTTAGCTATTCGAAAGCCTTCTGACATTTGGGGGTCCACACGAAAGGTTGGTTGTTCTTCGTGAGGGTGGTGAGGGAGTATGTTAGATGCAAGAAGGCGCAGATGAACCGTCGGTAGACATTATCAAATCCCAGGAAGGTATTCACTTCATGTACATGGTCAGGTACAGGCCAAGTGGTAATAGTTTCCACCTTGGCATTGTCTATCTGAATGCTCTCAGGGCTGATGATGAAGTCCAGGTATTCCACATGGGTGACATGGAAATCGCATTTCTGTGGCTTGAGTTCGAGATTGGCCTCTTGTAATGCTTTTAGTACCCAACGTACATGTTCAATGTGCTCCTCAGGTGTCTTGCTATATACCAGGATGTTATCAAGGTAAGCCGTGCTGAACCTGTCGAGTCCCTGGCACAAAACTTTGTTGATGAAGGCTTGGAAGATTGCCAGGGTGTTGGTGAGGCTGAAGGGCATTACATTAGAGTTGAAGAGGCCGTAGCGGGTACAGAAGGAGGTCTTCCAACAGTCCTTCTTTTTCATGAGGACTTGGTTATAGGCCCCACGGATATCAAGTTTGGAATAGATTTTGGCATCGGTGATGTTCATGAAGGTTTCGGTTAATAGGGGGAGGGGACTACGATCCTTGATGGTGCCTTCGTTCAGTCCCCGGTAGTCGACACACAGTCTCAGGGTACCATTCTTTTTCTTGATGAACAGTACTGGTGAGGCTACAGAGGAGGTGGAAGGACTGATAAAGCCTTTCTCCAGGTTCTCGTCAATCCATCCTTTCAAGGCTGCTAGCTCAGGTGGAGATAGGTTGTAGAGAGGGCCGAAGAGAGGGGTAAAGCCAAGTTTTAGGAGTATCTCGTGGTCCACTCCAGGTCGACTAGAGAGTAGTTGGGTTTGTTCTTTTCCTAGGAACATGGGTAAGAAGTCGTAGGACTCGGGAGGAATGATTTCTTTAACTTCTTGTTATTCCAATACTGTGTGGTCAAGGGCGCGTTGGATAGCGTACACTTTGAGGAAGTGGGGGATCTCATACTCGATTCCTTTGATGCCAGTTATACCCGCGGTGCAGTGTTTGAGACAATAGTCAGACTCGAAGGTAACAGTGTTGGAGGCGAAGGGGATGGTGACATCATATTGTTTCAACCAAGGAATGCCAAGGGTGAGGGGGTACCCACCAAGTTTGGTGATAATGGCGGGGACGGATTCCAGGTGGTCATTTATTTTTAAGTCAAAGTGGGCGATATGGATAATTTCCCCAGAGCTGATGGGTCTCCCATCGATGACAGAAAGGTGTATGGGTTCTTTGAGTTGGGATAAGGGGAGGTAGTGACGGCTAGCAAAGTCTTTATCAATGAAAGCATATCCAGTTGCTCCAGAGTCGATAAGGGTGTGGGCTCGGATTACCTGTTGGTTGTCTATGATATTACAGGCGACTACCAAGTAGTTATCCTCAATTCCATTTTCCATTTCATCTAGAGATAAACTAGAGATAACTAAATAAGGAGAAGACTTAACATATCACATGTCAGGGCCTAAATCTGCACATGGGACCACTAGTTTCCCGACTCTTCTTGGGCAGGAAGGGGCTTCTCAGGCGTGAATACAGTATAGGTACTATCTCCGTGCATAGGGCGAGGTCCCTTATTGGGACAGGCATGAGCCATGTATCCATGTCCACCACAGTAGAGGCAGAGGCCATGGTTGATCCGGTCTTGCTGTTTGGCAGGGGTGAGTTTTTGGCGATCTGCAGAGAGGTCCATGGGGCCAGAGGTTGTGCCAGTAGCACTGGATGTAGCCGGCGGAGTGGGGGCAGGAGTGTGGAGCACAGTGGGCGTGATGGTCCTCCAAGAGGATGATGAGGAGCTTTTCTTTTCGGCAGCACGGGTGCAGACGTTGTTGTCAAGTTGCTTGAGGAGAGAGAAATAGTCATTCTGGGATTCTGGGATGGGGAAGACATGTACCAGGGTATCCTTTAACTCAGTACTGAGGGCTTTGTAGAGGGACATACGCTTGGCGGCATCGTCCCAGTGAGTATCGACAGCCAAACATTGGAAGTCGGCAAGGTATTTTACGAAGGGCCGGTTCTTTTGCTGGAGGCTCCTCAAGGCGTGTTCTGCGGTCTGGACCCTGTTGGGGCCACCAAAGGCTTATTCTAGTTTGGCGTAGAGGGCATCCATGTTTTCGAAATCGATGCGGTCTGACAGGACCCAGTGTTGGATCTGGATGAAGGCGCGTCCACAGAGGAGATCAATGGCGTAACCGAGGTGGTGTTGTTCACTGACGAACCGGTAGTTGTCGCCCTAGATTTTCATCCCTAGTTTGGTGAGGAAGGGGTGGAGTTTATCGGTACTGCCATCGAAATGTTCAGGGTCGGGGATCGAGACTTGTTTGTTATTGCCAGTGGGGGCAGCAGCACCAGCAGCAGGCATGAGGACAAGGGCAGTTTTCAAGGATGTGATGGTGGCATTGGCCTGTGTAAGGCTGGTTTCGACGATAATGAGACGGGCCTCGAGGCCTTGGCCTTCAGTGTGGGCATTGTCTCGTTCTTGGACTAGGAGGTTGCAGTGTTGTTGAAATTGTTGGTACTGGGGTGTTTGTTCAGGTGGGATGGGGGTGGCTTGTCGAGGAGGGGGAGTGGGCGCACTGAGGAGTTGGCAGGCCAGGTCTCTGCCAAGAGTGAACTGGGCCAGGAGTTGTGCACGGGTCAGACCTTGGATGTCTTCATCTCCCAAGGCCCCGAGTTCTCGGAGGGGGCCCGTGATGTCCACAGGAAGGTGGGACGTGGCCATGGTTTGGTGTGCGTTGGGTCCTAGTAGACACAATCTTGTATAACGGACAGGGTCTGAGGGTTGGGTACTCCAAGGCACACCACAACAGGGACAGGCAAGAGTTCAGAGGTGAGGTCTAGGAACAGGTGTACAACTGAAGCAAGTTGTACGAGGCTCAGGAGTCAGGGGTTCAGGGTCAGGGTTCAGGGGGTTCAGGAGGACGCCAAGTAGAAGAGAGTGTAATTCCTAGGTACAGGTGTCCGAATTATATCTAATTTTAATTATACTCGTCGTGTCAAAACATGACTTATAGTAGAACGAAAATCCTATTATACAGCTGGCATAAGGCCAGGAGGGCCTCTGGTGGACCACAAGCGGACCGGAACTACCTGAAAAGTTACAGCCTGGGGCCGGGATCCCACAATACACCAGCGTGCCCCCCCAAATAACAACTACTATACAAAGTGCCAAAGTCTCCGAGCCCCAACTATCAAAACCTCCATGAGTAAGGAAACATGAAAGCTAAGTACAGAACTCATCACTGACCCTCGCCTCCCCTGCCCTAACCAACAAACTGACACCCAACCCAACAGGAACACAGTGACTGAAGTCCTTGGTCCTACCAAGCGAGGAGAAGGTAGTTACGGCCTGCAACCATCACGAAAATAAAAAACAAATCAAAAATATCAAATCTGGTCTGAATACTGTCCCGTAATCTCAACAAAATAAATCCTCCATAATAGAACATACCCACACCCTAGAGCTGGCCGCCTATCAAGTGGAAACACCGTGTGCAGTACCAATACCAAGCCGCAACAACCCGACCAGGTCCCCAGCCACCAAGGAGGAGTGCCATACTTGCAATGGGTGTGACCGCCAAGCCCCCATGTTCAGCCAGGTTCCCAACTGGGCCGGTACATATCACCCTGTAACGGGGGCTCCCTCAGGTAGATGGTTCCTAAGGATGTGACCGCACCAAACTTCGAATCTCTCGAACAAAGTGTGACGACCCCAGGTTATAGAGCTATGGCAACCTAAGTCTACGCCCATACATAAGACCTAGAGGTTATATGGTAGACTAGGCGGGCATGTCTGAGCATGTCCGGGAGATACTCGATGGTCCGGGTATCCCGAAGAACAGAAGGTACATTAGAAATAGGTGTACCTAAGTAGTGGAAGTAACGTGACCATATCGGCTCCGTCCTAAGGATAGGTCAGAAGGCCGGGTGAGTTTACCCTGTCTAGGTAAGTCACGTTACCCTACCATGGAGACTATTTTCGTGTCACCATGAACACACTTACCCTACCTTTGGGACACTATTACCCTACCTTCCGTCGGAAACGTTCTCGGAAAGATTCCGTGTAATGTTAGAATTGTTTGTTATGCAATGACGATCGACGGGCACTAGCTTGCACATTGATCGGAAGACTACAGGAGGAGCTAGAGTGCTCCGAACATGCTGTAACTTGGCAGGATTATTCCTAACAGGTACCTGCGGCCCCAGGGTTCGCCCCGGGCGTCATGGGCCATAATGGGTGAAGTTGCCGTCTTACTAGTTAAATGGAATCATTGAAGACATGTCCATAACACTGTATACGTCGCTGCCGTCCGTCCGACCGGAAGCTGTTCACAGGATATATAAGGGTGCCAAGGTGAGAAGGTCAAGTACCTTCTCCAGAAAGAACGGAGTAAAATGGACCTAAACTGACGGAGTTAGCGTGAACTATCCGGAAGGGTCCCCAGAATAGTCCCGGGTAGTGCCGGAGACATCTGGGAAGGTTTTACACCAATCATACCTACACGTGCCCCTTTGCCCTAGGCTCTTTAGGGTTGTTGGAAGACTCTAATAGCATGATACTTGTCTCGCTGAGTGGTGCGCCGGGGGTAAGGGACTATGGGTAGCGCCCATGGGTCCCGCCACCGACACAGCTCTACGTGGAAGCGTCGTAGATCCCGTAAGTTCGCAATCAAGAAAGATAGAACTTAACCAGAGAACACCTGATGTCTACGGGTACTTGCATGGATCATAGCACATGGGAAGAGAGTCATTTAGTTAGGCTTCCCAGGAGTCTCGACAGTTAGCCACTGACAAGACACCGATGCGCAGAGTTTTTACTCCGGCAGGTGTATTGGTAAACACCCCGCAGGAACTGATGTGTATAAGGGAGATTTCTGCTAGAGTGCGCTGACACCTTAAGCCCTTCGGGGATGCGGTAATGGTACCAGCAACCCTTACGGAGAAGGGTATGCTCATGTTGGTCGGGGCGACCTGATGGGGGAGTTTTTGGTATAAGTCTGACTACTTGAAGCTTATACGAGAACTTTCCTGCCCTGACACAATCAAGGTCCTCTCGAGAGACTTTAATTGAGATAAGCCAGAGCTTAACGATATTAAGTTTTACCGTTTACTTTTAT